>SRLM01000914.1:299215-412581 GCA_015708895.1 Populus ilicifolia
CTTTGTTTCCTTTGAGCCGTATTTGATATTGTAATAATTCTTAATTTTGAAGTATTTTTTATTAAAATAATATATTTTTAAAATTATTTTTGATATTAGTATATCAAAATAATTTAAAAAATAAAAATAAAAATAATTTTTTTTCAAAAAATACATACAAGAAAGCTCTGACTAAACGTTATTTCTTCAGTCAAACCACCACTAAATTGATTTAAACAAAGATGTGCAGAAGACGCCGGTCAAAATCTATGATCAGATTTTACTCCTAACTTGATGTGATATTCCTCCGTTGCTCAGCAATAAATCGATGCTTAGGAATTAGCATCTCCTAAACAGTCATTGCAATCCAATGATATAATTTAAAAATCAGCAATATATATATTTTTTAAAATATAATTTAAAAAATAACCATATATTTTTTTTATGTTTTCAGATAATTTAATATATTATTATTAAAAAATAAAATTTTAATATATTTTTAAACAATACATTTTTATGTACATAAAATCAAGGGAAAAGAAGATTGCGTACTTTCATAAATTCCATGTGTGAACAGAAACATAACAACCATATTCCCAGAGCGAAGCATGAAGACCATACATGAATTAACAGAGAGTTTAGAATCAAATTATAAATATATTTAAATTTAATTTATGATCTATTATAATTCCATGTTTAGAATAAGTATTTTGCTCTTAATTCAAAAATTATTTTCTCACTAAAATTATTTCTTTTTGTTACAAATACCAAACAACACATAAGTATTTTAAAGAAGATATAAATAGACATATCTCATATTAATTTTTTTTTATTAAATATTTATTAAAAAAATTCAAAAATTATATATTTGTTAGAAAAACTTTTCGATGAAAACCTTTTCATTGGAATAATGTGTGAGATAAAAAAGATAAAAATAATAAAGATATAAATATATTTAGTTAAAAAGACAAAGATAAATATATAAAAATAAATTTATCTTTATAATATTTCTTAAGTGAATTTATGCACTTCCATAACATGAGGTATATATATGACATGTTTTTGAGATAATATTTGTTATTTTTTATTTTTAAAATATCATTATAAAAAACTCTTAATTCTAAAATTATCTAGCCAAAACAAGTAATAATAAAAATAATTATTATTGTAGTTTTAAAATCTAACTCGAGAGATCAACCTAAGACAAGTCTTAGATTACAGGGTGGGCTAACCATTGAACAAGGTCAAAGTAAGAATAAAAATAATAATTATTATAGTTTTAAAACTTGATTTAAGAATCAACTCAGGACAAGATCTGAGTCATAAATAAAAAGGTTCGATATATAAATAAAAATAGTTATTATTATACTTTTATAACACAACTCGAGAGTCAACTCGGAACAAGGCTCGGGTTACGATGTTTATTCCAAAATTTATCTCCTCCCTTGCTACTCTTGTATATTAGTTATTCATTGCCTCTATGACTGTTCCATATGCTTCACCACCCATGTTTTATATCGCACCCTCGCGAGTGGAGTGCGGTGTCCTAACGACCCTCAATTGGTTTCGAGGTCTTTGTTTTGGTTAGTGAATAAGAAAGTCATTACCTAGTATTATGGTCACTAGAAATCCTAATTGGTTTGTTAGAGATTCTAAGGTAAGGGACTGGTTGCGTAAAGGGAAGGTATTAGTACCCCTAATACGCCCAGCCTAAGATAAACTGATTGATGTTTGGTTTGCTTTATAATTGTTATGGTGTTGGTGTTCTCTTAATTAATTTTCCTAAGATAGATTTGTTATGATGAATGATTTGAGTTAAAAGTTTAAAAATAATAATGCTTGGCCAATATAGATCATACATTTACATATGTTTACAAAGTTTCGAGGAGAACCAATCCAAATCTCTTAAAATCTGTGTTTGATTCAGACTAAATTTATTAAGATAGAAATCCAAGGAGATTCAATAAAATAGAAATCCAAAAAGATTCAATGTGTTTTAAAAACAAATTTTTCCCTTAATATTTCAAGTGTTCACGACTCATAAATTATAAGGAGGAGAGACAAAAAATTAGAAATCTAAGGAAATTCAAAGCACTTTAAAAGCTTCTTTTTGCTTTAGTGTTTTATACTTTCACGGCTCATAAATCGTGGAGTTAAAAATTAAAATATCCTTAATTATAATCAAGGTTTCTTTTAAGGCTATGTGATGACATATTATTCCTAGAAAATTATTTGAGATATTTACCACTAAAAGTTTCTTTATCCAAATATTAACATTAAATAATAACAAGTTATTTCCAATAATATTTTGAATATTTATTCATTTGAGATTTTTTTATCCAAACATTAGTGATGAATATTAGATAATTTTTTCATAAAATAAAATTTTTATATTTTTTAAAATATTGACCAATATCTTTTGAAGTTTTACAAACATGTTGCAAAATCCAGAAATACAAAAAAATAATTTGTGTTTAAAAAACCCATGCAAAAACATATTTTTCAGAATTTCTAATTCAAAACATGTAAGGTATTGATCATATGTAACACATAAAAAAATATTTTTTATATTTTCTTTGTAAGAAGCACATGCATCACATTTAACTATAATTAAAATCAACAATCCAACGTATTAGTCAAATTCTTAAGGTGTTCATAAATTAATTATTAAATCCTAAAAAATATATAAAAATATTTTTTTATATTTTTCACAAAATATATAACATGATTTTATTAACACCTTAAGAATGACAGGGGACAAGAAAAAAAATGACAGGGGAGATCTGCAATGGCTTCCTCCCCTCTTCACTTTCCTGTCGGCGGTGGGTTTCACCGTGACCTGCAACAAGAAAAAAATATGCAGGTAGTTGATTTTAAATCATTTCTTTATTTTCAGATATGCTCTCGGTCTTCCCTTTTTTTAGATATGTTTCTTCTGTAGATCTATTTTTTTCTTTGTTTCACCTTCTTTTCTGTTTTAAGTGGCTGGGTGCAAGGAGGAATGACCAAAAAGGGGGCATCGCTGCTGGCCTTGCTGTTGCTTGTCCGTGGCTGTTACTATTGAGGAGACCGAAAAGGAAGAAAATGTTACGGGGAAAATGAGATAAAGAGATCGGGGAAGATGGAGAGTCAGCCGCGGTTGACGAGTCTTTTTGGTTTTGGTGAGCTGAGAGAGGAAAGGCTGGTGTTGTGGTAGGGTTATTCGGGTGGCTGGGTTCTGTAGGGGAAAGAGAGGTGAGGGAGGAGATAAGGTTTTGGCAAGCTGAGAGAGAAGATTGCTGATCTATGGCCAGCTGAAAAGGGAAACCGAGAATTCTCAAAGATCAAAGCAGGGGTTTCTCTAGTTCGGCTAAAAGGAGGAGATCCCGTGAGGGAGAGTAAGCCAGATGAAGGAAAGGGGTTGGTCTCCGTGTTAAAAAAAAAAAAAATCAAAGGCCAAGGGTCGGGGCGCTACTGGTTTCGGCCAGGAAAAAATATTATGTTTAAGTTTTCTCTTTTAGTTGCCCTAAATTTCTCGCTTTAAAATTTTTCTATATAAATTTTCTCCCCCATGCATTATGTTCATTTATATAAAAAATCTTTACATGTTTTATTTAAAAAACTATTACAATAATTATGGTAGGGATTGCTTTCTGTAATTAATACCAACAAATGTTATATATATAATATTTTTTTTATTACAATGATTATTTTCTATAACCAGTATAAATCAAATTATATATCTATAATATTTTATATTGCGATAATTATGTATATCTTATATTGCGATAATTATGTATGATTTAATAATTATTTTTTTGATATGTTGTTTTTTTAATCCTAATGCTTTATGCTATCGCTACATGTAAATTCTTAGCTTTTTTATAAAAAATTTATCCAAACATAGATAAAAAAATAGATAAAAAATTGAATAGAAACATTTTATGCCATAAAGCATCCCTGAACTTAAAGCTACTACTTAAACTGAATCCTTAGATGGATAGCTGCCTAGATGTATGAGCATTTTATATAATTCATGTGTCCTAGAGGAGACACT
The DNA here is from genome assembly GCA_015708895.1 of Populus ilicifolia. Classification (NCBI taxonomy): domain Eukaryota; kingdom Viridiplantae; phylum Streptophyta; class Magnoliopsida; order Malpighiales; family Salicaceae; genus Populus; species Populus ilicifolia. The sequence continues at coordinate 303,231 of SRLM01000914.1, forward strand.
TTGAACAATTTCTAATGAAAAAAAAAAAAAAGGACAGAAGCAAATCCATATTTTCATATAGGAACAATAATTCTATCGTCCTCAATAAAACTAAAACCATTTTTCACGTCTTATAATTGTTCAGATATACTCGAAAATGAGTGAGTTCAAGGTAAGGCCTTTCCTCCCATTGCATAATCAAAATTGAGCATTAATGCTCCACCATTAAGCTAATCCTTCTTCATTACCAATTCCTCAAAATTTATTCCTTAAACACTACCGCTGTTTATTCTATAGGAAAAGAAGCTATTGGTTGGAAATTAAAACATTTTATTTGAAGCTAATGACATCCAAGACTTTTGGTATCTATAATCAAAACACTTTCAAAATAAGAGGGGAAAAAAATTCCTCTCCATCAATTATAATAGCATAAATGAGGATCTTACAGCTGGAATAATAACGGTTACAACATTATTCTATTAGCAGTAACAGAATGCATGGCACGTGGAGTTAGTTAGAATCAGTTAGTTGTTAATTATTAATAAGCATGTAATGCATAACAAGCGAGTATAAAAAGGCGAAGCAGTTGACGTATATCCCATGCAAAGTAATAATAAGAATTCATTCTTCAGAAATCTCAGTCTCTTCTTTTTTGTTTCTTTTATTTTTTTCAATCTTGTTAAGACAAGCTTAACAATTGGTATCAGAGCATGGTTGAAGGCAACAGATTCAAGGCAGTGAATGAAAATTACAAAAAGTTAGAGACTCAACTACAGAGCCATAACCTAGAATGGCAAGAATCTATGGCTGAGAGTAAGGAACGTTGGATGGAACAAGGCACCATGATTGATCAGCTGGTTCTATAGATGGAAACAATATCCACACAATTCCAACAATTCATTACTTCTCAACCAGCGAGAAAAGACATTGGAACTAGTTTCAAAGACATTTTGACTACCTCAGGCACTGATAAAAAAACAGGAATGCTAATTTCAGTCAAGAGAATCACTCTAAGACATACGAATCAATTCAGAGGTGAATAAATAATGGGGAAAGAACTTCATAAGATGGGTACAACATACCATTACCAAGGGTGGAGATGCCAACATTCAGAGAAGAGAATCCTCGAGGTTGGTTGTGAAAATGCAGAAAGTATTTTAATCTGAACATGCTACCTACACATCAGTGGGTAGAAGTGGTCTCCTATTACTTAGAAGGCAAGACAAATGTTTGGTTCAAAGGATTGGTAAGGGAGAATGAATTTTGGATGAACTGGGAAGAATTTGCACAGATTCTTTGTAAACAGTTTGGCAGCAGAGAGGAAAGTGTGGAAGAAATCAACAAACTGATCCAAGATAAGAGTGTGGATGATTATATAGAGCGATTTGAGGAGTTAAGATCATTGATGAGTGCTCTGAATCCATCCTTGGCAGAATCCTATTACCCCTCTAGCTTAATTAATGGGTTAAAGGAGGATATCAAACCAATGCTGAAAATCTTGAAACCTTCAAATTTGCTAATGGAATTTGAACAAGTTAGGTGGCAGGAAGAGTCTAACAATGCACTATCTAGAGCTCTATACCAGTGTAGCGCAGTGGCACTATATTCAACAATGAGAGAATGGCCAACAATGCTCCAACCACTATCTTTAATCCAAATTGGATGGAAGAGACAAGACCTCACTCAGATAGCCTATTTGAGCAGAGAAAGAGGCTAGGACAATGTTTCAAGTGTGGAGACAAGTACACTCCGGGGCACAGATCCGGTACTAAAGGTTTACATATGATTGGAGTAGAGGAAGAAGAGGAGGAGGAAATCAAGGAACTAGAAGACACAATGCAAGATGAATGCAAAAAAAGGAGGCCGATAGATGAATTTGAATTATCACTAAATGCATTGGCAGAAAATGATACCTACAATACTATCAGGATTAAGGGAAACTGTCAAGGCAGGGACATTATAATTCTTATAGATAGTTGGAATACCCACAACTTCATTGATGAAGGCGCAGTTACAAAGTTAAATGTTGCCAAAAGTAAAACCACAGTACTAGCAGTCACTGTGTCTAATGGAAATGTTATGTTATGTGAGATGCAGAACCCTGGATTTACTTGGTTCTTGTAGGGCTACGAGTTTAAGGCCAACCTGAGGGTGCTGAAATTAGGCAGGCATGATATAATTCTTGGCGTGGATTGGCTGAAGCAAAATTCTCCAGTGCTTTTTGATTTCATCAAGCTACGGTTGTCATTAAAAAAATGACAGAATGATCGAGCTAAAAGGAATAGTGCATAGTTCTGACTTACACACGATAACAACAATTGAGGAGCAGAGCAGCTTCAAAGATGTGATCATAGGAATAATTGGTTAGTTTTTTGCTATATATGTGGAAGGGGAAGAAAAGCCGACCAAGGCTGTGGTGGAAATTGAATCCTTGTTAAAGAATTTGCAGGACTTTTAGAAGAGCCACATAATTTACCAGCAAGGAGGTTTGATCATAAAATCTTACTGAAAACTGATTCCTAGGCTGTCAACATTCGACTATACAAAAGTCCATTCATCCAGAAGAGTGAAATAGAGAAGTTAGTTAAGAAAATGCTTACCAATGGAGTGATACAGCATAGTGTTAGTCCATTTACCTCTCCAGTTTTGCTTGTCAAAGAGAAGGATAACACATGGCGATTCTGTATAGGTTATCGACAGCTTAATGAGCAGACCATCAAAAACAAATTCCCTATTCCTTTTATAGATGATCTCCTTGATGAGCTGCATGGTTTCAAGTTCTTCTCCAAGTTAGACCTGCGATCAGGATATCACCAAGTCATAATGCATGGAGAGGACATTTAAAAAACAACATTTAGGATGCACCATGGGCATTACCAGTTTAGAGTCATGCTTTTTGGCCTCACAAATGCCCCGGCCACTTTCCAAGCATTGATGAATAGCATTCTGGAACCCTTGTAAAAATTCATATTGGTCTTCTTTGATGACATCCTTATTTACAGCTCAACCTTTAAGCTGCACCTTGCTCACCTAAGGCAAGTGTTGGAGATGTTACAAGCTAACCAGTTATTCGCCAAGAAGTCCAAGTGTGCATTTAGGGAACAACAGGTAAAATACTTAGGGCATGTGATTTCCATCACAGGAGTGGCCATAGACAGGAAGAAGATTGAGGTTGTAGCCAATTAGCCCACTCCACAAACCTTGAAGGAATTGAGAGGGTTCCTTGGGGTGGCTGGTTATTACAGGAAATTCATCCAATATTTTGGAATCATCAGTAAACCCCTTACTGACTTGCTGAAGAAAAACAATTATGGTTGGAGTATACAAGCTCAACAAGCGTTCACAGTTTTGAAACAAGCCCTGTATAAGGTCCTATTCCTCACATTACCTGACTTCTCTAAGCCATTTATGCTGGAAATCGATGCCTGTGACTGTGGCTTGGGAGCTGTACTAAGCTAAGAGGGAAAGCTAGTAGCCTATTTCAGCAAATCCTTAAGTTTGAAGCACTTGGGATTATCCATCTATGAAAAGGAGTACCTGGCTATTCTTATGTCTGTAGAGAAGTGGAGGCACTACCTAGAACAAGAACAATTCATCATCCAAACTGATCACAAAAGCCTAAAATATTTGTTGGCTCAGAAAATTCATACTCCAATTAAGAAGAAGGGCTTGATGAAATTGCTAGGATTGAGGTATAAGATATTGTACAAGAAAGGACGAGAGAACATTATGGCTGAAGCCTTGACTAGGAAAGGCAGTAGTGACCTGTCTGCTAAGGAGAATGGGGTCTTGGCAGCTATCTCTAATATACTTCTTACATGGTATGAAAATGTTTATACATCCTATGAAAAAGACTGCAAGCTACAAGCTATTATTCTCAACAATATCATAGGTGCAGTAGGGAAACCCGACTTTACATACAGAGAGGGAATCCTGCGATACAAAGGCAGGATAGTAGTTGGGCAGGGAGGGCATCACAGAGCTTAACTGGTAAAATCTGTTCATGATTCATATGTTGGGGGACATGCTAACGTTCAGAATACCTACATAAAGCTGAAGACAAACTTCCACTGGTATGGGATGAAGGCTATGGTTAAAAAAGTAGTGGAAGAATGTAATATGTGTAGGCAGGCCAAGGTGGAAAGAGTAGCATAACCAGGACTATTACAACCATTGTCGGTGCCTAGAGGTACATGGGAGGCTATGACCATGAATTTTATAGAGGGATTACTAAGTTCAGAATGGAGGAATGATATCCTGGTATTGGTGGATAGGTTCACTAAATATGGGTACTTCATCGCACTCACACATCCATTCACAGCACAAGACATTGCATAATTGTTTTTAGATCACTTCTACAAATTTCATAGATTACCTACAATGATTGTTACTGACAGGGATAAAATTTTCACCAGTATGTTTTGGAAGGAACTTTTCAAGAAGTTGGGGGTTAGGATGTTGATAAGCATCACCTACCATTCACAAATAGATGAGCAGACTGAGAGGGTGAACCAATGTTTAGAAACCTATCTTCGATGCATGACCATGCATCAGCCTAAACAATGGTTTCAATGGCTATCATTGGCGCAGTGGTGGTATAATTCAAGCCATCATTCAACCCTGAGCATGAGACCTTTACAAGCACTGTATAGTTATACTCCCCCTTGGAGGGAATGGTTGGCGCAAAAACCTACTCTAGTAGTTGCAGTGGAAGCAGTGCTGTAGAAGAGGGCCAACATGGATCACACCCTGAAAAGATAGCTGGAAACAGTAAGGAACAAGATGAAGTAAATTGTTGATAAGAAAATAACAAAGAGGGAATTTAAAGAAAATGATCGGGTTTTTCTTAAATTGCAGCCTTATAGGCAAAATAGTGTGGCCGTTAGAAAAAACCTCAAGCTCAACCCCAGGTATTATAGTCACTTTCAAATCAGCAAAAGGATCGAGATGGTGGCTTATGAGTTAAAGCTTCAAGAGAGAAGTTTGATTCATCTTGTATTTCACGTGTCCTTACTAAAAAAGTAGATTGGAGATGCAACTATAGTATCGTCCAAGCTGCCAGTATCAGATAAGGAGGGGCGAATGCAAATCATGCCTTTAGCCATAATGGACAGGAAGTTGATGAAGAAAGATAATGGACTAGCCACTGTAGTTTTGGTTCAATGGTCCAACCTGTATCCAGAAGATGCGACTTGGGAGGATCTGTCTGATCTATAGAAGTGGTTACCAGATTGCCACGCAATTTTTGAAGCATCTTAATTGAGCATTCTTGTGGACAAGAAAGCATTCAAGGAGAGGGTATTGTTATAGCTGGAATAATAACGGTTACAGAATTATTCTGTTAGCAGTAACAGAATGTATGGCACATAGAGTTAGTTAGTTGTTAATTGTTAGTAAGCATGTAATGCATGACAAGCGGGTATAAAAAAAGGAAGCAATTGACATATATCCCACGCAAAGTAATAATAAGAATTCATTCTTCAGAAATCTCAGTCTTTTCTTCTTTGTTTCTTTTATTTTTTCAATCTTATTAAGCCAAGCTTAACAGAGAAAATGGTCACTCTATCTTCATAATCAATCATTAAAAAGTTAAATCAATCATCACCATTTCTTTTTCTCGAGAACCAAACAGAAACCAAAATATAAATAACAAAAATCTAAAATAACTTACTTTCCAAGGCAGTCACGATGGACCTCTTCGGTCTTCTTGCACTGCGACCTAATCACCAAAGTCCTCATGGGACAAACCTACCAGAAGAAGAAGAAGAAGAAGAAGAAGAAGAAGAATTAGGGTTATTTTTAAAGTAATAGTCGTCGTCGTCTTCTTTCCACACCCACCCCATTGTTTGTCCCCTGTTGTTACTGCTTGCTATGCCTTCTTCGTTCGTGTATAGTACAATCTAGATTTGTATTTGTATATAAAGAGTTTGGACGGGGCATTAGGTTTCGTGCATTGCGTTTGTTTTCGGCGGAGATTCTAGACCTACCTAAGTAGTACGGTGCTGCTTTGTCACTGTCATATGGGTGACACCAAGAAGTCGGTTTTTTGACAGACATGTATCACCTCGACTGTTTCGGTTTTTGCTTCTATCCGAGGGCCACGTCATTTAGAAGCATGAGAAAACGACAAGTCGATTTGTTTTTCTCATTAAGAAGATTTGAAGAAAATGTAAAACATTGCTATGAACACAAGAGAAGAGAGAATCAGATTTATTATGTTAAGAAAATTTACGTTTACTGGTTAAAGCCCACTTCTTTTGCAATACAGTTTGAGCTAAACTTTGCTTGCCTTCTCTGTTTAGCCCAAAGAAAACAGTTCTAATATTAACATTGCTGGGAACAATCCCATTATCCACCATATCTGATAGAAGCTGTAGTGCTTCTTCAGATTTCCCTGCCCTGCATAGACAGCTAATAAACATTGAATAAGTCTTAAAATCAGGCGCAGGCCCTTTCATTTTGAGAGAACGGAAGACGTTCCAAGCTTCAATGACATTTTCCGTGTCCATGTAACCGCGAATCAATGCCGAATATGTAACTATTGTTGGCTCACAACCCTCCTGTTTCATGCTTTCGAAAATTTCCAACGCTTTTGATGCCTGCTTTTCCCTGAAGAAATGAACTATCAAGGATGTGTAAACATGGACGGTTGGATTAATGCCTACCTGCTTCATAGAGTCCACCTTAGCTAAAGCCTCTTCTAGTCGTCCCTTCTGTAATAGGCCATGAACAAGGCTTGCATGAGTATACCGATCCAACGTTGTTTTCTCGGTGCTAACCTGTTCTCCTAATGATAAAGCTTCTTCTAACATTCCTGCTCGACAAAGCGCTCTAATGTACAAGGAGTAACTAGCAGGGACTGTAAAACCAGCTTTACAAAGAGAGTCTACGGATTTTCTGGCTTCCAACAATTTGCCAACTTCACATAAACAGCAGAGATACGTTTCAACCAGCTCTTTGTCAGGGACATGTCCAGCACGAATCATCTCCCGGAATATTTTAATGGCTTCATCAACCTTTCTTCCTTTTCTTCCACAAAGACAAATTATCAAGTACTTGTAAGTGCTGTCATTTGGATTACAACCGCTAGCTTTCATCTCACCAAATATCTTAAGAGCAATCTCTGTTAGACCTGTTCGACCATATTGCATTATCATGATTGCCCATGTATCTGGTGGTATTGAGAAGCCCCTTCTCCTCATTTCATAAAAGAGGCTTCTCATGTGCTTGAAATCTTTCCCGCGACCTGAAACTTTCATCGCCATGTTGTACGTTTCTGTAGTTTGGCGAAAACCATTTTGCTTTCCTACCCACGCAAAGAAATGCAATGCAGCATTTCCATGAATACCGCAATTACGTAAGGTCTCGGCAACAAGTTCTGGTGTGAACTGAATGGTGCATTTCTCCAGGGCATCTTGAATGATGGGCCAATCCTCCAAGGATGATAATATCCTCAGAACTTCTTGCAAGTCCTGCTCATCGTAAGCCTTTGAAAGTGGCTTCACCGAGTTCCAATCCACCCTTCCTTGCACTGATTCATTACAGTTCGAGTCAACATGGAGCTCCTCTTCCCTGGACAAATCATTTCTAGATACTTCATCATTTAGCGAATGAAGTCTGCAGATTCTATGCATCTGCTTTACTTTTTTAATGTTGTCCATCTCTCCCTTTCTCTCCATACAAGATATAACCCACTCAAATATTTCATCACAAATAAACATCTTGGAAGCCTGCATTCTCCCCAAAACCTTGATAATTTCATCTGTTCTCAAAACTTTGCAAAGCTCCTTGATAAATATTGAATAAGATTTCCAAGTCGGCTTGATTCCCTTATCCTCCATTGTCTCAAACACTTCCCATGCTTCAGATATATGGTCTTGGCGAACATGACCTGCAACAATGGCCATAACTGCTACACTGTCTATCTCAACTCCTCTTTCCAGCATCTCATCATACAGCTCGCAGCCTTTCTGATACTCATTTGATCTGAAGAGGTGTTGCATTAGCTCTGTATAGGTAGAAGTAGTAGGCAAATGTCCAAACTCTTTCATGCTCTGGAACAAATCGAGTGCCTTAGAAAGTTCATTTCTCCTCAAGTACCCATTGATGATGATCCCATAAACCTTCCCATCGACAAAATCTTTTCTCTTCATAATTTCAACAATTTCTAGAGCATCTGCAATCCTATTAGCCCTGCTTAGTCCTTTCACCAAGGTCTCGGAAAATTCATAATCAAGCTGTATTTCTTTATTCTTGAGATCACGAATCAATTCTAAAGCTTCTCTAATTCTACCAGCCACGCAATAGCTCTTCAGGACACAAACATGAACATCATGCTCCGGAATCTGAGAGACCCTAATCATGTCATCAGCCACCGATTGAACAGCACTAACATCTCCTGACTTTGCCAAGCAATTCAATAACATCTTGTACAAACTTAAGTTAGGTTCCATTTCCCTTTGCACCATTTCCTTGTAAATTTCCAAAGCGATTTCACCTTTTCCAGCATCACAAAGTGAATGCAACGTCACTTCATAAACTTCTACATCAGGTTCACACCCAGACTTTCTCATCTTCTCAAGGACCAACAAGGCTTTCCCTATCAACTTTGCCTTCCCGTACTGTCGAATAAGAATAGTCCAAGTCTTAATATCCCTTTCGCAAGAGCACTTCTCCATCTCCTCCAGTAAAACATCCAACACCGAGAACTCTCTGGCTTCCCCAGCTGTATACAACATGGTATTATAAGTCTTCGTTGTATGACAAAACCCATCTTTCGTCTTCACCCAATTAAAGAATCTATAAGCTAAATGTGGCACTTTATAGCACCTCTTCAATACTTTCTCAACAATCTCAGGTTCTAACTGAAACCCCACTTTATCTAGCCTTTCCTCCATTGAAGCTGTGCAATTTTCTGCACGAACAATCCCAGTAATCTCATGAACTACAGCACTAACGTCGGTTTCATTCAAAGCTCCCACCTTTATATCTCCGAAAGCCAACAAAGACCCCTCCTTTTGCAACCCATTATTCAGTTCAGCATTTCCACATGCACCTTCCTCGCGATACTTCAATTCTCCACTTATCTCGTTATCTCCCACATGGGTTTCTCTTGGTATAAAAAACCCATATGGAGTTCTATCTGGGATCACAACATCAGCACCCAGGATCTCAGTTATCTCTTTAAAGAGTGAATTAATGGTTTTAGTTTCTGCATGGCCTTTCAATTGGGGTTCTTGAGTTTTCTTCGAATGGGAGGGTTTAGATGATTTAGAGAGGCTGGAAAAGTGAAAAATTTGGTATGCGGAGAGCTGGGAATTAAGAGGTTTATAGCTTAAGGACTGGAGTTTGAATGTCTGCCTCATTGTTTTAAGACATTTATTGGCTACTTTGATAAGTGAAAACTGAGCTTCAGTTCAGCAGAGAATGGTGCTTTCTTTATACAAATGTTAGCAATCAAACCAGGAATTTGAAGATTGTATGAGGAGTAATTATTAGTAGTTAAAAAAAGACAAATAAATACCATGTAAGAATAAAATTTGAATAAAATAATTATGCATATTAATACAAATTTAAGTCTCCACTAAAATTTATCATAATTACATAGCTTTTACAAATTATTGTTCTTAAGACTTTCTTTTTAATATATGTTAGGTAATATTAAAAAACATAGACACAAATAAGCATTGTATTCATGTTTTAATTTTAAGAAACACTTTTTTTTATATTAATAAAAATATTAAAAAGATATAAATCATTTTCTTTAAAAGAATCAAAGATAAAATAAGAAAAGAATGAAGAATTTCTCATAAGAAAATTATAACAAAGGTTTGATTTACTAATTTATTGAATTTTGAAGTAATTTTTTTTTTAAATTTTAGTCATATGTAGTAGATATAGATTTAAAAATAAAGGCACAAACAACTTTTTTTTATAAATGTTTTTATTTAATTTTTAGTAGTGATTGTAAAACAGAATAACAAAACTTTTATGATTTTTTTAAAAAAATATAAAAATAATATAAAAGATAATAAAATATATAATCAACGATCTAATTTAATAAATTTTGATGTACTTTTATTATTGTTTATATTTTAATTATTATCTTTTGTGGACCTATTTGTTTTATCATTTTTAGAGTTTTAATAGTTAAAATAAAGTTTCAATAAGGTGCCATGTAGATGTAGGTTTAAGGGTGATTTAAAAATATTATTGAGAAAATTACTCTCATCCTTAAGGTTTGAGCAATGGAATACCTTTTCTCTTTCTCTTAAAACATGACAATTTATACTCCTAGTCAAAGCCAATTTAAAATTTTGATGAAAATATAAAAATGTCCTTTAATAGTAACATAGTCCTAGAAACAATTCTCTCTTCTTTCTTTTCAACCAAAATATCTAAGATGTGAAATATATTTGGAAAAAAAATCAATAAAATACCATGTAAGAATAAAATTTGAATAAAATCATTTATATAAAACACAAATACATGACATACAAATTTCATTTAAGGTTCCACAAAACTTTATCATCATTATAGTTTTTACAAATATTTTTTTTTATTTTTTGAGACTCTTTTTTAATATATGTTAGGTAATATTAGAAATATAGACATAAATAAACATATTATTCATCTTTTAATTAAAGACCTTTTTTCATATTAATAGAGTTTATCAAAAGGTATAAATCATCTTCTCTAAAAGCGTCAAAGATAACATAATAAAATAACCAAAATTATCTTAAAAATAATAATAACAAAGGTCTAGTTTTATGATTTATTGAAGTTTGATGTAATCTTATTATTTCTGGATTTTACAAAATAAGCTTGATAAATTAATAATCTTAATTAAATAATATTTTATGTCAATTCCAACCTAGAATTAATATGATAATTTAATAATTAACTAAATCTATATGATAAAATAATTAAAAAAACACACAGGTCCATTTAATATATAAATTTAATAATCTTTGTAAACATCTAAATTATATATATAGATGCACGTGTGACTCAATTAGAAGGCCTTTGTAAAATATGATTCAAATATTAATTATTTTCTCCTGCTGTTGATGTATCATTGGGCTTCATCTCTAACTTTTTTTCTAATGCATTAAAAGGTAAGTTGTAGTATTCTTGTGTTGCAAGAGAAAATTATGTTATGTGATTGTTGCTCTGAGTAAAATTAATGACAATAATACATCTTGAAAGCTTATATTGAGTGACAAGAAAAATAATTTAATATTTTTCAAACCATCAATAGTTTTTGGATGAGCTAGATATTTATAAAAAAGCAAGAGAGTTTTTTCTGCTATCCATTTTTTCTATGAACTTGTCGAACATATTGCTGGGATCCCAGTCATCCATGCTCATTTGCTAGCGAGATACTTTCAATTTATATTTGCTCAAACGCGCATCCTCAAAACACTGTGAATTAGCATGTTTGCACCATGTCACTTATAGTTAATACTATGTTTGTTGCATTTTGCATTATAGAACTAGTAAAATCTCAACCACCATGTCACTTGTAGTTCATACGGCCCAAGTTTATATTTAATAAGACTAATTACATTCATGAATGTTTTTATGGCTGGCAAATACATAGAATAATGATAATTTGATAATTAGAGGAGGATCACATGTTACCTGCTAAAGCATTTTTCTTTTTAAAAACCTATTTTCTAACCCATTTTAACCAAACAATATCCTAAAAGCACTCTAAAAAATCAATTTATAAACCCAGAAAACCCTAAAAATAATCTACAAACATGAAATCAAATAGAGTTAGTTTTTTCTTCAACGGCTTCAATCTATTTTCTTACACAATATTAAAAATTTAAATAACTATCATCGAGCTACTTTCTTAAATAAAACTTGCAAACACCCAAATAAACTAACTTGGTTGTTGGGATATATGAAACCAGTAATTTTTCTCTATATATTAAAACCTCACAAAACTTTCTTTGTTTTTGGTTTATAAGCCTTCTTTTTTTTTTGCAATTTTTATATTCTTTGTGTTTAGTGCATAATGAGTTTAAGAAAAAAAATAGACTCAGGTTTGGTTCTTGGCATGGATCCATATTTTGCCGAGTTAAAACATAGCATTCAGGGCAATTTAACCCTTTATTGTCATTAATTTTTTATATTACTTAAAAAAAATACAATTTGATAGGTTAACCAAGTTAATTTAGATTTTTTTTTTTATTCATTAGTTTTTTTCTTTATGTAGGCTTGTTTTCTTTTATTTTTTAAAATTAATCCTTTTTTTAATATTTTTTTACTTTTTTCTTTCTTTTATTTTTTTTAATATTTTTTTAAATTTAGTTTGTTAATATTAATTTTTTTCTATTTAGTTGTCAAATTTTCATGACATGGATCCCAATTTTGATAGGTTAACTTAGTTAATTTAGATTTTTTTTCTTTTTCTTTATTATTTTTTCTTCATGTAGGTTTTTTTTTCTTTTTAATTAATTTTTTTTATTAATTTAGTTTGTTAATGTTAAATTTTTTTTCTATTTAGTTATAAAACTTTCATTACAAAGATTTTAAGTTTAATGTGTTAACCAAGCTAATTCTAGCTTAACTGGTAAAAAAAAATTTCTATTGAATTATCAAACTTTTATGACACGATTTCTAGGTTTAATAGGTTGGTTTGAAGGGTCAACCTAGTTAACTGCACAATGCAATCCACAATGAAAAGTATGATGTCTTTAGGATTTTTTTTGTGTTTTTGCTTTTTTTTTTTTAATTTAGTTTGTTAATATTAAGTTTTTTTTTCTATTTAGTTATCAAATTTTCATTATATGAATTTCATATTTGACGAGTTAACTCGATTAATTCATATTTTTTTTCTTTTTTTTTCGTGAGTTTTTCTACCCATAGGTTTTTCTTTCTTTTTTAGTTTATTAATATGAATTTTTTTCTATTTAGTTATCACATTCTCATTACACAAATCTTAAATTTAACCGGTTAACCTGATTTGGGGGGTTAACTAAGTTGATTTTTTTTTATTAGTTTTTTTTCTTTCAATTTCATCTTTTAATATTGTAATCATAGCTAAAATATATCAACCTTTCACTGTGGATTATACTGTGCAAATTCATAGTGAAAGGCATATGTCTTTTAGTTATAGGTTTTTTATTGCTTTTTTCTTTTTTATTTTTCTTTTAAATTTATTTTTTTATTTAATTTAGTTTGTTAATATTAAAGTTTCTTATATTTAGTTATCATACTCTTATTATATGAATTTCAAGTTTGATAGATTAACCTGGTTTAACGGATTAATCCAATAAATTTAGATTTTTTTTATTTTTTTTAATTAGTTTTTTCTTCTAATGTCATCTTTTAATATTGATTTAATTGAGAATTAAATTTTATTATTTGTTTTGTTTACTTTTCATTAAATTATCATAATCCCATGAGAGGATTTTACTGTACTCCTTGCAAAGCACTATTAATTGGAATAGTGCTTTGTTTTTTTATTTTCAATTAATTTTTTTATTTAATTTTATTTTTTAGTATTAATTTTTTTTCTATTTAATCATTACATTTTCATAACACAATCTTACAGCTAGACCCATATTTAAAGCTATTGGGTCTGGTGTTGTATCCAAAACTCAAGGTTCTTGGATTTGATATTGCAGACAAATTCACTTAAACTTGGACAATGCAAGTTTAATATTATTGTTAATATTAAAAATATTGTTATTATTATTATTATAATGAATAATTATAGTTTTTTTTAATTAATCTTTTTTTATTTAATTTAGTTTATTAATGTTAATTTTTTTATTTAGTAATCACATTCTCATGACATAGATTTCAGGTTTGATAAGTTAACCTAATTTGATGGGTTAAACCAGTTGATTCATATTTTTTTTATTTTTCTTAAACAGTTTTTTTTTTCAATTTCATCTTTTAATATCAATTTAATTAAAAATAAAATTTTATGATTGGTTTTGTTTATTGTTCATTAAATTATTGTGGTTTTATTAGGGGATTTTACCATACCCCTCCTTGCAAAGCACTATTCATTGGAATAATACTTTGCTTTATTGTTATTTTTTTCAATTATTTTTTTTAATTTTTTTTGTAATATAATTTTTTTTTAATTATCACACTTTTATGACATTATAGCTAGATTTATATACAAGGTTTCAAGTTTAGTATTGCAGTGAAATTCACTTAAACTTAGGTAATGCAGATTTAATATTATTATTAATATTATAAATAATACTTTTACATCAGGCGTTATAGAAAGATTTAATATTTTATATATAACTTTGTAAAAGAATCTATTATTTTTAATTTTTTATTAAAAATTAATTCAGAGGCAGCGCAAGCCTAATAGTGTATTTCTGTGATGAAAAAAAATCATAGAAGGAGGCCATATACCACAGCCGAAAAGATGAGGCCAACACGCCTTCATGTATATGCAAGGCCACGTCCATGCACTTGACTCTCTTTTTTGAAGTAATACTATACAAAGAAGCTTTTGTACATAAAAACATTGAGAAAATTACCTTGATGCTTGTGAAGTTTAGTCATTTTTTTTATCTTTTCTCAAATCTTTCAAAAACTATATTTTATATTCTAAAATTTATAAGTACATAAGACTTTACCAAGCTAAAAAAACAAAAAAGGTTGATAGTCAAAATAAAATGGTAGTTTGATACAATTTCCAGTACGTGTGAAAGCATAATTCTACTCAGAAATGTGCTCTTTCTTCTTTGCTTGAGCTATCCCAACATGGGTATGTTTCACTTATGAAGGGCTTTGAGTGCCATGCTTCAGTAAACTTTGCAGGCTCACCCATGGCTGTAAACAAATAGGCTCACCTATGGCTGTCAACAAAACTCTTAGAATTATAAGCTTTTAACTTGACAGGCATGTTTTGTGCCCATTTCGTAATTTGGCTCAGGGGGGTGTAGCTTCCAATGCTATTTATATCTCACGAATTACGGTAGATTGTAATAGTTAAGGTTTTTTTAAAAAATTATTTTAATTCTTAAATTATTTTAGTACAATTTAGCTCATCTAGTTATAAATTTCCTGGGAAAGAAAAGTTGGATTGAAAATTAGAGGTTGAAGTGAAAATAACCAGTAAAATAGATTATGAATTCAAATTTTATACAAAAAAATTATTTTTATTTCCTATCTTTTTAGGTTTATTGATGCTTGGTTTCTTAGTTATCCAAAATTTAATTTTGATACAAAAATATATATATCTTATTTTTTTAATTTTTTATTTATTAGAGGAGAGAGAGATAGAACTTGAATTCTAACCTAGTAAGGGGCATTGATTGTTTATTTCAACCACAAAAAAGGTTGAAATCATTGTCAATAATTTTACCTAGAAGTTTTTCTTCTACTTCTTACCTCATGAGACAGATCTAATAACACAAATGTTTTTGGGTTCAGGTTTATTTTAGTTTTTTGAGCTATTTTTTGATTTTTTAGATTATAAATAAGTTTATCAAGTTGTTTATAGTGTTTTGGGTTAAAATGAATTGAGAAATAAGTTTTTAAGCAAAAAAATAATCGAAACCTTATTTTTCTAATGACAAAAAAAAATAGACAATGTGCCGTCTACCCTCTTTAAAAAAAATAATCGAATGATTTTAAAAATTAAAATAATAAAAATAAACCCAGGCAAGTGGATTGGGCTAGAACAACCTCATGCCTTAGCTATTTTTTAAAATGAACGTGATGATAGGTCTTGGTTTTTTTTGGATGTTTTATTTTTTAATTCTTTGCTAATTTATATTCAGGTTAAAAGGATTAATAAATTTTTTTTGTTGAATTCAATTGAATCTATGAATCAAGTCACAGGTTTAATTGGTTAATTCACAATATCCGAACTATTATTTTTATTTTTTATTTTAATGATTTTACTAATTTTTTTTAAAAATGATACAATTTCATCATTTACTATCAATTATGTACTTTTATTATCTTAACACCATGTTTTTATCATGGTTTTTTTACTTCTAAAATAAATATTTGATACAAAAAAATTATCAAGTTATTTATTTTTATATAATTAAACAATAAAATATGATATAAGATGAAAAAATTGATTGAATCAAATAACATGCTTAACTTATATCATAAGATATAAGTTTTTTTTGTCTCCTCGAGTTAATCTAATTTATTTTGATGAAATAAATATATTTTTTTTATCAATTTTATTCTTTATTATTGAATTAATTTAAAATTAAATTAATTCAAAATTAAAATTTTCAATTTATTTTTTCCAAGATCACCCCCATAAATTTAACTTGTAACTTGTCCACCCATATTAACCTAAACAGTTCAGATGTTTTTGAATTCATAGTTAAAATTTAATTTTTTAGAGGACACATCACCAATAACAGAATATCTTCTTTGGCTCTTTAAATTTTTTTACTTCAACCTATAGCGTGAGTCAATAATCGAGTCCAACCCTACGACATACAGGGGTTGTGGAGCTAGTGATTTCTTACAAAAACAAAAAGATCTTTCACCGTTTGGATATAGTATAAAAAATGACTTATGATAATAATATTTCGAGTTATGAACCTTCAAAGATAATAGAAATTTTGAATTAGCAAAGCTTAATAACTATCTCATTGTTCACCTGGCTTTCATCCAATAGAAACCAATTTAGACAAAAAAAGAAAGAACAAAAAAAACAGGTACAGTTTCATGCCCCACTAGTCTTGGCTTCAGATTTCTAGGAAGACGAAGAAGACGACTAAGCCAAGATAAGTCTTGGCTTCAGATTTCTCCATTTGTCTGACTTAACACGATACCTAGCTGTGTCCACTAGGTCTGCCACCAAAATTCTGCCTGGTAAAAAAAAATAAAAATGAGAAACAACAGAAAATTATCTAATCACAGCTTTTGATGTTAATATGAAGGAGAAAATAAACACCGCATTAATCATTCCCACGACAAAGCAAACATCACCAGAATTATCTCTGGAATAGAATGGGTGGTGATTGCTCGCAGTCTAACGACAAAGATATTGGCAGCCATGCTAACTTGATGGCTTTGTGTAAGTTCAAAAATGGTTTTTTATTTAGAAATATATTAAAATAATATTTTTAATCAGACCGAAAACAAACCAATATAAAAATACTAAAAATAATTTAATTTGAAGTAAAAAAATAAAAATATTTATTATTTTTTGAATGAAAGTGTTAGAGAAAAGCCAACTGAGAGAATTGGGCGTGAATTATGATGGAAAAATTATAAACAAAATACAAAATAACATTGAATAAAAAAATGTATATATGATCATTCTACAACTTGCAGCAAATAATGCTATTACAAATCCAAAGTTGGCAACATAATTGGTAGAAATAGGAACAGAAAAATTCAATCGCGAGATCACATATCAAAATGGAATTACACATGCATTCTTTTTCCATCAGCTTATCAAAAAGAAAAGGAGAGAGGGAGAGGGAATCTCAGACGAATTGATCCCGAAGAAATACACTACAATTACAATTTTTTTCCCAACAAATGAAGGATACATACCTACAAATTTCGTTGAAGATGGTAATCCAATGAATTGGAATCAAGCGTTGTTGACTTCAAAATGACATGCTGAACTGCCAAAAATGGCACAAAATCAATAGCATGATGACACAAGGACTGGTCACAGATGTTCTATATATTCAACATATAAAAGCATGGCTTCCGTTCAATTTAAGATTAATAAGAAACAAAAAATTTCACCTTTTCCCCATTCTTTCCCTTTCCACAAAGTAAATTCCAAAACTCATGGGTAAGGATCGCAAGCCAACTTTCAAAGAATATGCACTGCTAGAATTAACATAACTAATTAACAGACTGGATTAGAAACAAAGAGGAAGTTGCAGTCTTTCGATCATTTGTGATTCCTACAAAACCATTGAGGATGTCCTAACATCAAGTCGCAAGAAGAAAACATTCCCCCCCCCCCCAAACCAATATCACACATAAAGGTAAAGCCCGTGTTTAAGATTCCATACTAGAATTTGAAAATATATCGGACACCACAGAAATAGCCCAGTGCACCCAATTAACAAAAGTTAAGATATTCACACCAAAAGTCATTAGGCAAGTTATGGTAAAGAAAATTTCCCTGTATGGACACTAAAAACATTCTTTTGCTTGATGTAGTTTGAGGAACTCCTTTTTTATCATCCACGGACCTAAAACTCATCTTTTGCCTTGTCATTAAATGTCAACCAAAAAGAAATACTTTGAGGAAAGTACCTTTTTCTAAAGCCTCTTCACAATTTCTTCATTTACACGGTCATAATAAGTCATTCTCCGGATGCAATTTTTAGCTTCTTCAAATTCATGGCCTCGGAATGCACTTGCAAAGTAATTAGACCAGTTTTGTAATTTCTCTAGCACCTGCATAAACAATTTGAAATTGTAAATATAACGTAAACAAGGTATAGACATACTTTGGGAAATTACAGAAAAATGAAGCCAGTCAGCCTGTGTCTCAGCGTATGACGCTTAATATAGCAATCTAAAAGAACTATTTTGAAATACAACGAAACCTGTCACCATGTTCCAAATTCTCATAAAATTTTCCAAAATCATACCAAAGATTGGATCTCCTTTAAAGCCTGATAGTCAGGTGCCTCTTCAACTGCTTCCCTGATTTCCATAATCTGCAGTGTCAGAAATTAGAGTAATAAAAGATCCAAGTTCAAAACATAGATCATCTGCTTAGGAGCTTGCATGCAGTAATCTACCCAAGAAATCGATGCCAGGAATGAAATACAGAACAGAAACAAGAAGCTCTTATAAATTACCTCAGCTAGCAGCTCTGGTTCTGACACTGTTTCTTCTTCATTAACATTTACACCTTCAAGTTTCAGCTGTAAGAAAGAAAGTATATAATTTTATGAATGTTTAGGAACAGGAGAATTTATATAATGAAATACATGAGGGAGGAAAAACAGGCATTCATGGATTGGTAATGAAGAAATATTACCCTGAAATACTTAAAATCATATTGTCCAAAAACTCGATGACAACAAACTATTAACAAATTCTAAACATGTCCATATTATTTTTCTTGTGTATTAGCCTGATTGTTTAGCATATGCATCCTCTGGTCCCATGCCTTCTGTTATCCATCAACTATTTTATACCAAAACAACCAAAAAGATCTAAACACATCTAATTAACAACGCCCTTGATTTTTCTTATGATAATCAATTGATCAAATGCACCATGAACTACTGTATCATAAACTCTACAAAAAGTTGTAACTCCAAGCATAATAATTTAAGCACTCCAAGTGGTACAAATAAGGACTTATCAAAGACGTGCTTCGATATTCAACTGACATAAATCAATGAGAAAATCGGCATTCTTAGTTGGAAACCTGGAAACCCCTTATACTGTTATTACCAAAAAGGCCATAAATGCCGGTAAAATAGCACTAATAAAAATGCTTCAATTTATGCCGGGATGATATCTAAATGCTTACAATGTATATTGCCCTTGACAAGGCATTGCTCAGCGTCCGGTAAGCATCAATCACCCTAGCTGATTGTTCTGCAGCAAACTCTCTCTCTTTCTGAAAAAGCAAAAACAAATCAACAATTGAAACCCAAAGAAAAAAAATACAAAGGAAAAAAAGAGTACGTTCTATTTAACATAAAATAAAAAATTAAACAGATTAACCTCAGGTTTTGAATGAACTAAATCAGGATGCAATTTTTTCTGCCAATTTTTATACTTCACCTCCAAATTATGATCCTCCTCTATTTCATACTTGTTTTCCCTGTAATATTAAAACCCCCACTCAAAAGAATAAAACCTTGCCAATAAAATACAAAACCCAAATCCAAAATTAACTTTAAAAGCAGGGAAAAAAATTAACATAGTGTACTTTACAGGCCAAATATTTGGAAGTAATCAACAGAGTGATCAACAGGCTGGATAGTTTTACAAGACTCGCAGACCAAAAACGGTGCGTTTTGAGGCTCGGCATTACAGTTCCAGCATCTGAGGTTGGTTTTCTCGGAAGATTGGGCAGAGCAGAAACTTTTCCCTGAAAAAAAGAGAAAGCGGGAGGAAAACCCACTTGAAGATGAAGTCTGGATTTTGTTGTTGTTGTTGTTGTTGTAGGAAAAGAAAGGAAAGGAAGAGTGACGTTGTGAATTGGAGAGATGCCGTTGTCGGCTCTGTAAGAAGCCACATGTCGTTGAAGAGACGGTTCTGGTCTCGAGTAGACGTTTGGAGAGAGGACTCCATAGCTTCTTCTTTGCTTTTAACATTTTCTTTGTTTTGTTTTGTGATTTTGTTGAATGGGTGAAGCAAAGGTTTATAGGGTTTTTGACAAAATAAATAAATAAATGGTGAGTGGGTGGCTTTTCTAGAAACGGTTAGGAGAGAGTCTAGTATTCTTTATTTTTTAAAGTTTTATTTTTATTTAAAAATATATTAAAATAATATTTTAAATTATTTTTTATTTAACACTTTAAAATATTCAAAATTATAAAAAAATATTTTTAAATAAATATTTTTTAAAATTAAAAAAATAAAATTTTAACTCAATATCAAATACAAGCTAATAAATTAACAACATGCATAATAAATAATAATAACAAAAAATATTATCACTATACACACAATTCCTTTTTCCTTTTTAAAAAAACCTAATATACTTGGAGTTAGAGATATTTTAGATGTTTTATACATCACATTAGTTACTTAAAAAAAATTAGAAGCATAGGTATCATTTTAATTTTTAACATGAAAAATAACTTACTTACTTTTCAAGTTATTTTAGAATAAAAAATAGACCATTGTCAAGGATATTTTAATCTTTCAACATATTTTATATCAAGTATACACTTTTTAATGACATAAAATATCATTTTATCATATCACTCACCTCCTATTTCTCCTTTTTAGGTGCGTGTTGACGGTTGGCTTTTCTTTTCTTTTTTTTCTTCTCCTTTAAAAATTATAAGTTGATCTTTTTTTTGTTGATGTTTTATTTTTTATTTTTATTCTTTTAATTTTTACTCTTTTTTGTTTAGTTTTTTTTTTGTAAAAAAGCACTTTTTTTCTATTTAACCTTTTAATTTTAATTTGTCATATTTTTTTCTTTCTAATTTGGTCCTTATTCTTTTTATTTCTATTTTTTTCTTAGCACTTTGTAAAAGTTTTATTAGTTTACAATTCCATCCTTTAATCCAAGTTTATGGTGCATTATTTTTTTCAATTTGGTCTTCATTCTTTTGATTTTTTTCTCTTTATTAAAGTTATTTTTATTTTCAATTTAACCCTTCAATAAAAAATTCAAAGTTGTCGTCTATTTATTTTTTATCTTGATTTTTAATCTAATTCTTTTAATTGCTATTTTTTATTTTAGATTTTTTATGTAATTGATTTTTTTCTCAATTTTATTATTCAACGTTTGATTTGATGAAGATTAAGGTTCATAGTTTTTTCATATATGTTACTTTTGGTCTAATAACTTGACTCACGGGTTTGAATAGTTAATACAAGTCAAATTTATTTTTTTGGCTTATTTTCCTTTTCAATTTCATAATTTAACATTAGTTTTTTTTATAAAAAAATAACTTCATAGTTTTCTTTAATTTCTTCTCCATCGGCTTATTCCAATCTTATGACTTGGATCATGGATTTTACAGGTTGGCATGTCTCTTATTACCCAAGTTATATGTTTATCACTATATTTCAAGTTAACTCAAGCTTCTTCTTTTTTTATCTAATTTCATATTTTTAAGGATTTATTTTTTCAAATTATCAAGATTTTTTTAATTATCAATTTACTATAATTTTTTTTATTGTTTAATTAAAATAAAATTAATTTATTAAATCCAGTTAGGCTATAATCAGAGTTGAACCCAACATTTTTATTTGTAACCTGAATTATGCAACAATAGATGATTCTGTTACACCCAATGAGAAGATTTTACTCACTTTACTGCTAACTTGACCATTTTTTCTTTCCCAAATTCCAATCAATTTCTACAAATTATTGGTACATCTTATTCATAAATATTTGCTAAAAACAATAAAGGAAAGAAAAACTCACTATTGATACGTCTTTGACAAATAAGAAACAATGATACATTGGTACATATATCATCAGTACAAGGTGATACAAATCCACTGTCATAGTTTAGCTGTGAATACAACAAATGTATTGAGTTGATCACTAAATCTTCGACCTCTTTGGTTATCTCAATTCTTATCTCACTGTAACATCTACTCGTATCTGGAACCAAAGCAACAGTATCTATAATTTGTTTGCCGAGTAAGTTTCTTCCCTTCAATGAAAACATTTTCATGGATGCCATTTACCTCAAGGCTCATTTGTGTGTCGCCTTGCATGGTTAGGTCCATCGCAGGTACCTCTGTTGTTTCATCTTTCCCATTTTCAGAAGAACATAAAGCAACATGGTTAGTTTCACTAGGAATTGAAATGTATTGATCTGGTGATGCAGGCGTTATCTTGTTATGGCTTGTTTCCCCTGAACCTGCACGCCTGTAAAACAAAGATCGAACCAGCAATGTCATTATCCTAGAGCAGTTGAAGTTATAATTTATCATTTCCATTAGATTCATTACTATGTTTTGGACAGCAGTACGCAGGCATGAGTACCTGATTTCACGGTTGCTGAAGCTATTCCTAGAAGAACTCCCTACACGTTTTCCTTTATTGAATGCTTCAACAGAGACCTCAGCATTTGAACGGCCTCCAGTGTCTTGTAAATGAGTTGGATCATTTTCTGCATCCTTTTCAAGGTTTTTATTTTCTTCATTTGTTTTTCTAGAGAAAGACCTGGTTAGAGAATTACCGTATTCCCGGACCATAGAAATGGCCTTCTCTAGAGTTTCTAAAGCTCTCCCTACATCAGAACTGATACGTATATTCCTTGTACAGTTTCCAGGACTCTTTAGGGAAATATTATTGCTTGAAGGTTGACCTATAACTCTGCAATCCCTCATTAGTCGTCTGCTATCTTCACTTTCTTCTTCCTCAATCTCAATAAAAGTTTCCCTACCTGTAGTCAGTGCAATGTTTCCCCAACTTTCATTTCCATGGCCATTACAATGAACTCTCTGCTCCATCCCTCGCATTCCATCCTTCAAGTGTCTGCTTTCGGTATTCT
The DNA here is from genome assembly GCA_015708895.1 of Populus ilicifolia. Lineage (NCBI taxonomy): Eukaryota > Viridiplantae > Streptophyta > Magnoliopsida > Malpighiales > Salicaceae > Populus > Populus ilicifolia. Next base: position 326,357 of record SRLM01000914.1, read on the forward strand.
TTTCTTCCTTGATATCACGGAAGGATTTATTGTCCATAACTGGTGCATTGTCTGGAAAAGCTTCGCTTGCACCATCATCTCCATGAATATTCAGTTCCATAACTCCCAAGCTTTCATCCTTCAAGTGTCTGCTTTCTTGATTATTTTCTTCCTTGATCTCACCAAAGGATTTGTTTACCACAACTTGTGCATTTTCTGGAGAAGCTTCACTTGCATCATTGTCTCCAAGAATATTCAGTTCAACATCTCCCAAGTTATCTTTTATATCTTCAGGGGAATGTTCTTGCTGTAGAAGGCAAGCATCAGCTTTAGGCTCTTTCCATTCCATGGCCTCATTTGCGTTTTCAGTAGAATAAAGAACCTCGCGTATTCGAGCATACATTGGAGCTTCCAAAGCCTTGCTATAGTCTTCATCATGGTTAGACGCAGAAGCCACTGCCTGTAATAATTTGCAAAATGGATGTAAGAGAAATATATTGCACAGAAACCACAAAAGCTATAATGCAAGGATGGTTCTTCATTCTTCATGCATGACCCTCCTGACACAGAAACTGGATCTGAAACTTTTGTAGATCCTACTATAACCCTTAATTTTCATGCCCCCCTATCTTTACTCAGGCCAAAAGAGAGAAAATCCCAAGCCCACCTAGTCTATCACCTATTGAACCCAAATCCGCTACCTCTAAAAGTTGTTATGATTATGAATACTGTTCACTGGTTTTGTTAATACCGCAGAGAGCGTATAAAGAGCCAAATGAATTGGATTCACTGTTGCAAGCAGCAGGGTATACGGAAAAGAAATAGAAAGAAAAATACACAACCTTCTGATAGAGTCTGAAACCATTCCCAACGAGCTGCCTTGTGATGAAGTTCATGAGAGATGGAGGGACAAAATCCAGCTTCAAATCCATATTTGCTATTGTCCTGCAAAATCTAATGGTTTTCAAAAGCTCCACAACAAAGGAACACATGCAGTGGGAAAGATCAAGCCTCAACTTGTCTACTTATGCAGCAGATGATAGGTAGTGGAGCCGTACACAGGAATGATTACGTTTACATGAAATTCAACTAGAAGTTTTCCTCTTTTGAACTGGAGGACTTGTGTATGTGTCGTATAGCAAAGAAGACTCACAATATAAATCCAACTAACTGAAACTCACCGAAAATAACTTCTTTCTGGGGTCACTTTTTGGATGGCAAAGCCACCCATCATATCAATCCTTACCACATCCTTTGCTTCAGGGATTCCATCTTTCGAAAATCCATGGGTATTTTTATCAATGCCCTCCAAATCCGAGATCTGAAGCAATATAAACCAAGAATTTATCGTCCAATTTAGAATCAGGTATCCAAAAATTGGGTAGAAAAGAAATTGCAACTGATAAAATGATGAATTCAACCACTTCAAGTGAGTACCGTGCTTATGATAACAACAACCAGACCATCTTGTAGGTATTCAAACAAAACATAGTGCACAACAGCCTCCCTAGCTGTCATCGGCCATGTAACCTTCACCCTTTCTTCCAAAATTTGAAGAAGAATCAAAATTTTATGTTGCAGAACTCAAGCAAAAGGAATCAAACAAGTTACTTCAAATAACTAGAGTAAATTGTAAACTAGTCCCTCTAGTTTTGATAAATGAATTTAAATAGTCCCTCTTGTTTCAAAAACTAATCATTTAGCCCTTTCCGTGAAAAAAAAATGAATTTTGGAATAAAGTAGTATTGAATTAAGCATGATAAACACGAATCAAATGACTAAATAATTAGTTTTTGAAACATGGGGGCCTAATTAATTCATTTATCAAGACTAGAAGGGCTAATTTGTAATTTACTCCAAATAACTGCTACAGATTGTGGCGGGCAAACCTCACTAGAGATATCTGTTCACTGATTCGGATCTTTTGCAAGCATTCGCAAATGGTGATTTTAAAAGGTGGGAAACTATGCTGAGGCCACCTGAGAACACGAAGTCACCGGATTAAAGCAAGCCTTGCAATATAAATCTTGATTTCAACCATTTAATTTTTAATCACTTTTGTCAGCTGGGCACCGTCCCTTAACTAAAACTGGAGAAATAAGAATAATCACATGAATCTAGAAGGACATGCAGACGCATAAATCCTTGACATAGGGCAAGGTTGCCAGCAAAGATTGTTGTTCACATAAGCCTAAAACTCCTCATCAATGCACTCATTGCTATACGATATGCATGACCATGCATGTCTGGCAACAATAGTTAATTTAAGTAATAAGGATAAATATGATTGACATGGGTCGATATGTTGAAGGATGAGACAAATATGACAAGAGACAGCCTCTTATTTTGTACTCATGAACAAAAATGTCAAACTTCCAAGGAAAAAATCCTAGTTTATGTGCTTATGTACACAGTCTTTAAAGAAGTTGGAAGCAGGGCCAAAATGCGAAAGAATTTAAGCACAAAGTCATTTATACAGATCCACCAACCTACACATTCTTGAGGAAATTCTCAGAACCGTCTCAGAAGTATAAAATGCAACTTATGGAAGTTTCAATGATGCATTTATAAAGTTCACAATCAAAATTAACAGCTTCAACTCTCAAGTGATCTGATTTCCTTAGCATTACTGGATGTGAAATCAGCCACCATAAGTAATAACTATAATTAGCAGTGTTAAAATGCAAATTTTTCAGCAATTGTGATTTTTTTTCCTAAAACAAAAAGTAAAATGCAGTATTTTTATAAAGTTAAGATGCCGCAACAATATTGTCATTAAAGCTGGACAGAGGAATGAACTGAAGAGAGGTGAATAAATGTTGTTTCACAGAACAGAGTATCTCCGTAGACATTATATGTCACAAATTGAAGAGAGATGCCAAGATAGAAGCAATCCTTACCATTTCCTGTAGAGTGTCGCCTCCCAAGAGACGCATAAGCCTACAAGATATTATTAGTTTTCAATTTGTGCAGCTTCAAGATGTCTCAAATAATTGTCAGCTTTGGGCTAGTCTACGAGGATAAAGCTCAAAATTTATTTATTTTTCACCTAAACTTACAAGTATCAACAGTTCCATCAACATAACCTTCGACAAGTAATGAATGAAAGGGAGTACCCTCAGGTCCTGGGCGATACATAACACGGAACTCTTCATGATCCTCTTTTATCTGTCAAGAGAAGTAAGCTTCAGCATATCAGTATTGAGACCATTTTTCTAAACAGACACCAATTATATATATAATTCTGACTGTGAGGACTAAAGAACGTATGAAAGAAACCTGAGAGGAGCTGAAACATCAAACTTGAACAGATAAAAAAAATGAAATCAGCTGATTTTCTTGCTTTTTTTTTTCTGAAAGAAAAAGTTCCTAGGAGTAAACAGAAAGAAAAGAAGCCAGAATGAATAGCTAGCTAAAAGGGCATACTTTCCATCCACCATGTGATGTCTCACTGGTTCTTGACACCTCATTTTCACTAATAGAAGCACTCCTCAACATGTCAAGAAAAGAGGATACATGTTTAGTTCTATTTTCTATTAAATTGTCGCTGCATCCTGCAAATTCAAAATCCGAAATTAGAGTCCTTGACAAATGCAACTGACCATCACAATTAGTAGCTTACAAAAGATAAGAATCTAACAAAATCAACATCCCAGCAGTTTGAAAAGGAGAACAGCAAATTCTGAGAAATACTAGCCTTCGGTTTCATCAAGCGAAGAGTGAACAAGTTGATTCCTGATAAGGGTTTTAAGTGCGTCAAGATTTGTCAGTTCAGGGGATGCCAGTGTCTGGTCCAGCCTCTCTCTGTATTGAGAGATCTTTCCACTCTTTCCCATATTTGCATCTCCAAGAAAGAAAAAGGAACCCTCTTTAAAATTTACAATTACTCACGAACAGGCATGTGATTATATTATCATCTCCTGAATTCAACATTACAAAAAATGTTTAAACTTTGGTTATAGACTTGTAGCAACAAAATATGCAGGAATGCCAAAGTCTCTAAAAATCATCTGCATAGATAAGCATATTATAATGAAAATTTACATATTTTGGTTCCACAAGTACTTAACCAAAAGAATTCATAATATTAGCATCTCAAAACATTCCACACCAATAGTGATTAGTACTATTTTGTGCATGGAAATGGTTCCTCACAAATAATTAATCAAGTTAGAAAAGAGAGCCTGTGTCTGGTAGTAATAACTCCTGAATACAATATGCAGATACATTTAATACAAGAGCATCAAAACAGATGCCTCAATTACACAACTATACCAAAACTTAAAAAGTACCAACCAATTCCAAAATTATCCAAAACAACCTGACAGCTCTGAGAACTAAAATATTAACACATCTTAGCAAACAAAGCCAACGACCATCAAAGAAGTACAAACAAATTCATAAAAACTTGTCCAAAACAGAAAGAACGAATAAAATAAAAAGAACCCATACGAAGAAATCGTGAAAACTAACCAAACTTCAAGTAATCACGTGAAAGCTCTCTGAGAACAACCCAATTTTCCTTCAAGAACTCAGAGAACAACCCAATTTTCCTTCAAGAACTCAACCCTGAATAAAAAACAAGAACTGAAAATTCTTTTCTTTTTGTTGGATAAACAAAAGCACAGAACTCACAAAAGCAAAGTGCACATCTCAATATATATATATATATATAAAGAACCTGGTGTGAGACAGATGCACCTGATACGGGTGCACCAAGACGGATAAAGAAAAGAATATGAAACCATATGCGTTAGGACGTGACGAAACCAAGACACGCTGCAGAATCACAGACACCACAAAGAAAAGAGAAATGAGAAAAGTCCCTCTTTTTTAAAACTTTTGTGCCTGGCACTCTTTGCCCAAGTCTGGACAAATTTGAGGAGTCAGTATGTCGTGGGAGCCACATGTAGGTATTTTCCAGGCTGAGGCTGCCGACTTGAATTGAAATTTTTTTTTCTGAATGTGGTAAGCAAAATGAATTCACCTCGCGATTAGTCTAAAGATGTGGGTATGTTTTTGCGGTTTTTCATAACTGTTTTTTTAACTGAAAAGGTGTTCAGTTTTATTTATATTTTTAACGTATTGATGTTAATTTTTTATTAAAAAAACTTATTTTAATATCTTTTTAATTAAAAAATAAATTTACATACACGTTCTACACTGCATTGTTAAATACACACTTCAAGAGATACAATCAAGCTCGAGCATCACAATTTAATTCAAAGGGGTTATAGTACACTACTAAAATAATTATGGTTTTCATGGCGTTTTATCATTTAACTAGTGAAGTAAATTAATATATTTATTTAATTGTCTTGATAACAACTTTGTGTTGTTGCTCAGGTGGTTACCTAGAGCTTACTTATTTGAGTGATATTAGTAACAATATTTTTTTTTTCAAACAACTTGTTATATATATATATATATNAAGCACGCAGGCTTGCTACCTAGGACCAAGTATTGGTCTTGGCTCTTTTTTTTTGTTTTGTTTTTTTGTTACTCAAAAATAATTATTGCTTCAGTTTTTAATAGTTTTTTATATAGTTTTTAAATACAATTGTAAATTTTTATTTAAATTTTAATAATTTATTTTTTAATTATTATGTATCTGATATGAAAATAATATTATTAATAATAAATTGTTCATGAAAACTCAATTCAAATAATTTTTTATTCTTAAAAAATTTAAATAGATTTTGAACATGATTTTATAACATTTATAATTTTTTTAGCTTCCAATCACGCATAAAATATGAAAATGCAATTTTTTTTGTTAGCTTGCTTAGCAACCTTAAAATATTTTTCTAATCATCGTGTTCACTAAGATAAATAAAAAAAATATGTTAATGAAAAAAATTATTTTAATAGGAATTTTTTTTAAATGATTGTATTGTTCAGGTTTAATAATAATGTCAAAAAATTCCTTAAGACTTGGATATCTGTTTTCATGTTTAAAATTTGTTTGATCCCCTTGCAATGTAGTGCATCCATACAAATTAGTGAATATTAAACAAGGGACATTACAGTACATTCATACAAACTAGTGAATATTAAACAAGTGACATTTGTTATGTTATAGGGATGATTATTTTTTAAAAAAAAAATAGAGGTTATAGGGATCTTTTTAACATTATCATTAAAGTCAGTCTAATAAGTCAAATTTAAAACCTTTTGATTTAATTATTTATTTAAATCGAGTTTCAAATTAAACTTTTTGAAAGCTTTTCCAATAAAATCTACTCGACTTGGCATGTCTAAAGTTAATCTGGATGACCAGAAAAAAAAATAGTTTGGCCTTAAATAAAATTTCAATATTATATTTTTTTTAATATTAAGATGACAACATAATAACTCGATCCAAGTTTTGTGGTTTAACCTATCAAATCAGCTATTTTGGTCAAGACTCTAGTAGATTTAATAACTTTGTGTTTTAAAAGCAATTTTTTAGTTGATTAAATGATAACAAGAATACATGCTAGAGAATCAAGCATCAACATATATGAGATGTTTGTTTGAGATTATAATAACTCTAAAAGGCTAATCAAAATTATATGTAACTTAATTTTCAATCAACCAAATTCAAATTGCCAAAGACACTATCCAGGTCATCAAATCCACTAGATTTTATAACTTTTTTTTAAAAAAAACTCATTATTCAATAAGAAAAATAAACGCTTACAAATTAATTTGAGCATCAATCAAATGTCAAAATATTTGTTTGAGATTACAATAACCTCATAAAAATTAAACTCAAACAGATTATAAAGACCAATTTAAAATTGACTAAATGTTTTATTTTATTTTATTTTATTTTATGCCTATTAGTGTTTCAAAAATATGTTTTCAATATTCATGGAAGAAATAAAAATCTAATGATGAAAGATGAAATTAAAAAAAAAAACTATAAGAAAAACCAAAAGAAAAAAACATGTTAGACTCCTAAACCTTTATGACCCAGTACGTTTAAACCTTTTAACATATGCCCTTGTGTGTGGCCCTACTAGCCTAGATCTATGATTGTGCCTTATTTTTTTTAAGAGTAAATAATACATTGTTAGCTTTTAGTTTTTTTAAGCAATTAACAAATAATCTACTTGCCCAAAAAAAAGGTCACCATTATAGTGAAAAATTAAAGGAAGTTATGGCCTAAAAATTAATTTGCAACTTATTTAAATAATAAATAAAAATTAATAAACACCCTTAAAATCATCATAAACTATTTACCAACTTTAAAATACCCTAAACTCAATAAAAAAAATCAACTGAATTAAAATAAATTAAATGAATTATTAGAAGGAAAAAATAAATATAAATATCCTTTGTTTGCTTTTCTCACCATGTTTAGAAGGAAAAAACCACTGTTATTGAACTTGTCTTAGAAAAAAAAAGTCATTGATACAAATATTTTTATTTTTTATGACTGAAATGTAGTCAAGCAACAACTTTCTTTCTTATTTATTATTTTTTAGTGAGTTTTTTTCTCATCTCTCAAATCAAATAATTAAAAAATAAATAAAATAAACTTTTGAATCAAAATAAAAATTATAAAAACTATGATTTGGCTATACATTTTCTCAATGTTTTATATTGTGATTCTCTATCAATTTCGCATATTTACTATATTTTTAAACTTTATCTATTGGATTTAGTATGTAAAAGATTAAATAAGAAAACGTTTGAAGATGAGATTTTTTTCAAAAAAAAATAAAATTAAAAAAAATAAAAACAACTTAACTATTCATATAAATATTGTTAAATTTGACTAAAAACTATATTCAAAATAAATACATAAATAAATACATTACACAAACATAAATGCTAGCTATGTATACATGCCTACATGTATTATTATATGTTGAATAATAAGTTCTATTTGGATAATGAATATTCAAAATTTAATAGCCACCGTAGAAATATCTAATGTTTTTTTATAGGGTGAATAATTATTAGAATATGAATATAATAAAAATTCAATACAGTTACTTGGACTCAACTTGTTTTTACATAAAAATATATTATCTCATTATAATCATAAATTATGTTTTTTTCTTTTGTCATAAATATTTTTTTATCAAGAAAAGAGAAATTATTAGATATATAAAGAATTGTACTCCTCTATTTCAAAAAGAGAGAGAGAGACAAAAGAGTACAATTCCCGTTGTACTGAATAATAATTCCCTATAAAAAAATATTTTACAAAATCATATTTTACATGAAATAAATATAGTCAAGGATACGGAGGAATTAATATATATTCAATTTATGTTGTATTGTAAAGAAAGAAGTGGATTCTTTTTTTCTTTAACTGGAGAAATCAGTTCATGTTTATCGTTTTAATAAAATATGTTCATACATTGAATCAATTGGATGAATTTGACAAGTTTTGTGATTTCAAAGTGGTCGCTTCATCGGATTTGAATAAGAAAAGGCTAAAAACGGAGTGCTTTGTTTGAAAATACTATGGTATTTATTTATTAATCTAATTTTGATATAGGTAAATGGATGGAAAATAATGGGATATAAAAGTCAAATGAAAAATACTTTGTATAAAAGGCAAAGATTCTTAGATCACAAAATATATACTGTAATTTCTGGTAAAAAGCCATTTAATATAATTTGTTATTGGTAGTTAGTTTTAATTTCAATTTAGTTGGCAAAATCACTTAACTTACATACAAACAATCTCATAAAAATACATTTTATTTATTTTAGTATTTTTAAAAATTTAATTTTTTAATTATTTTAACGTTTTCGGTGTTAAAAATAAATTTTAAAAAATAAATAAATATTATTTTAAAGAATATTTAAATAAAAAATATTTTTAAAAATAATTACTACCCCACAATTAAATAACATATAAGACAACAAAAAAAAATAAAAAATATGGAGTACATTATAGTTCATGGGAATCTTGAAAAGCACCCACCCACCTACCCCACTGAGCAAAAGCAGGCGATCCTTCACTGCCACCGCTAAAACAGTCGCCAACAGCCAACAACCTTAATTACAAAGTTGGTGAGGACATGACAGGTAAGAAAAACCGGAAGATCAGAAGCTTAGAGAGAATTTTTGTTCTGGAGTTTAGCACCTCAAAAAATTAGGGCGATAACACAAAAAAACAATTGAGAGTTACATATGAAATCTCTGACTTATAAATAACGTATGTCAATAGCTGTCTTGAAAAGTGTTAAATGATTTGATATAAATTATGATGAAAAAAAAAGGTCCGAGAAGAAAACAAGACAGAGGATTTTTTTATGTTGTTAAATTTATTTTTTTCATCGATGTAATACTAGTAGTATTATTATCACAGTTCTAATATAATTATAGAGTTTTTTTTAATTGTAATTTGTAACAAGTTATTTAATAATTTAAAAGAGTCATTAGTGACACAAGTAACTTGCAACTCCCAAATACTATTTACAAGTTGATAAATTATGATATTTTCTTGAATATTTTCTAGTTTGTAATATTAAAAAAAATACTTTGCTAATGTCCTAAAAATTGTAGGCTACTTTTATTTATTAAAATGGTTTCTTTAAAAAAAACAAATAGTATAATAACATGGTTTGAAAAATAATTGGTAAAATAGTACAATTTGTACATGTTGTGATGTGAAAACACAACATTCAAACTTGTTGTTATTCAAAAATATAACATTTAAAAGAAACTATGAAATAAGTTGTATAAATTACAATGAGAAGAGAAAAGAGAGAGAGAAAAAAAATAAAAAATATCTTGATTTGGGTATCTGTTTAGTTTTTTATCCCTTTTCTCTTCTTATAGTAATTTGGGTAATTCATATCATGATTTTTTTCAAAAGTCACAATTCTAAACAGCAACAAGTTTGAATTTTGTATTTTTAATAGTAAGTTATGCAATTTTATTATTTTTTTAAAATCAAGTTATCGTGCTAATTTTTTTTGAATAGTCAATTTGAATGTTAATTAGAATAAATTAAACTATAGGGACTTAACTAGTTTTTTAGGAGGTTTAATTGGACTAATTAAAGGCTTAATTATAAGAATATTGAAGTTTGATGGACTATTAGAGACTTGATTGAAGAAATTCAACACCAAGAATCAAATTGAAAAAGGCACGTGATTGCAGTGGCTGAAATTGACTAAATTATAGGCTAAATTAAAGAAAATAAAAAATTTGATGGTTATTTAAGGGTCTAAATACATAAATCAAAAATCAATGACCAAGATCAAAGTGACACTAAACTTTGGGGCTGATAATTAAGTTTGGTAGGGGTGAAATTGCATGAAATTAAAACTTTAGAAGGAAATTACGAGTGCAATTAAAAGCAATTGAAAGAACAAGGACTAAAATAAAATTTGTTAAAAAACAAATTAAAAACCCTAATTTCTAGGGTTTATCATAGATGGCGCATCATTCGACTAGTATTTAGCTTATCTTGGCAATTTTGGCTCATCGAGTAGACACCTTCGTGTTAATGAATGTGATATCTTCAACTATTTCTAGGACTGTAACCATCATCATTCAACTGAGAAACAACCCTCTATAAAGATTAGTTACTCTCATCAAACTTTACATTCTATTTTCTTTAACAAACTCAACAATATCTTGCTTCTAATCAATTATCACTACATTTTTAGATTCCCTATTAATTGAGTTAATACCTTCAAACAAATAAAAATAGAGCTACAAACCTCTAAATTGAGCAAGAATAAATCCAGTCAAAAGGTATGTTTCTCTTCTACCATATTCAGGTGGTCTCTGATGGTATTAATATCGGAGTTGCTCTAGTGAAGCCTCAAAATTAGTCAACTTAATTAGCGTTGAATGAGGTAATCATATATGTAAAACCACTCAATTGTTTTGTGTGTTTACACTTAAAAATTTCTAGAGAGTTCTTATCAATGGTCATAAATCTTTCATAAAAAAACAAAAGGTAAGGATTCCGTATCTTTATCTTTAAGAAAAAGAAAACCACTTAGGTGAATTTGTCACAAAACCACCATCCCAAAACTATTGAAGGACAAAAGTTAAAACTATTAAAATTTATTAAGAACTCTCTCATTTTGATCAAATGGCTCAACTTTAATCAATACATGTTTAAATCTATTAAAAAAAAAACCTAGCAAAACCATATAAATACCCCTCTAAAAAATGAAAAAAGAGAAAGGAAAAAAGTAGAGAATCACACTATAAAAAGATGCTAATGTGAAGGTTCAAGAGCCTACCATATAGGATCTAACAATTTTTGAAAGGAAAAGGTAGTGAAAAGTAAAGAAGAAGAAAAAATAGAAGAAGAGGAAAATAACAATCCATAATCAACAAGCTTAGAGAAGATATAATTATGTAAACATTCAATAGTGAAGTCTATGTAACTTGCATATTCATGTTTTCTTAATGTTTAAATCTTTTTTAATGTTGTTTGAGCTTATTTTTCATTCTATGGTTTGATTTTGGTGTTAGAATAATCTGATAATTTTCAGCAAAATTTGTTTTGTTTTTATTCTTGTTAACAACATGTTTTAGATTGATCAAGCTTTTATTTATAGTTTGTTTTAGTTTTTGTTAATAATTTGTTAAAGAGGCTTGCACTAAAGGCATGGTTCTTGGTTTTGATGTTTGTTTTATTTGTATTTTTAGCCTAATAGCTTGTTGATGATGTATTTAAGATATTTTTATTGGTTTTTCAATAAGTTTTCTAATAAAACAATAAATTGCTTTTGTTTGTGAGTTAAAGATCTTGAAATCATATTGATCAATTTGATTTTCTTTTAGTGAAAGTTCATAGTTTAACCAATAATGTTGTGACATATAGATATTAAAAATATCAAGTTTTAAATCCAAATAATATGAATATATTTTCTATTTAGCTTTGGTAGTTTTGAACTTTAAAACTTCATACATATTGTTGATAATTTGATGTTATTTGTTAGTTCTCTGAATTCAACTATATTTAGTATTAGTAATATAGTTTGTGAGGACTAAAAGCAACGTGTTTTAGAAGTCAAAGAAGCTAATTTTAGGCTTAATAGTAGGCTAGAAATTTTTGGGTTATAGGGTTTTGATTTCTTTAAGTTTTTTGAAAGAACATTATCTTAACCTAATGATTTGGACCAGGTATAGTCCAATTCTTTGCACTAAACTATTTGGACAACTTGACTAGCAGATAATCTAGGGTTTATTTGCATCAATAACAAGTTTATAGGGGTTTTAATCCTAAGATTTTAGTTTTGAACCGAAATCTATTTTAACCAAATAATGTTGATTCTTTGACAATCGAAGTGAATGAATTCTAAATTATGGATCATTGCATAATTTCAAATAAAACCTTGCGTTTGATTGCATAAAAATGTTTTTGGTTGAAATTTGTGTTCGTTGGGTTCTTGATAAAAGTTCTTCGTGATCTTTACAATGTAAATGTTTAATCAATGTTTTTGTAAGTTTTTTTAAGTTTTGTGTTAATTTTCTTTCAATATTAATTTTGTTTCATTTTAAACTTTTGTTTTGGTTTTTTTTTATCAAACCCCGTTTTTTATTCGGTTCGTATCTGAACCATTATTTTTAGGTTAACTTGTTTGGTTTGTTTTGTTCAAGTTGTAACACTGACAACTTGTAAACTCAAATTGCATGATATATATTCATAATTACTAATTTTTTATATTTTTATCTATATATTTTACTGAAATTTCAGCAGAGTTTCCTTTGTATTTTTTAGATACCAAGTTATCGACTCAAACATTTTACAACCTGTAACATCAATCACAATATCTGTCCCATCACTTGGACTTTCAAAACTCAAGCATATTTTAATATCTCAATTCTATTTTCTATAGAACACTATGTTAAAAGCTAATAAATTCATAACATGCATCGTTTCTTTCTCTTCTTTTTTTTGGAAGGTACTTATGCTTAATATATATATATATATAACCAACCATAATTCAACTTAATAATAATAACATTATAAATTATATTATACACAAGATAATAAGTTAAATATTACAATTTTTAGATATGAAAGTATATTTCAATAAAATAATAGTCCTTCCAACTATGTTGATCACATAACAAAATTATTTATCAAAATATATACTTTTCATATTGAAGGTGCGATATACCTATTAACATAATTGTATTAAATATGATTAAAATTGTACACTTTAATAAGTAATTGATTAATGACTAAATATTACTATACACTAAATTGATTTTCATTTAATCCAATAAATTATCTTACTTTTTTTTTTGAAATTTCTAATTTTATAAATTCTCGTTTAGACATGGAGATAAATCTACTAAGATAAAAATATCAAAAGTATCTCTCACAAACCCACATATTTAACTTTAAAATAAATTTTTATAATTAATCTATTTTAAATCAAGTGATTATTCCATTAATTCATAAGTTAATTTTCTTAACATGGTCATTCAACCAGGCATTAATTCCAGTAACTAAGAAATGATCTTTAAGGTTTGCCACTTCAATAGGATATTATTTCTAGTAACTAGAAAAATAATTTTTTAAGGCTTACCCATTTAACAAGGTATTATTTCCAATAACTAACACTAAAATTACAATCTATAAAAATTTGTTCTATAACAAAAAAATATATAAATTAATTAATTACTCCAATCTATTGAGTACCTATTTATTGTCTATGTGCATGAAAAGGTCTCTTGTTGCTGATTAGGTTTTATAGCCTTCTCTATACCAGTAAAATTTACTTTGTTATTATTCATTCATTTGAACTAGTAAAATTTTAATATTGATTATATATTATTTAATTAAATCCAACAACCTTAATTAAGATTAATTGACTTTTAATTCGAGGAGGATAAAACCTCATCCTTTTGAATCATTTACTTATTTTTTCATAAAGTTTCCTATTCAATTTAACCTATCAATATCAATTGTCTTCAATTTGGCAAGATTTCTCAACAATATTATTAGAACCCCATTCTCTAATTTTTCTTCTCTATTTAGCTGAAAATAACCTAGGGAAAGTAGTGAAGATTTTTCTTTCTCTTTGAAAAATTCTTACTCCATTCATATAATTAAACTTATAAAGCTTTATCTTACCATATTCTCCAAACAATTGTATTAAAACCTCAAATCCCTTAAATTATTCCTCTTTTGGCCAAAAATTCAATTAAAATGGAGAAAAATATTATTTTTATTTAAATTAAACACCTACCTAATCATAATTCATGCTTTCTAACATGGTTCAAATATAATTTGCATTATTCCCATAAATTATAATATAAATCCACAACTTTAGATAATCATAATTTTGCATAATCCTTCACCAAACATAAAATTAAAGGAATTAATTTTTTGAAGCATGTTATTTACCTCACTTTGATTTAAGGAAATAATGCAAGAAAAATCAAGTTTTTTTCTCTTTCCTCTTCAAACCCTAGCTTAAAATTCCTTTTCCAATGCACTCACTATCTTAAAATCACTCCCTTTTGATGTTTAATTAAATTAATCACTCTAATTACTCACTTTAATTAGTGAAATCAATAAGAATTTAAGTAAAAAAATTACATAATTCTTTCCTCTCTCTTTGTTTCAAGCTCAAGGCCAAAAAAGAAAAAGATGAAGCATTTATAGTCTGACGTTTATCTATTTACACATTGACCCTCATTTCTTCTCATTTCTATTTTTGTCACTCAACTCTTCTTTATACTTAACTTATATCATAACATCTTATATTTTATTCTATTGTATCCAATTATAATAATTAAAATCTTTTTATTTAATATATTCGATACTTTATTTATTTTACTCAGATTATAGTTTAGCGGTTTTTCACATAAGTACTCAAGGCTTTGTTTGTTTAGACAACTTTTTGTTAAGGATTTTTTTTTTGCTTAAAAGGAGTGTTTGGCAAACACACCTCAAGTCCATTTTGGCAATTTTTTAGGGAAAGAAAAGATGGTTTTGCCAAACATGACCTTAAAAAATAAATAATAATTAAAAAAACAAAAAAAATTGAGCTTGTTGCATGTGAACCAATCCTTAAAAAATTATATTTTATTTATAGAAAGGGAAGGAAAAAATTAGCATTATTTTAGAAAAATTTTGTGCTTTTTTTTTAATTTACAATAAGTTTGTAAAATTCCTTAAAGATTGGCTGATATTTCAATAATCTTAAGAAGTTTAATTCCTAAAAATTATTGGTATTTAAATACCAGGAGTTGACTAGAAAATTCCTATAATTATTTTGGTTATTCATCGATTTTAATTGGGATTATTTTTTTATCACAATGTATGATTTGTGAAAAACATTTTCGCCTTCCAAGATGGGTGAATCTTGTTAACGAATTTATATGGATTTTTTCTGTAAGAATTTACCTGGACATACAATCTCATAATAAATTTGAAATGTCAAATTTATTTATGAGCGTAAATCTTTATTATACTTTATAGACGAACCACTGATTAGGAACCCATCAATACTTGTAAACCACATCCACACCATACAATATATTTTACCTCAAGTAAAGTGTGCTAGAAGTGCTAATATATTTTATAGCCACGACTAGTTTTTTATCCTAAAATTTCATATAGAACTAATCCACCAAGTTTTTTTAGTGACCCTAATAACTAGATGGCAACTCCTTAATCCTGACCCCTCAACATCTTGCACAGATATGCAACAATGTTCGCTTTTTATTTGCATTAAACTCTATAATTAGACTTTCATATAAAAGTCTCAATCTCTTGTTTAGGTTCCATTGTTGATATTGTTGTTGTGAATCCTCTATTTGGGACCTAGAGGAAAGGTGCCACCATAGATTTTCTTTCAGCAGCACTAACGATGTATTTGGATTTTTGTTTTATATCTCCTCCTTAAATTGTAATAACATGAGTGGCTTTTACTTTTCTTCCTTTACCTGTCAGATTACTTTTCAAGCACTTTATTCATTACTTGATGAAGTAAAGAATAAGCATTGTCTATACCAAGCTTGCCAACAAGAAGTTTTAAATTGCCGGTGGAATTTGTGCCTAAATGCTGAAAAATTATTGCTTAGGCATGTTCTAATTCTCTAGGAGTGATTGCTGGAGGAAGGGCTATGCATACCTTTCAAATGCTTGAATCACTACTATTTGTGTGGATAGTCAAACTTTTAAGGGATGTTTGTGAGTGAATTTTAACTTGTATTTTTGTTAAAAATTTAAAAAAGTTTCTTGCTGTAGAACTTTTTTATATTTTTGAATCATTTTAATACGTAGATATCAAAAATAAATTTTTAAAAATAAAAAATATATTATTTTGATTTTTTTTCAAATAAAAAATAATCGTTATCACACTTTTAAACACTCTTTTAATTTTTTTTTATCATATGATACAGAGTTACAAAATATTATTTCCCTTGGTTCTTATGGCTTTAGAGAAGAACGCCAGAGCTTATGAAAATCAAGATTTTTTCCTTTACGTTTACAGGCAAATCAAATTGGCTTGAGATTCAAAGAGAACTCAGAAGAGATAGCCATATAAAGAGGAAGACAAGCACAATATTACTATGCAAGTGTTTCGTACTTAAACTATATGTTTGTATACATCAATTTGGGCGACCCTTTTGGTCGTACAATTGCAGGTATTTATTTATTTATTCCTGGCTTATTTAACCTAGAGCAATTGTTACGAGATGCTTGATCTATCATTTTCCGACTCACTCATTTTTTTTACTATATCTTTGCACAATTGAATTTTTTTTAAAATAAAAATAAGCTATTACACGTTCATCTTCTAATTTGGCTTGACTTTGTTTCAGCTGAAATCCATGATAAAAACACTAGTCTAATGTGTCATTGTATCATTTCATCATTTATGATGCATGGGCCATGTAATCTTGTAAACCTAAAAGGTCAACGTACAAAAGAGGATAGATTTTCAAAATGTTTCCCTAAGAAATTTAAAACAAAAACCTTCTTTGACGGGAATGCATTTGTTTATCACAAGCATAATGAACAGCATAATTATTTTATTCTCACAGAGAAGAATGAGCTTTGTAATTGTCATATTGTTCCGTGAATTTTGAGATTTATTCCCTTTCCATGCTTATCCAATGATTTTTTAAATATGTTGGTAAATGGTAACATAAATATAGAAATGACCATTGAAAAGAAATATAATTATGAAATTTAAGCTTCTCTTAACCATCACTCAGTATTATCAATTCAAAACCTTTTCTAGTTAATGCCAAGAAATATAACTGAAATGATCAAGTTTTAAATTTGCTTCTTATAAATTATTAATTTGAGTTTTATAAATCTTAAAAGAATCATTGTAGGTTTATATAATCATTAACTCAGGGTCTGTAGAATTAATCGAGGTATGCATAAGCTGACCTGAACATCCACATTAATAAAAAAACAAATTCTAGTTGAATGAACATAAATTAATGTAAATTATCATTTCCATAATATGAAGCTCTATATTCAATCTTCAAAAGTTTTAGCATAAATAAAATTATACTCATAAAATGGTTTAAGCATGACAAATTAGATCCAAATGTATAAAATTGAATTACTCTAATTTCTAAATAATTATTTTTAAGATGCATACCTAAAAGAGTGGGTGCCTTGATAAAAAAAATGTTTAAAATAGTCATTTATCATATATTTATTATGCTGTAGATGAAATATATTTTCTTTAAAGATATTAGTAGAAGTTATAGGATCATTTATCCAATATTTTAACTTACAAAACTTTACATCTTTTAAAATATAATAAGAAATGTGTAGAGATTTGTTGTGAAGCTATGACAACTACATCATCTTCACAACTTAGATAACTTTTTATCAGCGTCACTTTGTTTGTGATATTGTTGATTCAACTATTTTGTTCCTTAAATTTTAGCGTTCAATGTATGATGATATTGTTGTCCATTTTAAATTTAATTCCGACATGCCAAATCTTTAAATTTATGATAATGAGCTATAAAACTATATCTATTTGTATGATCTTCGACAAGCTTCTCAATGCAACTTCCATATATATCTTTTGATAAGAATAATTTTTCAATATTTTATGAACATTTATTATCAAAACTAAAAAGCAAATTGTTAAGGAAAGAACTTAATTATGATGTCATATATAAATCTTATATTCCTCGTAACTCCTTGAAATGATATTTTTTATTATTTAGGATGAAGCTATAATAAATAATAAATATTGTTTTGAGACCTCAGATTGTTCATTGCTTGATATTCTTATATATGGTGATGGAGTTTATCAAGATAACTTGTTCAGTGGTAAATTAGTTTTTTTTTACAGGGTATTCTAGTCAAATCTTGCTAGTTATACTTGGAGGGGAAAAAGAAGACATTGATCATACTTCTTTAAGCATCTCATCATTATAGTCTATATTTAAAGTTTTCATCCTCGTAGAGAATATGTGTCTTTCATTTAATGGACTTGTAAAGGTGAAAAACACAAACTTAAGTTATTTGTCGAATGGATATTTAAGATTTTTAATAAAGATAAGTGATACATCATTACTTTTAGAATCCTAATGAATTTTCAGCTATATATATAGAACATTGTCTCTGTTAGTTATCTTGTATTTATCACCATTATCTTAACCCCTTCTATTTAAAAAAAAATCATCAATCTAAAAAATATTATGAAATGACATTTTTATTATATAGAATGAAGCTCCAATAAATACTAGATGTTTCTTTGAGGCATATTTATTCATTAATATAAGTGTTTAGGTTAACTTGCAAACATCTTGATTAAACTTACCAGTTATAAAGCTAATAATTATATAAGTTTTTAATAATTTTAAAGTTTATAGGACTCGAATTGATAATCTTTAAAAAGTAAATTTAAAGTCTAAACAAATGAGTTATACCCTTAATATTTTTATATATGTGGTTGAGTGTACAAAGGTAATCTATCTAATGATTTACTAGTTTTTTTTTTTATGGAGATAACTTGTCAAAGATAGAAACAAAAAAATAAGTTGGCCAAGGGGTGGTGTTTATTATAAGATAGAAATATGAAATATATTTTTTGTTTGTTATTTCTTAGTGCTTAGCAGTGCGGTGATGCCTGCTATTAGACGACATTTTTTAGTATTAAAATTCTCAAAATCATCGCTACTATTAATTGCAATAGATTAAGATGTATGGCAGGACTACCGACATTTATGGTTTTACTATTTGATGTGAAAAGGGGAGCTTTGGGATTGGAAGACGGTTATATCAAGAAAAATATTCATAGATTATCTAATAAATAACTGGGGTCAATTTACATCAATATTTTTTTTATTAAAATAGTATCATTTTGTCTTAAAAAAAAGAACAATTTGTAGTAACCCCTTCAAGTCACGGAGCATCCAGTCAACCTGTGAGATTGGCTAAAGATAAACTAGTAGATCAGTATAGTTCATGACAAATGGACTCAACCTTTTGGATTAGTTTTGCGCGCAATGTCCCATGAACAAGGTTCAAAAGGCTCCAACTCCAACATCGTAGTTGATGAGTTTGTCCTCCATGGCTTAACAAGGTTCGACTTCAACTCCAAGATCAAGCAATAAAAATGAACTCTTACAAATTTTCTGATCCTCGTATAGATTACTGTCTTCAATCAAATAGAAAGAGTATATATAGTCATGTTGTGCAAAACGTTCAAATAAAAAAAGAAAGCTCTGTTAAGGATTTTACAATGACTGGTGAAATTGTATATACAATTATGAAAAACAGATCTATAATTGAATTTTCTTTAAATTTAACCGGAATAAAATGAAAAAGCCTTCATTACGGTCCGTGCCCATGAGAACCATCCATCACCTTAAATATAACGCAGCAGTGAATTAACTAGTAACGTTGTCGCTTGCCCTGCACTAACTTGAAGTCATCAAATTATGCTCATACAAACGGTGGACGAAATGGAAGGGAAAACAAAAACTACATCTTGTTGCATTGCCGAAAACTCAATTCGCCTTCCAAAATCACAAGTCAGCTCTGCAAGGAGAGGATGGCCAAGCAGCCTTGAACATGCAGTGGGACGAGACATGACATGGATATGATTATCTAGCAACATTGCGATAACTGACTGAATCGTAACTAGAAACAGATGGTGGAAGAATATAACTGTGATCAAGGAGCCATGCTTTCTCATGTAATACCCTGAGTAAATCAGTGTACCCTATATACACATTCAAGGAAATGGCAACTTGCTCTCTTTGACAAAAAATGTTATAAAATCTCAAAAACTCCCGTCTGATTGTGTGGAGCATATATACATAAGTAAATAAAAGGTGTTTGATCAATTTGTAACATCACAACACCCCTGAAAAATGTACAGAAAATCCTGCCCGCCCTTCCTCTCATTCGCAATTGTTTCCTGCGGATGAAGAGTAAACTGCTTGATCAATTTGTAACATCAGACACCCCTAAAAACTGTACAGCAAATCCTCCCCTGTACTTTCCATTCACAACTGTTTCCTGATTCTAATGAGTAAACTGCTTTAACGGGCAATGCAGGCCTTGAAATGGTTATGAAATCGTGATAAATAATTATATGAAAATGTTTATGCAACTCTCCTGTAGAAAAGTACGTAGGCAGCTGATGTTTTAATATCATCCTCACTGACAGGACTAACACGGCTGTCATCGAACTCGTACCATTTGCGATACCCATGCTGCAAAGGAACAAAGATAATTTTAGACCAAGTACTTGAAAACAAGAAAATATATGACTTTGTCATGGAGTCTACAAAGCAGAACACACAAACTCATGGCTTGGTGTTTCTTACTTCTTCCTTTTCTTTTTTTCAAACTTCAGCATGAGCAACATATTAGAGATTTCATGGCCAAGAAATATAATAATCAGCAGGGGCACTGTCAATACTCAGAGCGAAGATGCAGTTACATTAAACAAGATACCTAACAGAGCCCAGAAAAGAAGTCATTGAGAAGGGATTTAACAATCAATCTTCTTAGAAAATCTTAGGGAACAGGTATGGAGATTAAATATTGACGCTCCACACCCCCCCTCCCCCCCAAAAAAATAAAATACTTTTAAATATTTCCACCAATCCAGGGGTTAATGTACTGGGAGGGAACTAATTTATGATTTTTGGTCCCAAACTCCCTATCATAGCTCCACTATTAACTTCTTAGAATACAATCTTACCCTTAGCACCAAGACCTTTAAAAATAACACATAATTAAATTTTATGATTATTAGCCTTCCTCAATCTCTAACCAAACAAAAAGAAATTGTTCGACTTCATAACAATGGGCAGGTAAATCTCCCCTTCTCATCCAATCCCTTTACCTTCCCTACCATACTAGATTTATAAACAACTAGGATAAAGGGTGCATACCATCACATTAATGCATTGCATTGAAATCCTGATGTACCATTAATTAAAGCATTGCTGTTCACCTTATTAAAGACTAACGAGCTGAGCTGGGACTATCACAATCACAAACTTTCTAATATAACTTAACTCTCTCGAAGGGGGTAATTAAGACAAAAAACTAGCAGTCGGTGTCTAGGAAGCTCCAATAAGAATGCATGTTGCCAATTTCATTTCACAACCTTTAACTCAGATTGTTATTATAAATTATAGAATGCATGGCACACACTGCTTGCCACCCTTAAGGAGACATGCATTGGTCAATTTTTATAGTCAACAATTACCCCACAAATGCATGTGCCAATTTATAAACAAGGTATACCCCCTGATGATAAGTACTCAGCATATCCATCCAGCAAATTCTACAACACCTAGGAAGACTTCAAATTCATGTTAAAGTAGGTGAGAAACACTAATATCAAAAGATCCTAGGTTGGTGAAGCCAGCCCAGACAGAAAACAAGCATCGACAAAAATTAATATTTTCTAGATCTATGTTACATGACTCTGTCCAATGTGTGTGCATGACTGTGTCCCTGTCAAATGGTTCTATCTGCAGTCTCTTGACCAAAGGCAATAAAAGAAAATGAATAAATAGAATGAACACCACTTACATCAATAAAGGCATCATAGTGACCACATCCCATGCCTCCATGATGATTACTTATTGCATACAATACATAATGATTGGAAAACTGGCTGTCCTTCTTGGAAGTGTAGGTCGAAAGATCAAAATCATCAATTGGGAAGTCCACATATGTTTCCAACTTGTTTCTAATATATCGACTGTATGAGAACCTCTTCAAATGAACAACCAAGATTTCAGGCAATCTCCAAAGGTCTAACTTTTTCCTAGCCTGCCGAGGCTTCTTGCAGCTGGGGCAATCCCTAAAATCAGATACAATCACACCATCAGAAACAGCAGGCGAAAACATAAAAAGTATCAACTGTATTGATTTTTGCGTGTGGACACACAATAAATTCAAACAGTTGTATTACATGCAAGCAAACACGTGCAGGCACAAAAAACAGATGTAAAAATCAAAATAAATCCTCAAGAAAAAATATGCAAGTGTTGATTGAGAGAGGGAGATACACTAACCACATGTCTTCTGGTCCTAAGGGCTCTTCTTTCAAGAAAGCTTCAAGGCATTTATATAAAGAAACAGACTCTTGAGGCCTCCTAGCATACAACTGGGGCTTTAAAACCTCTGGCAACGAGCTGAGAAGGCACGTATCATACTTCTCAATCATCTGTTCCGACCAAGTTACATAGACCTCCAAGTTATTGCTAAATTTTGGGACTGGTAACGGCTCATTCATCTTTATCTCTGTTGATCGCATTCCATCTTTCAAATAGAATTGAAAATCAGAGCTGGAACACTGGTCATCCTCTGTTCCAGTGTCTGAGCCTGTATTACTGTCCAAGGTTGTAGGGCTAACTACATCCTCCATTGTAGAATCTTCATTAGTTGTGATTCCCACATCATCATAATCATTGAATCCGTCATCAGCAGGCATAAGAAGTGGGCTTAGTAATTTCAGATATTGTTTATGGAGATCAAATCCAGTATAAAGATTATCTAATCTTGCTACAAAAGGAATGCCAAACAACTTCAGATTTGGTATTGCTCTCTCAAATTCACAAGGCCTGAACACCAATTGTAGAATAAATCAGTAAATAGAAAAATTTGAGATTATTATACCAAACTAGAAGGAAAATCGAATATTAAAATACGTAAAAAGAGCAAAAGAATGCCAACCAGATGGCCCAGACCAAGAGTACAAATAAGCTCACCTTTCCACCCTTTCATGCATAAAGACAACCATGGGAGAATTTCTGTTATCTTTTAGTAACCGGTAAGCAACAAGTTTGTCTTCGTCTCTGATCAAGGCTACCGAGTCAGATGGCTCAGTTAGGCGACGGAAAATTCTGTTCTTGTATATCTACAGCATCAGAAATTTAGAGTAAAAGAAGGTTACAAAAACATTAATGTACATGCAAAACTTGACTTAAAATGCACAGCCCTTGTCTAATCCTGAATCACCTACATATTTTAATTGCTTGAGTACAACAAGAGCAAATATCACAAATCAAGTGTTCTAAATAAACTAGATATAATGAAATTATGCAGTAGCAATCTCTCAAATTAAGCACCAATGCCTTTGACTGAAGCAACTAGCTCCTCAAGTATTGATAACCAGTCACACTACTCAAGAACATAAATGCAGCATACCTCAACCACCATCAGCATTTCATCATTTCTCAAAGAACAAGCATTGCTCAAGGCCTCAATGAGATCCTTTTGCCTCCCACATTTGGGCACGGTTACAGTAATAGGGGTTGGTAAATTCATCCCATCAGTGCTCAGGACAGACAAAGTCATAGTCCGCATTGTTGTTGAAGGTAATGGAAGTGATAAGTACATAAATGGATCAAATGTGACAGACTTCTTGTTGCAAGCAGGGCAAACCAGTGTTGACTGATACTGACCCTATAATGATAACAAAAAAATAAATACATTAACCTGACAAAACCAATTAAGATCATCAATCAGCTTAACTTCAAGGAAAGAATTTCAACACCATACAAATTGAAAATAGATTATAATCCACTCAAATTATAAATCATGAAAGATTGATGATCTCTGAGGTTAGTTATTGGAAGATGCTTGCGGTAGTAGAACTACCAATAAAAACCCCTTTTAGAAAGGAAGAACGCTAGAACCATGGACCATCATCAAGTATTGATGATTGCATGATTAAAATGACAAGAGACAGCTTAGCAGAAAAGAAAATTGGCACAATCTACATGACACATGTTACCCCCAAAAAACAGAAACTCACTTGGCACAAATCAACTATGATCGAGTCATTGCGAGCCAGATGATTCCTCCAATATTCCTCTGCTACCTCTTCATCTGGGCGACCCTCTGCATCTTTAATAGCTATGTATGGCTTGGACTTTACACGATTCAAATCTTCATGGAGTCCATCCAACAAAAAAGAAAGAAACTCCTACATTAAAAACATGTGTATTAAAAGGCATCATTCCATGTGCCAAAGAGGATCTAAGAAGCTATTTCTATTTGTACCATGCAACACGACAGAAATTTATCACATGCAGAAGATATAATTGAAGGAACTAAACAAACATTAGAATCAAAAGGTATACTAACTTGCGAATCATGCTGGTTGTAGCCACTGAATTGAGGAGCAAAATCTGCTAGTTTTCGCTTGAATGTTGCAGGAGCCACTGGGGTATCTTGTGGTGTCCACAGTTTACTTAGCAAATCCCCAAATGCTAAAGCAAGCTCCCCCTGGACAAATAAACATTTATTTACGACAGCATGGCCACGCAAAGGAAGCAAAAGTTACTAGAAGAAGATGTATTAATATAAAAGATTCACAAACCTTTGTCCCTAGTAGATTTTCCTGATTTATCTCTTTTCCATAGTCCCCGAGAAAATAATCAACTAGCTTTGAGGTGTGAGCCAAGCACTGAATTGCACTATTCATGAAACATGTATTCCCAAGATTCTGCAATCCCCTCAAACCCAAGTAACCAAATACCCTAAATCCACTCCCAGATTGTGAGTTCCTTAGTGACAAATAAGAGCGCACATGGTCAGTGCGCCCATTCATTTTAACAGAACCAGATTCAAAAGAAGTTTCCATCTCCACCATCTCATCAAAGTTTTCATCTCTAACAGTCATAGAATCTGAAAATCCATAGGCTTGCAATTCAAGAGTAATCTGCATGCAAAATAAGATAAAAGATTGACTCTAAACAACAACTACAATATGCAAAATTTGTACATCAATACTTAAGAAGTTTTCATGGTTAACATCACCCAAGGGCCTCAACAACATAAATAAAATGTGACACCTCTTTGCCTTGTTCTCCCAGGGTATCATTAGGCAGATTGATCTTATCATCGATGAGAAATTGGGTTGTCTGCCCTGAGAAGTCCCATATATGCAACTGCACACGAGGTAAAATGAATCAAGAAAGGCTTCTTCCCAAAATAAATCCTTATTTCTTAGTGAGGTAACAAAAGTTCACAAAAAACTAACCAGCTTAGATTTGGGAACAAAAATATTGCAAGCTCTTCTGTAAGAAGAAACTATATTGTCCTGGAAATTGCAGTCGATTGTCAAATATAGAATCATAGAGAAGACTTATTTTTTAAAAAAAAAGAGGCTCTTGTATTTAGCTTCAGTTATGTGCTGTGATACATGCACACTAATTAGATTAACTGAATTACCATGCTGGCCAGGACTAGCGAATTTTAATCACACATGAAAGGTCGATATACCCCTTGTACAAATTAAGAATATAAAAAAAAAATTATACTTAAACCAACAAGATAACAGCAGTACCAAGTGGAGTTTCAAAACTTACACAAATCACAATGATCCTTCAACCGAAATTAAACATGGTTCAACAGGAATGGAGAATGAATAGTACATATTGCTTAAGTTCTACACAAAAAAACCTACAACATAAGTTTGGTTATGTTACAACACAAAAAAATAGTGGATGACGTGCAGACTTGTAACTCTAACCAAACTGGTTAATCTCAAGACTGGTCTTGACTTCATCTGACTAAGGATGGTGCCTGGTCCAATAACCTGGCCCAAGCCAGTTTTGAACACCATGGCACTAAGCTCTTGAAAGCAAAGCATTCAAGAAGGGATCTGACTTAAACATTCACTGTTGAAGCAAATACACTTGGTTCATAAACCTTGTCCTGCACAAAAATAAAGAATGAAGGAAAGAAAGAGAAAAAGGTTTAGAAAGGAACTTGACCTTTGAGCTGATCTTCACAACCAAAGAATTTGTTTCCCTAGAAACTGAAAGTCTTATTTGTATGGGAAACACATCCTGTGAATAATCTTCAGCAATAAAAGAGCCACTAACATCCTTCATTACTCCTTTAGAATCATTATGCCTGTTGAGGTTGAATAAATCAAAGCACAAATTAGTAGAAATCCCTCGCTTCTACTGAGTGTTTAAGGATACAACAATTTTGCATAATTCACATAGCACATCAGCACATGCATTGACAAAACGGAAAGGGGGGACACAGTGTAATGCTTGATCAGCCCAACATGTTTATCAACAACCATTGGGAGAACAAAAGGAAAGTTCCAAAATAAATCCTAATATATTTGCAAGCCAAATGCTCCATACTCCTAAACAACTCATGCCTTGACCACATACAGGTAATGAATACATATTCTATAAACATGAATACACATAATACATCACACGCATATCTACAACAGGAAAGGCAACCAATAGCTCTCACCGTTTAAGCGCCTGTAACCACATTCTTCCAGAGATTATAGCATACTCACGGCCAGAAAACCCTTCTTCAGTATCCTCACTCCTCTCAAAACCTTCTTCCTTCCTAAAATCAAGTACAATCTCTGCATCATCACCACCAAAGTTCGATATCACATTGTACAAAACTCCTACTTGTTCACCACCAGTTTCCACCTCATTCCACCACCTAAAAAATCAGCACAAAACGCAACAAGATTTAACTAAAACACTGTATTTCACACCATAATTACTCTTTTTCTGTTTGAATTCAAGGAATTCAGCTTCTTTGCTTTCAGCACAAAAAAAGAAATCACCGAAAGTTTATTCCTTTCCCTGGTTTTCTCAGTAACAAACAAGAAAGAGAGAGAGAGAGAGAGAGAAGAAAACATTACCTATAAGGAACCAAGTAAAGCTTGTCAAAAACATTATCATCGTCATCGTTACTAAACCAACCACGGTAAAGAGTAGAACTGAAGAAACCCGAAGCGGAGGAAGAGGCGGCGGCAGCGGAGGAGCGAGTGTTATCGTAATCCAAGTCGAAGATTGAAGAATCATCAGTGTTGGAGTTATGGAAAGAGAAGAAATCCTCCCCCATAATTGAAGATGGAATAAAAGTTAGGGTTTTGAAAGTTAGGGCTTTCAAGAGATTGAGAGTAGAGAGAGAAAATTGAGAGATTTTGATTATGATGTGTAAGAGATGAAGTTTCTCTGATAAACGGGTCATAGAGAGAAGAGAGACATCACGGTGGCCCTTTTTCCCCCTTCCTTCCTCTGAACGTGAGTGTAGAGAGCGTGAGGTTTTAAAAAAGAAGTGTTTTTTTTTTTTTGTGGTTTTTACTTCTATTCAATAAAGAAATTAAGAAAAAAATAAAGCCCTTTTACTCTTTTATTATTCAGAAAGCCATTTACTTCTTGGATTAGAACACTGTTGCAGCCGTGCTTGCAACAACTCTTTTACCTGTTACCTAATACAGTAACACTAAATATAGCGTTTCCAAAGATATCATAAGACTTTTTGATACATAAAGATTAGTAGGAAAGATCTTATATTAAAAAAAAATGGAAGCATGAAAGACACGAAAGAGTGAAGAAAATGATTTAAATGAGAATGGAATGGAAATGGCAGCTGGTGAATACGTTTGCCATTGTGGGCTGTGTTAGAGAAGAGGAGGAGGAGGAGCAGTCGAGGAATGTTGACGAAGTTGGTGAGTTTGTGTGGACGCGATGTGAGTGAGAATGGGGGAGGAGAGTTGTGTTCTAATTGTATGTGGTAGCCTTGTAGGTGAGGAGCTGCGGCTTTTGGTTTACTTATCCAAGCTTTCATTGGATAAATAAATTAATGAGAAGTAAAGCGATCGGATCTGAGGCTTGTTTGTTAAGGATTTGGTTGGTGTTATATATATATATATTTATTTTTAAGATTAATTTATTAAAATATTTAAAAATTAAAAAAATATTTAAAAAAAACTTTTTCTCATTGCAAAAGTAAAATGACTCTTAATATTCTTTTAATTATTATAATATACATTTATTGTGATAAGAAACATTCATTTAATTATTATACTATACATTAAAATCTTTGGAGTTGAAACACTTAATAACAATTAATTATCTCCTTTTTTTTAACTTGAATCATTCATTTTGAATTTATTCTTTCAAAATAAGTGTTTTATTTTTCTTTACCACATAAGAAGATGGGTATCTTTCTAGAATTTTCTATAAAAAAATATTTTGATAAAAAGTATTTTATATACTATTCTCAGATAATATTTAGGGATGCAGTACAAACTATATTCTTAAAGAATTTAATTTTTTTGTTAAAAATTAATATTTTATATTTTGAATTATTTTAATGTAGTAATCTTAAAAATAATTTTTAAAAATAAAAAAATTATTTTTATATATTTTAACATGAAAAACACTTTAAAAAGTAACTGCTACCATACTCTCAAACAGGCTAATATAAAGTAAATTAGTGAAACTTATTATTTGAAATTCAACTATCTTATGTTTTCTTTTTTATTTTCTTGTGAAATAATAAAAATAAAGGAAATTTTTACTATAAAATAAAATCACTCCCTTAGGCCCTTTTTAAAATAGTTTTATTAATTAGTAAAAATAAATAATAGAATATTAATTAAGAATGTTAGTTCATTTGAATCTGATATACAAAATAATCTTTAATTTCTCAAGAATTTTTAATTTTATTAAATAAAATTTCTTGTTAATCAATTCAGTTTTTCATTATATATATATATATGTATGTATGTATGTATGTATTACAAATGCAGTTTATCAAATTTGTAATCATGAACATATATATATATATGTATCCTTACCATACTAAACTAATTAGTATTATTGGTATCAATCCAATAGCAATTTAAACAGGCTACTTATTAAGCTTTCAAAAAATTCATAATTTACACCTATTTAATAATATAAATAAATCTAGGTGGAGAATTAGATCCATTTAATTTGACGGTTTATCTTTTGCAAAGGGTTTAAATAGACCTACCATGATGGCAGAATCTTTAGGTTATTTTTAATTAAATTATTTTTGAAATCTTGAGTTATTAGAAGAAGTCACCGTTTATCATAAAAAATCATAACTATAAAACCATGAGAGAAAATATGAAAAAGGATTACCATAATCTCAACATTGCGCTGGGTTATTAAATTGTAGCCTAATAATGACTAATTGTCTTGGATTATTAAATAAATAATACATTGTAGTTGTTTAACAAAGAATCTTTTTTTATAGTATAATATTGATTGCTTTTCAAATTACTTTGAACTTGAAAATACATTTAAACATATTTTTTTATCTTAAAAAAGTTATTTTTAATATCAACACATTAAAATTATTTGAAAACATATAAAAAATAATTTAAAAACAAATAAAAAAATAAACTTTTTTCAAAAGTGTTTTTAAAACGCAAAAACAAACAGGAAGGACAAGAGCAAAGAAAAAGCAAGAAATGAGGGGGGATTGTATAATTAATTTAAACAAATAAGGAGGAAAGATTCTTTTATTATGGTATTTATAGAAACAAATTTGATAGAAATAAGGAGGGGTTGTAGCTTAGAGGATTAGAACATGTGGTTACAAACTACATTGTTAGGAGTTCAAAACCCTCCTTGCTCATAACTTGGCAAAGAGGGAAGGACTCCTCCCTCTAGAGGTAGAAAAACCACAAATGGGATAATGGATCCAAAATCATGAAACTTTGGTATAGGTTTTTTGTCGAAATAAAATGGTTTTACTTTTTCTTTTGATTTCTTTTTTTATTTATATTAATTTAAAAATATATTTTTTGTATTGTTAATGTTGAGTTTTTCTATATAATATGTCTAGACCGAACCAACTTATTTGTTACGCCCCATAACTCTTCTTAGATAGGCTTGGATAAAATAGCAAAGCAAGTACAAATATTAATAGCATAGAAAAATGTGTTTTTCATCATTAAATTCACATGTTTGTTAGCAGTAATTATGGCCTTATTAGAGAATTGATAACTTCATATTTGATGCATTTACTAATACTAATATATCAGAAAATTCTTAAGTTAGTATTTATAAATAGCCCTAAACTATGGAATAAAGGATTAACCCAGACTTACCAACATCAAGGTACTAACTATGATTCTTAAATATCACAAAACAAAATGGGATATGATGAGATATAATGCAATAAAAAGGGGAAAAAAACATACAAAAAGGCTACTTGTAAAGATTAGAAAAAAAACCCTTCTCATTTTGACTTAAAAAATTTGAAATGAATAAAATCTTTTTAAGTAGAATTTGGATATATAATCAGTTAGTTAATAGTCAACTACTTTACCATTGAGTTACTAAGAAACAATAGGAAATTGGATCATGTAGAGTTTAAATCCCGTTTACAACCTTCGACCAATATGAGCTCAAAGTTTTCTTTATAACACTTAAAACTTCTTCGGAATGACTTCATTTCATGCCTCATTTCATAAGAAACCTTAAAATGACTCTATTTCATTATATTCCATCTATATCCCATTCTCATTAATGTAATATCTCTTCTTTTAATGTCATTGACATAAGAGATATTATTTCTAGTCTATTTGTTCCTGTTTATATTTCTAGTTCTAGTTATACTAAAAGTTTTGAAATCATCATGTAATGATCTTGAAATTGTAATGAAAAGGAATAAAAAATTAGGTTTGTGATGGTTTTGAAATCTTTTACACTAGGTAATCTAATATCTTTATACATAAATATAATCATTTTGGTTAATATAATTAGACTTAATTATAGATTCTTTACCACAATTTCTATGAGACCTTCTTATCTCTTTCTTATTCGAGCTTAGATTATAGAAAAAGAAGAAGAAAAGAATCGAGAAGAACTTATTATTAATAATAACTTATTTTTATGAGGCAACTCATGATATTCATATCAATCTATTATGCACCTCTATATATAGCATTGGTTAGATCTTATACCATAATTGTATTAAATATACCATATATTTTATTTCATCTCTTTTGGAATAATCATAAATTTTTTATATATGCACCTAGATATATAGCATTGGTTAGATCTTATACCATAATTGTATTAAATATACCATATATTTTGTTTCATTTCTTTTGGAACAATCACAAATGTTTGTTTTTTATTATTATTATGGATCTAAAGCCTAAAATTCAATGCATAATATTAGCATTAAATGTATATTCTTGAATAATCTTATTTTTTAATTACTCAACTATTTCATTTTATCAAGTTAAATATTAGCCATATTAGTCAACATTTATATGTTTTAATGCAACAATAAGATGTTATTTATAACAAGTAGTTTTATTAGTTAATTAATTGGTCACATTTTATTCATGAAACGGGTTAGATTAATATTAGTTTACATACAACAAAATATATCACACCATTGAGTTATGTCTTTTCTCTTGCTCCTATCAAGAAATAAAACTAATTAATTCTAAGTTAAAAGGTCAAAAAACTTTATGTTACTATTATTGAATAACTTGGAGTTAAGCTCTTTTTTCATACTATTACAACAAGAAAATAATATGAAAATTGGATTCAATTGTCAACTATTTCTATTGAAAATAGGATACTATACCTATTAAAAATAGGATTGACTATAAATTTAAGCCATAACATATGATTTCAAAAAATATCTATGATTTTTTCAATCTAAAGTAAGCAAGTTTTATTTCAAAAAAATTTGACTTAACATATCTTATTTTATACAAGTAAGACAATACCCCAACTAGGTATTATTAAATCAATATTCTTGAAAAAAATAGAAAAATCAGAGCCAAGTCAATATGATATGAATCAATTCTTTTTTTTACGCTAAAAATCTTATCATTTTCAAAAGAATTGGAGTTGCATATCTTTTTAATTTCCATTGAAGTTTTTTTATATGTTTCTAAGCCCCCTTAAAACCCTAAAAAATTGCCAAATTTCTTTTTTAGAAACACATATAAGATCCATCACTACAAAAAAGATAATAGTGATCTCACTTTTAACTATTTTATTTTATTTATTAACTACTTCATTTATGAATTTCATAATAATATAAGTAAAATACATATATGTCCCCTATAGAAAGGATGATTCATTAGAATTGACATGAGAGTCCAACTCCATTAAATTTTTAGAATTCATGTGTTGATTACTTTAAATAGGCTAATCTCATTATTTTTATCATGGTACGATTCCTTTCCTGCGAAGCTTTTTTCTCCTTGATTTATGGAGAAACAATATAGAACTTGCTCATCTTAGAAGAAAGAACTCATTCGTTATGATCACTAACTAATATTAATATAATATTAACTAGTCATAATTTAATACTAATTAAATTAAAAGAATATAAATAAATATCTTTTATTTATATTTTTCCTAGTTTCATTACCACCGTGTACCTTATGCAATCGATTGGATCATATGAATGTCATTTTAACACAACAAAAGTCATTTGAAAGATCTTGAAGACCCATTAAAGCATAAAAACTAGGATCTTTCATAAAATAGATTCATATTCGAAAAATATATAACTGCATAGATAAGTTCACACGAACTCGTCGATTTAGAATCCAATTCAGGATTTTCCTTAACACATGTCAGGAAAGAAGTGAAAAATGGTAATATTGATTCATGTAAATAAAGAGAAAAAAAAAGATTATATATTGATTCAAACATTGTTCCTATAGGATAGAGATAGCGAAAAAGGAAAAAATAAAATATTTCATACAATATTTTTTATCAAAAGTTAATTTGATTTATTATATACCCTTCACTTCATGAAAAAACAGGTAAGATTTTACATGATCAAACATATAGGATTTAAAGAAAGATATAGGTGAATTAAAAAATAGAAAAAATAATAAATAAATAAATAAGAGCTTGTATTTCAAATAAACAAAATCAAACTTGACAAAATGTTTTTGATTCTTGAAGAACGAGGGGCAAAAGGGTTGATTGAAAAATATCTTTTGTTCTTATTCTTATTATAAGATCATGATTGGATCCTTATATATTTGGAATATGTATATATATATATATATAAAGAATCTTCTCCTTCGAAAATAATTATTTATATAAAAAAAGAAAAATATCCAATTGTAACTTTAAAACATTATTGAATTTGTTCTAATTACACTTCAAATACTGAGTGGATGAAGGGAGGAGATTCTCGACCGATAAAAAAGATCCAATAACTTAAAAAAGAACTAAACAAGAAATTGTATGAGATGAAGATTTTATATATAACAAATTTATATTAACAATTATAAATTTTTATATGAAGTTTTAATTACTAATTTTCATATAAAAATTTATTGTTATTATCATATAAATAAATAAATAGCTCAAAAAACACTTCATATCATAAGATTAAATATCTTTATACGCATTTATATTTAAACTTCTCAATTTAGTTTCTAGCTAGCTTTAACAATTTTTATAATTTATTAGTTCATATAAATTTTTTTTATTTTATCAAAGCATGCATCAATTTTCTGATTATGGAATCAAGATTTCTTATGATACCGAGAAATATTTTCACAATGCATGCACATTCTTGTCTTACATTAAACTCCAACACCTGCGAGTACTAGGCTGGTTTTCTACTGCCTTTCGAACACAAATGAATCGTTGGGCATTGGGTTTGGTTTCTATAGAGCCTACGTGGACCTTAGCTAAGAAAAAAATAACTAAACAGGCCTTGTATATCGAGCTGCATGGGATAAGCTTGCCCGAAATGTTGTGGCACTCTGAATATATAAAATCCAACCCAATATAGCTGATATGTATTGGGCTTTCATATTTTTAAACTATGACCATATGGAAAGTGCAAGGTTTGTTCATGGTAGCAAGGTGATCCATGGTTTTGCCAGCAAATGTGAGATTTTATGCTGGTGATTCACTGCCTCTTCACCGCTCATTTGGTCAGATTAGAACACTGGAATTCAGACGTTCTTTGCAAATTGCAACCTTGCTGACCGGAAAATATGGAGGTGTAGCTCCATCTAGAATCAATGCAGCAATAATAGACATGAAGATTTATGTTATCAGCATTTCTACCTTACTCTACCATTTTATTTCCTACAGGATCTGCGGAAAATCCAAGGCTGATTGTCAATACACTTGACTAGACTAGATGATCGGCTGTCGCTAGGTTGATTCCATTCATATTGACCAGCTTGTTTCTTTCCTTCAAGTTAATTTCCTCCACATCTTGCAGTGACCTTAGGGTTAGTTCGAGTGTCAAAACATTCCCTTGATTGTTCCCCATCAATCTGCTGACTATACCAAATTTATGGCTGTATATCAAGATTTTAGAGCCCAGACAGGTTGTCCTAGAATGTTTCAGGTGTGGAACGGGGCTGAACTGGAGTCGTAAAAATGTGCTGTAAGAACATAGCTGGACAAGACTCTATAATTCTGGCCTGGTCTGCTCAAGAATCAAACAGGCAAGGGAGCACCTCCTGGTTGGAACGAAATAACTAGCAAGGAAAAGCCAAACCCAAACCCAATAGCTTTACTTTTGTGTTTTCAAACATGTTGGAGCTTTGATGAAACCAATGGTGCTCGTCGGCTGGCTTGTGATGTCGTTCTACGTGAAAGCACCATTTCATGGGATTCCTCCATAATATCGCCCCCTCTGAGGATGAAAATTAAAGTGGCATTTGTGGCCCTCACTTCCATCCTCCCACCAACTAATGGCCCGTAATCATGGCGTCCATGCTTGGTCAAAAAAATCCATCCCATCATTTTTTCTTTTCAAAAAAATATATCGGCTTTTATCTCCTGCATTAATTTGATTTAACATTCCAACAAGATAATTGGAGTCAAATAACCACACCCGGAAAATAGAAGACCGCAACCAATTACATCTAGGTTCATAAGTGTATCGTGGCCCTTCAAACCTAGTTTTATTTAGGTATCAGGATAATAATAATTTTTATTTAAAAAAATATGTTTAATATCAGTATATTAAATCAATCTAAAATTATAAAAAAATAAATATAAAAACTACTTCTTATATATATATATTCAATTGCTTTCTAGCTACTCTCTCTCTTTTTTGGCAATTTTTTTCTTTTTTGTGGCTCGTCAGCTTAGTGGCTTCTTGAGTTGTCACTCTTATTTTGTTTGGAAAATAGAGTGCTTCATGAAAACACGCTTCATAATGCTGATCGAAGGGATCATGGAGTGTGTATAGTATATGGTTTAACCATGCCCCAATTCATGACATCTAATGTCGGGAAAGATTTTGCTTCTGTTCGCTACTTCCATGGCTTCTGGCTTCCTTTTATTGAGAACGATACCCATAAATTATACTACACCTCTATGAGCATCTAAAAGAGGACCTCCATTTATTTCTTCAGGCTTAGTGCATGAATAAGCTCAACATTGACGCGATTGAAATCTTATAAGAAGAAATTAAATTAGCCCTCGATCTTAGCAAGGTAAATTAAAACTAATCTAAAATTATTTGATCAGCCGAGAACAAATTAATTATTCAAATGCTTTCAGAGGATTTGGAGATGATCATCATATGTCCGTCGAATTAATAATAATAATAATAACGAGGGGACTTTGATTGAAAAACAAAATCATAATTTCACATATTCCTGTTTTCTAAAATTAAATCACGTTCCTATTCTCAGTATTTTTTTTTTAGATTAACGTGGGTGTCCGGGCCAGTTTTCGCGCACCACGACTAATCCCACGGATCCTGAAGTTAACGACCATATAAGCCTCCAGTGGCCATCATATGAGCAACCAAGAACTCGAACCTGAGACTACAGAGGAAGCAAACCCCTTGATCCCAAGTTCTTACCACTTGACCACCACCTAGATAGTTCTATTCTCAGTATTTTTTATAAATTATTGACTTGACCGCGAGGTCACACCCACGTGGTGTCCCTAATAAACTGGCAAATATGATGGAGTATCGAAGCCTGTACACGTGCAAAACAAAAAATAAAATAAAAGGGTACAATATAATTATGTATTTATTTGATTTAAAAAGAAAAATCATCAATAAACTTTTTTTTAGGGTAATTCAGCCTTTGGGTATGTTCTATAGTTATTATAAAATTGTTTGGAGTCAATTTAATCTTTTCTTATTTTTACCGCAATTCAATTATTGATTTACCCTTGGAAGAAGAGAAATAATAAATTGTTAAACACAGTCATTTTGGTACTTTTATTGCCAATTGACAATTGTGTCCTCAAAAAGCAATGATAGATAGATTGTTGTATAGGGATTGTTTTGCCTTTTCACTTCGTCTCCCGTTATATTTATATTGATTTGGGGCAATTTAATATTTTATTAAATATAAAATACCAAAAAAGGGTTGCTTATGTGTAATGTTCCAGCGCCTGCAAGTAGCACGTGTAGAAGATTCTAGCAGTTAACGCTGAATTTTCTCTGTGTCGTTAAATTTGTCTAGGTGCCTCTTTCCTTTCACCGTGGTACATTTTGCATCATGACCTCTAGTTTTTTCATTTATAGTTGATTCAAGTTCTTTTTATTATTATTGTTTTAATTGAAATGATTCACATTTGGAGTTATTTTCTAATTTTATTTTTTTATTAGATTTAATTTTTAAATTTATTTTATTTTATTTTAAACAATTTTTTGAATGGAAGGTTTTTTATGATTTCATCTTTTTTTATTTTTTTTATCTTGTATGATTTTAATATCATTCTTTTTTTTTTAACTTTGATAATTTTTTTTTACATTTTATATTTTTAATTAAGTTTAAGTATAAGAATTTAATGGCTGTGAGTTTAGGGGATTGGCTCATATTTAAAATATTCATCTTTTTTTAAAAAAAATTTTAATTATTCAATATTTATTTATTTATTTTTCAGTTTCACCCCTTTAAGTTTTTTTTTTTATCTTTCATAATTATTCTTTATTATTTTAATTTCTTTTTTAGATGGATTTTAGAATTTAATTTTTTTTATATTTTCATCCCCTTTATTTTTTTTAATGTGATTTTATTCTCATTGTTTTTGTTGTGATTTTTTCCTTTAATATTTTTTTTATAAAAAAATTAATTTTTTTATAATTTCATCTTTTAGATACTAAACTAGTTGGAAATTAGATTTATTGACTGAACCCCAATCTAAAATTCCATGATTTACAAGTTTAAACTATTAATCCCAATCTAGAATATTAGCACAAACTTGTTTTTTAAGCTGATATTTTGCCAGTTTTATTTTTTAAATGTTATATACATTCTTTAATTAGACCCACAACTAGTTATGAACTGATGGGGCCTGGACAAGAAAAAGAATAAAGAAAGAAAAAAAAAGTGACAAATGATCTAATCAGGTTACCTCATGGTTAACTTGTCAATTACCCAAGTTGTCTGTTTCACAGGTCAGTGTGTTGTCGACTTTTTCATTTTAATCCCTGGATTTCTCATTAGTCCGTTGTTTCGCATCGTTAAATTTTCTTTAACCAGATCATCATCTGAATTGGATGATCAGTTCCCTATTGGATGGTTAGGTAGAACATTAGTCACGCAGTTTTTTTCATGTTAAAAAAATAAAAAAAGAAAAAAAATAGGGAAGCTGAGACTTTTTTAATGTAGTAGTTGGATCTTGATGCGGTCCGTTTGTGAAACGTGGGACCTACACCTAATCTATATATATATATATATACATATCACTCCATCTAGTTATTGTTGTTATTGGCTGTCGTTCCAGCTGTGGTCTGCACCACTTTCGTTTGTTTTGTGGCTGCTCTTTAACTTTGTCCCATTCGATGGCCTTTGTGTCTGGGGAGTTGACACTCCTCGTTTTTATCTTCCGGTGGGGTTCCTTTCAATCTGCCCTCCATTTTAGAAAACGACATAGTTTTTTTTTTTTGTTTTTAATATAATATGTGAATGGAACGACCGCTTAACATTTATTCATCTCCAACTGCTTTTTAATAAAAATTAAAATTAAATGTATTAAAATGATAATTTTTATGGTTAAAAAAAAAATTTCATGTTAGTACGTTAAAATAAATTTTGTTTTTATAATTTTTAAAAAACACTGTTTAAAACGCAATTATGTAACTTAAGCCACACAAAACAATTCATTGTTTGTACGTAAAACATAAATTATTGATTAATTTGTTCAAACGTACAAAGAAGTTCTTAATGAGATATATTTCCATTACCTTGGATAAAAATAATCAAATTTATTAAAAATATATATATATCTCCTTTTCAAGTTAAACCATCATGATTACTTACATGTTTTACACTCAAAAGCTTTTTATTTGCCCGGTTTATAAAAATATTTTTTAAATAAAAATAGTCAGAATCTAGTAATTAAATTTGCAAGCCCCATTATTATTATTATTATTTTATAATTTGATCCAAAAATATTATAAAAAAAGATAAGTTATGAGAATAATTTATATTTAGGAATAAAATTACCTCGATAACAATTTAGAGAATCGCATTAATATATAAAAATTGATCAAGTCATTTATTTTATTTTCGTATTGTTATTGAGACTGACTGATGATGTTCTGGCACGCAATCTCTTAGCGGAGTTGTACATATTCATGGTTTCATGAAGCTGAGAATTCTGGTTGAAACCATCATTTCAAACTAAAAATTAACTAATTAAGGATTAGGATCAAGACCTGCTAATCAGTGTTGATGTATTTGAGAATTTTACTTGATAATTTAATTTGAAATCCCAAAACAGGTTTAAATTAGCAATGTGCAGATTAACTGGTTGGTTTTCCTTTAGATAAAAACTATATAAAATTGCATCCTTATTATATAATTCATAATCCTATTAATTAAAAGGGACCTTATAATTATATCAATTAAATTAACTGTAAGATTGAAACAAAAAAGTATTAAAATACTCCTCCATTTATTTATTGGTTTATAATTAAAAGTCGGAGAGAGCGTCGAGTCGGCGCCCATGCCTATACTTTTCCTTCGTGATGAAATCACGGAACAGTGTAGAACCTGGAACGTGGCGATGTACCATTGGGCGACTGCTCATTTTCAAACGCAATTGTCAAAAACCCAACTTGCACCGTTTTACTTTTTCTAGTTTACGGTGCTAGAGAGCCCGTTAGATATTATTTTTCAAAGTATTTTATAAAAATAATATTTTTTTAGTTTTTAGGATTTATTTTTATGTTAAAATATTAAAAAACTAAAATAATTTTATTTTGAAGAGTTTGACCGCTCTCCTCTCAAAGCCTTGTATATTTTATTTGTTTTTTAAACAGATAATACAAACGTGTGCTAAAATGGATGGTACGTTAGATTCACATATTTCCTTATTATTTTATTCAAATTCAATAGTTTATAAAGTTATTTTCAAGAGAGAAGAAAATTGATTCAATTTAAAGATTTTTTATTCAACTCTCGCCGATAATTTCTTCTTCTTCTTCTTCTTCTTCTTTTTAATGATGACATGTACAGTAACTAGAACCCGATGGACCTCTCAACTCACAGCCGTTTCATGCGGCACCGATGGCACTTTGAACAGGAAGGTGTCAATTCAAATCTAGTGTCCATATGCACAGTGGTGAGCTGGCGATGTAACTCGGGCAGTGTCTGCATGCACCTGTTGACTGTTATTAAAACAAACCATAGAATTAATTAAAATAGTTTATTCATATGATCAGTTGCTTTTTCCCGTCTTCTGAAACCGAAGCCAGTTGCATAGAGATCTTTCTTCTTCACAACCACGTCAATTAATTCACGTAAGAATGGTTCACAGAGAAGAGATATATAATCGTTTTTAAAAATATTTTTAAAAAATCAAATTATATTATTAGGACATCAAAACAACCTTAAAAAATTATTTTAAATAAAAAATATTTATTTTTTATAATACACCAGTTTAGGTTGCGTATGAGGTACAAGCATAGCATGAGAAAACACATCAATTGTTTTTTGATATTAAC
This sequence comes from Populus ilicifolia, assembly GCA_015708895.1. NCBI lineage: Eukaryota > Viridiplantae > Streptophyta > Magnoliopsida > Malpighiales > Salicaceae > Populus > Populus ilicifolia. The sequence goes on from SRLM01000914.1 coordinate 366,492, forward strand.
ATATTAAAAAAATTCAAATTTTTAACAATGGCGATGGTTACCTCATGCTTGCGTGGTGTCATTAGCAAGATTGTGGTACTGAAAGTTAAATGAAATACTTTCTGGGAAAGGTTAAATGATATGATTTTGCCTTACAGAATACCAAAAATCATGTTTATAATATAGTAGCTGATAAGCAACGTAACAATCTGATAAAGTTTGTTGATGTGATGAGTAATTTCTTTTAAGTTAATGGTTAGTGATGATGTTGATTCAATCCATGGTAATTATTGGTGATTAAAATTGAAGTACCAACCAATCTAAACAAGTAATTACATGAAACTCTGATCAGTCTTTGCGTAGATCCACTTCTATATTTCTCGCATTGATGTTTGTATTTTAATAAAAATAAATAATATAAGTAAATGATGTGAATGTTTTTTATAAAAAAAATTATAATATATTCAAACAAAATAATATAATATTATTTTTTTACCTGGTTTTCAAATAAAACAATAATATTTCTTTAGCAGATATTCTTATAGTGCATCCCTACCTAATCTTTTCTTTTTTAATTTATTCAATAATTTTCTAATGTATCTGCTTTTATTATTGTTTCATTATAAAAAAATAAAAGCTATTAAATACAAATAGAGTTAATAAATTATATTGAGAAATCAAATATCTTGATTTGTATTTATCTTTTAAGTTTTTAATTTAATTTTTAATTGATATTAACAATTTATTTATTTATATACATAATCCTTTATCTATTTAATTAAATACATATATTGACTTTTTATTTAAAATTATTTTCTTCATGTCAAAAAAAATATGTTAGAAATGCCTTCACATTCAAATTTTTTCCATTAAAGTTTTTTAATTGAAGATGCGTTGAAATGCACGCAATTTAATAAAAATATTTTTAGAGATTGTTTTGAAACACGATTCTTATATTTTAAATTTTTTGTTAAAAAATATTTTTTTTATATTTATAAATTATTTTAATATATTAATCTCAAGAATAATTTTTTTATATAAAAATATAGTTTTAAATAAAAAAAAATATTTTAAATTATAATCATTATCACAATTTCAAAGATTACCCTTGACTCCTCGTTTCCTCTGTTCATCTCCTTCCCAAATAACAAGTACCAAACACTTTCTTTGATTCAATTAGATATATCCCGGATTACAATTAAGTTAAATTAACTTATCTGACGTTCTCGATCTCAAACCCGGGAATACCCATGAATTAGACAAGCCTTGGTCTCCATGATTCATCGCTGCGGGTTGTATTACTTTTTATTTTTTATTTTTTTTATCATTAAAAATAATGTTTAAGTGTTGAAATAAAATAAATAAATAAAAAATATTAATGAAAAATATTTAATTCTAGTAACGAGAGGTAAGTTAACTTGGCATATTATGCAAAACCAACAACTTAAATTATAAAATTTAAATTATTTAATAAAAAAATAAAAAGAATAATAAAATTATTTTTAAAAATAAAAAAATAAATTTATAATCCAAGTCGATAAACTTAAATATCTAATATAGAAAAACTATGAAGTTCAATTTTTAATTAATCAAATATTAAGAATAAAATTAAAATTAAAATTTTACCTATACAAAAGGATTTTAAAAAACAATAATTAAAAGAATAAAGATCAAAATTAAAATACAAAATTAATTTTATATTTAATTGAAGATGAAATTAAAAAAAATAATTTAGCAAAAGGAAAAAAATTAAAAATAATAAAGATCAAAATTGATATAAAAAATAAAAATAATGCTGTAATTAATGGATAAAATTGAAAAAGAAAAGAAAAGAAGAGATAATCAAATTAGAAAACATAATATAATCAATTTAAATTGAATAATAAAATTAAAAACTATTAAAAATTCTACAAAATTACCAAGAATAAAAATTAGAAGTCCAAATAATAAGGGTAACATTTGAGAATATAATATTAAGTTAGTTGAAATTGAATGATAAAATTAAAAATAAATATAACTTTTATAAAAAAAAAACCAACAATCATAAATTAAAAAAATAAAAATTGAAGTTTAAATGTATTAAATTATAATTTTCAATTAAAAAAAAAGAACATGCAAAAAGATCTTAATATCCTTAAGTATATTTTAAGTTTTTTAGGTGGATCATTACATTTACATTGTATTGTTACGATGAATGATGGCAATGAATTTGTATCTCCATACTTTCTCAAAAGGTTTTAGTTCTCTTTAATGTACATTAATAAACCGAAAAAAAAGATCCTTGAAAGTCACATATATTATAAACTAAATACCTTAGGAGTATTAATAAAGTTTAGAAAGCCATCTAATTACTAGTCTAGCTACTATCGCATTAATAAAGTACAAATCCAACGATAAGGTACGTACTAATTAAGCAAATGATATCGGTGATCGTAAAAATCATTTTGAATGAGTTTTGGATAATTGGCAACTTGACCCTGAGAGCACCTCAATGCTATATGCTAGTAGACTTAAATTAATATTATGGCTTTTTAAATGATACACACACATTTGTTTACATGCATTCAATGATAAAAATCACTCAGATGTATTTTAATATATTTGATATATAAGTATTTTAATAATTAAATATCACTTAGTTAATTTGATGGGTTAAAAAATAACTTAAATAAATTTTTATTAATCTAATATTATATGAAATTAATTATAAAATTAATTTGAATCAACACGCTAAATACATGATATAAATAATGAGATTATAACAATATTATAAAAAATAAATTAAAGGAAAAAAACTAGTAATAAACACTATTAATGAATAATAATATTTTATTATATTTGTATAGTTTCTAACTCCAGATAAATAAAAATAACATTCTTATAACAAAATTATATTTTAACATTTTATCTAGCATTTCTCTTGTACATGTAAAACAAGGATTGAAAAGCTAAATTAATATTTTTGGGTTTCCGTTGATCAAATCTCCTTGAGATGCCTTACAGCTAAATCGTTTCCCATATTCCAAGGCTCCAGAAACTTCAACCAAATCACATAGCCAAGGTGTAAAGGCATACTCATTGCTGGGTGTCGCCCTCACACGAAGGAAAATCTTAGCTTCTATAAGAGCATGTGTCCACACCCTTCCCATGGAAACCTCACGTCCACAGAAAATGGAAGCCCAAAAAGCGTATGATCCCTAACCGCTCTTGTAAGCAAGAACCCACGCGTGGTGCGCATGCAGCAGGTCAAAGATCCATTGTATACCAAAAGGTCCATTGAAGAAGAAACAGAGTTGGTAGGGTCAGTTAATATTTAAAAGTTGACCTAATTATCGGAGTAATATCAGATCACCTAACCAGACCAGCAGTCACTGAAGCAGAAGGAACCTAACCACCAAAAACAGGGAAGATGAAGGAGAGGGCTACTGTGCTAGAGGTCGCTTGGTTTTCTTGGACGAATTATGAATGGTGATTCCTCCCTCGAGCTACCAGAGAAACAATTAAAAATATTTACAAAAACGCGTGATTTTCTTCTTTTGTTCTTGGTCAATGTGTTTTCTAATCAATTAAGAAAACTAAGTCGATGCAATCCTGAAGAAACTTAAGCCAGAATTATCATATGTAATAACCGATTACTGCAGGGCAAAATGTAGCTAAGATTCTTCGTCTGTATAATACAGCCTGCCAAAACATATATGCATAATGGCTCAATACCTCTACTTAACAAAAACCTTTAAGATATGTTTGTCAGTTATATTTTATAAAATGAAAATAATATCTATTTAGAGACTCCTAATACAGAATAAATATTGCTCAAGACCCTATTTGTCAGATATATATAAATAATAATAATAAAATATTTCTTAAATATTTTAAAAGATTTCATTTATAATTTTATTCAAGGTCTCTATTCACCATAAATGGGCTATGGGGTACAAAATTTAGAGTTTGTATTTTTGGATGTATATATAGATAAAGAACTTGTTAAAAAACTATTTTAATTTAAAAATTTAAATTGTTAGGTGACATTGCTCAGTTAATTTTTTTATTTTTTATTTAAATATTTTTTCCTGACAACTAAATCTTCTTTTTTATTTTTTAATTTCATGAAGAGCTTTTCAAATAATCATTTTAAATAAGAAGTTTAATATGTAAAATTAAATTTCAAAATATTATTTGTATAATTATTAACATATCCTCTTAAAGAAAATTAATTTAAAATTTATACAAAGCCATACTATATTATACTTAATTTTAGCAAATAAAATAAATTGATAAAAATTAAATTCATGATTGTTTAGTCAATAAAACTCTAACAACTTTGTAAAAGAATCATCTCAATATAAAAATTTAAGATATTAAATAATATTTTAAAATATAATTTATATAATTATAAATCAAATTAATTACCATTGGAAGGATCTGTATTGTAGAATTTTATTGATGATGGATTAGTACTTTGAATAAAGTTCTTGCAGTTTTTTCAATTCTCTTTCCATTTCCCTTTTCTGTATAAAGAAAAATGATACAATTTGTCCACCAACAGAAGACGAATGATCGATTATAGTTAACCTATCAAGTGATAAATATGTTTTTTTTTTCCCTTCAAGGGCAAGCGTTTACTTAGTTGATTATACTTTGACGTATCACGAGGCCCTGGGGCAATCTTCAAAATGATGGAAACATACGACATATGTAATCACTCGAAATGGAGAATCAGCTCGTACTTCTAGAACTCACCATAATAAAGAAGATATTTCTTGGAGTAGACTCAAAAAAACATAAAATTTATTCCCAACCAAGTTTCGGGTTCCTCGACGAAATTAATGCTAACACCGTGCAAATAGGGTCCTCTTGCGGGCTCTGGAAACACGTTAGAAATTTTCTTAAAATATATTTTTTATTTAAAAAATTCAAAAACCCAGTTCAACCATGAGATCAAACACGGCCCAGCTTACATGTCTACAATGGGGTAACAAGATTTTTGTTCTCTAGAACGAATTTCCCTTATGTTTTTGTAAGGAAAAAAGAAAGAAACTATATACTACTTTTTATTGGGTTCAATTGATAAGGTGCGTAGAAATATAATTTCGAGTGCATATCCGGGCATGTGTCAATATTAACAGCGCCCGCCACCCACCAACAAGTGGAAACATTTGACAGTTGTTGTGTTTTAATTACTTCACTTGAATCTGCTAGTGTTCGGATTGCAAGATCTTCTATGTCGGACTTTCGGCTTCAATTAACACTCCTGCTCTATATTTTTTACACTTCCTGTTGATTTTTTTCTAGGGTTTTAGATTTCCCTTCTCTGTTTAATTATTTTTACTCAAATCCAGAGTCCTAACTATATGATTTTAGATGACTTCGGTGCTTGACTATTAGAAAATTCGTATTGAAAGGTGAAGAAAACAGAAGAAAAATTTGAAAACATCTTAATCAGGAGTGATTTATGTATTAGGAATTTGGTTTTTATTGGAGAAATTGAAAACATCTTCATGCATAACTCAAATAAATAATTGTGGGATTCAGGTATTAATGGTGAAGGGTGACGTGATGACTTAGTGTATATTTGAGATTGTAATAATGATAATGATTTAAATTATTTTTGATATCTTGTATATAAAAACGATTTAAAAATATAAACAATTTATTTTAAATAAAAAAATTTAAAATTTTTAAAAATACAATTTGTACAGCATATATCAAAACCATTTAAAAATATAAAAAAATTTATTTTAAATAAAAAATATTTAAAATTTTAAAAAATATAATTTATACCACGTTTGAATCCCAAACAGAATTTTAACTGGAGAATAGAAAGAAACCGTGGGAAAGTTTACCCTAAGAAAAAAAAAATAATAGAAACATGGCAGGAGTTAGGAAAGGTGGGGAGATTAGGAGGAAAAAATCCCCTTTTAAGAAGCAGAAAATAAAAACAAATCTGGGTGGCAAGTGACGAAAATGATATTGTTACCAAAGTAAGCTTTTTGTTTGCTCAACTATATTCTATGTTGTAAATATTCGTATCTTAATTATTAAGATTTCAAACTTCGTATTAAACAATAAAAATGAAGTAAAATTCTTAACATGGCCCCTGGTTTTAACCTAGATAATAACTTGGTTTCGACAGCATGGGACCTGTGCAAGTTAATTTTTATAAACCTCCAACGATAGAGCCTCTTGTTGAAGATATAAAATGGATGGATATCTTCTATCAAAGAAATGGTGTTACCTGCCACCATGGAAAGAGATGAAATTGCAAGGAAATAATAATAAAGAAGAGTATGAAGCATATAAACAAAGCAATTAAAAGTAGAAAAATTAAATATCCAAGGGTAAAATTGAAAAAAATCTAAACTCTAAAAAGATTTAAAAGCTAAATAAATAATAATTAAAAGAAGAAGAATAAAAAACAAGGCAATTATAAATCAAAGGATAAATTTGTTTTTTTTTTAAAAAAAAGTTTAGACATGATTTTTCAGGGGATGAGACAGAAAAGAGTGGAGAAAGAAGAAAACTTCATCGTAGCTTAACCGAACTTTCTTTATAAACACGCGTCCCATCATTTTTAAGTATGGTAATCTAGACATGTAATTTAGATGAGTGTATGGTAATCTATTGTAATAAGGATAATATTAGAAACACTTTATTTTTTATATTAAGATTGTAACGATGTGACATAATAAGATTATTGTATCACTAAACGTTGTAATATATATAATTCTTTGTAAATAAATAATTATTACTAATAGAGACCAGTCACGCCGGCATTTCATGTTTTAATGGTGTTCTTGTCAGTACATTTGAAAGCGTGATTTGCATAGTGTTTTTTTTGTTTAACAGGAAACAATATTTTATATTTTCATTGCATAATGAAATCACATTTGATGTTGATATTTTGTCTTCTTAGTTTCTTTTTATGGATTTTATAAATCAATGGAGTCCCATAATATTCTTTTCAACGAGCTCATGCATGTTCCTTTGCATGCTTTTCAATATAGTATTTGAAATTATAATATTAATTATTTTATAAATACATTTTACTAGAAATATATTGAGATAATATTTTTTTTAATTTTTTAACATTATCATATCATAATAATTAAAAATATTAATTTTAAATATTTTTAAAAATATCTACCCTTTACTTTTTACATGATGATAGTAATAATATAGAATTATTTCTCAACTAAAAATTATTTTGATATATAATTTTTTTATTCAAAATAATTTGATAAAAATATTCTAATTTACCCATACAAAACATATATAAAAAAACACCAAACAAGAAACACAAATAAATAAAAATAAAAAGAAAGAAACAGAGAAAACAACAAAAGGAGGGAGCTAAGTCAACCCCTTCCTTGTCAGCAAAAGAACGCCGTTACATGCGGGATGAATTCCTTCCCGTCCGAGTACCATCCTTGACCTTAACTCTCTTACTTTAACCATAGTTAGCTTAACTCTCTCTCTCTCGTCTCTCAAATATAACTCTCTCTCTGTCCCTTCTGTCTCTCACGTCGTGCCCGGTTTTTTCCATCTTCTGTGCTCGTGATAAATAAAGAGGAGAAATAAAAAAAAAATAAAAAATTCTCTTCGCTGTAAAACTAAAAATCCACAAGAGCGTATCCCATCGTTTTCTCTCTTGCATATCTGATTTTGCTTCTTACATTCATCTTCATTGACTAAATTATGTCCAGTTTGTAGAAAAAACAAACCCTCTGTGTTTTTTTTTTGAATATTTTCACAATAATTAGGAGGTTTTAGTTTTCTTTTGTTCTGTTGTGAGGAATGGTGGTCAAAATGATGAGGTGGCGGCCATGGCCACCGCTGGTTTCGAAGAAGTACGAGGTGAGGCTCGTTGTTCGAAGGATGGAGGGCTGGGATGTAGTGCGGGAAGCTTTAGCTGCTGCACCTGGGACATCTTCAGGAGGTGATTTGAAGGATAAGTCGGAGAAATTGACGGTGGAGATTAGGTGGAAAGGACCCAAATTGGCCTTGAGTTCGTTGAGGAGGACGGCGGTGAAGAGGAATTTTACGAAAGAAGTGGAGGTTCGTGGTGCGGAGGGGGAAAACGGTGGCGTTTTGGTGGAGTGGGATGAAGAGTTCGAGAGTTTGTGTACTTTGTCTGCTTATAAAGAAAATGTGTTTCATCCATGGGAGATCTCTTTCACTGTCTTCGATGTGAGTTCTTCTTCTTCTTCTTTGTTTCTCTCTCCGAAGAAATTTATTTTTCTTCTCAAGATGTTTTATGGGTCTTTTGTGTTATTGTCATTTATCAAGTGGGAAGTTGTCTTCTTGTCTGTTGAAATAGAAAAAGAAAAATTGTGGGCTTGCTGTAGAATCTAGGAAAATTCATGTGGACTGTGAAATTGATAGCGTTTATAAAAACTTGAGATATGATTTTTTTAAAAAAAAAATTCAGGGATGAATTTAAAATTTCTTTTTTGGTGTTTGGTTACTGATAGTTTACGGGTTGCATGTAATTGAGATGAAGAGCTTTCTTAATTGAAGGATATAAGCATATGAAGGGGTGTTCTTTATTTTTTGTTTTGTCTTGTGGGTTATTGTGGTAGTCAATTTGGGGGAGCAAAGGATTCTTAATTGATTTTTGAGGATTTGGTGGTTGGATTTAATGGAGTATTTTTTTCTTTCATCATTTTGACTTGAAAAGGCTTGGGTCTTTTGGATATGTTTGAGGGTTTTTTGGCTGATAGTTTTGCGTTTTTAGACTTGTTAACTTTCTGGGGAACTTAGCCGTTTTGTTTTTTGATCCAGGGTGGGAACCAAGGGCAGAAAAACAAGGTTCCTGCTGTTGGAACAGCAACAGTGAACCTTGCTGAATTTGCATCTGCAGCTGAACAGAAAGAGTTTGAATTAAGACTTCCTCTTGTGGTCTCTGCTGGTGTCGCTGAGCCTCAACCCTTGCTCTGTGTATGTGCCTTTGAATTTCTTCCAATTTCCATCATATTCTCACTGTTTTTTTTTTAAATTATCCCGCAGCTTGTATGAATCATGCAGGTATCGCTCAGCTTATTGGAGTTGAGAACTGCCACCGAAACCTCTGAGCCATTACAGAGAGCTATAGTACCAGTTCCATTGCCACCTCAATCTGGAGAAGCTGTCTCAACTGAAAAGGATGAGCTTTCTGCAATTAAAGCTGGTATCAGAAAGGTAAAGATTTTTACAGGATATGTGTCTACCAGGAGAGCAAAAAAGGCCTGTCATGAGGAAGAGGGCAGTGAAGGCAGGTGCTCTGCCAGGAGCGAGGATGGTGAGGATAACTATCCATTTGATTCTGAGTCACTTGATGATTTGGAGGAAGGAGAGTCTGATGAGATCAAGGAAGATTCTACTGTGAGGAAGTCATTCAGTTATGGCACACTGGCTTCTGCAAACTATGCTGGAGGACCCTTTCACTCTAGTACAACGATAAATGATGAAGATGAAGATTGGGTTTACTACAGCAATCGCAAGTCAGATGTGGGTTGCTCACACTGTGATGATTATACACCATCAGTGTCTGCACCATCTCTCGTGCAAAGTTCTAAGCGCAGCATATTACCTTGGAGGAAGAGGAAGTTGAGCTTTAGGTCTCCTAAAGCTAAAGGAGAGCCATTGTTGAAGAAGGCATATGGAGAAGAAGGGGGGGATGATATTGATTTTGATCGCCGACAGCTTAGCTCTGATGAATCTCTTGCTCTTGGGGTAAGTCATCTGTTGATTTCTCTTACTTTCATGCTTTTATAAAGCTTTTTATTTCCAATTTAGCAGTATTAGAAGTACAAAAATGAAAATACTGATGATCATCTTGAAGGATGGTAAAGGTGGTTTTCTGATGACTGTTCATTTCATAAATTAGACATGGTTAATTGAAATAATGTTAGCTGTTTTACAGTGGCATAAGGCAGACGAGGATACATCTGCAAATCGAACATCAGTTTCTGAATTTGGTGATGACAATTTTGCCATAGGCAGTTGGGAGAAAAAAGAAGTGATAAGCCGTGATGGGCAGATGAAGCTTCAAACTAAGGTTTTCTTTGCTTCCATTGATCAGCGAAGTGAGCGGGCTGCAGGTGAAAGTGCATGTACAGCCCTTGTTGCTGTCATTGCTGATTGGTTTCAAAATAACCGTGGTCTGATGCCCATTAAGTCCCAATTTGATAGTCTCATCAGAGAAGGGTCCCTGGAATGGAGAAACCTCTGTGAGAATGAAACCTACAGGGAGCGGTTCCCTGACAAACACTTTGACCTTGAAACAGTTCTCCAAGCCAGGATACGTTTTCTCTCTGTACTCCCTGGCAAGTCCTTTATTGGGTTTTTCCATCCAGAAGGGATGGATGAGGGAAGATTTGACTTTTTGCAAGGCGCCATGTCCTTCGATAACATTTGGGATGAGATAAGCCGCACTGGATTGGAATGTCCAAGCGATGATGAACCTCAGGTGTATGTTGTCAGTTGGAACGACCATTTTTTCATTCTAAAGGTTGAGCCAAAAGCTTACTACATTATCGACACATTAGGAGAGAGGCTCTATGAGGGATGCAATCAGGCCTACATTTTGAAATTTGACAGCAACACGATTATTCACAAGTTGCAAAATGCTGCAGAAGCATCCGATGAGAAAACAATGGGTGATCAGCAGAATGTGCCAGCCACAGTGGAACCTAAGGATCAGCAGCAGGTGAACCTGAAGGAGGAAGCTTCTATATTAGGGGCAATAATAACCAATCCTGAAGAACCATCTAAAAGCGAGGAACCATTAAAGAGTGAGGAAGAAGGGGAGGTTGTGTGCCAAGGAAAAGATTCTTGCAAGGAGTACATAAAGAGCTTCTTGGCAGCAATTCCAATCAGGGAATTACAGGCGGACATCAAGAAAGGTTTGATGGCATCAAAACCTCTTCATCATCGGTTGCAGATTGAGTTCCACTACACCCAGCACTTGCAACCATTAACTGAAGAAACTCATGCGACAGAAATGTTGACAGCACCGCCAGAGTCGGTAAATGGCTCCATGTGAGAGGCTACTGTTTAGAGACTTGCTGTAAATCTTAGGAAGTGTGATTGGTCTAACTAAAGTTTCATTTTACAAACGGTATCTTGTGATGTGAATGGCATTAACAAAGAGGGACCTTTTTCACCTTTTTGAGGAGTTTGAAGAGAAAAGGGTCGTGTTGTTTTTCTTCTAATCTGGTCTTCAAACGGAGCTGTCCTAACTTCTCTTGTATGCACTTTGTTGTTGGAATTTAGCATGGTCTATCGTTTATTCTTTGGCCAGCCTTTCATGGGAATGGCTGCTTCCGTGCATTGCTGTAAAATCTCTCTCAATTGAATGAGCTCTAGCTCACTTTTAAAACTTTTTGGCGATTATCAAAAAATTCTCCTTCCAAGAGAACACGTAACTTTTGTACACTGGTATAGAAATATTCTTCAACTGTTCTGTACCCCCTTTCTGACATCAAGTTCCCATACGATCCACTGATGGCAGTAATCTGACCCCTGAGAATTTTCTTTCAGAAAATTGATGCTTTAAACATTTTAGGACTCTGGTTCTTTTACAACTTATTTGATTGGAACCAAATATTTCCTTTCCCTGTGCCGTGTAAGCTGTAAGGAGGAACTTTGCAGGATTGATATTCAAGGACATGAGAAGATTCTTTGAAATGCATGTTTCTTTTCTAGATAACCATCCAGCCTAAAGTTGCTTCCTTTAGCTGCCACAACAAACATTTGTAACGTAAGCGATGTCATGCTGTGTGGAGGGGAAATGGTTATCTATAGAATTCCTACCCCAGCTGTGCACGTTCAGAATATACCCTTCCAATAAGCATCGTTTGGATTATTCCTTTTAGCAAGGCATGAACATGTCACTTTCATGGAGAACGTTTGAAGTACTGTATGTATTTGAATGATCTTACCAAGGTTCCTGATCAAGAATTTTAACTAGATTAATGGAAAAATGATAACGATAGCTGCATCATTTAATGTTGATTACAAGCTCCTTTCCTGCTTGTCAACTTAAAGAATGAAATTCTCCTTTCACTTGTTGCGGTTTGCGCATGCATCACGCTGTTCTTTGGACTCAAAAACTGAAAATATTTTATCAATTTCTCTCGCTGTTAGTAGTACTTAATGATGGTGATTATGGCGGGGATAGGTGAAGATGAGGATGTTGATCACAACGAATACTCATGGCTTGTTCCAGCAGGGAAAAAATAAACAAGAAATTCATTGAGCTAGCATTTTTTATCGAGTCGAGAACTATATAAATTGGTTTTATAAGAGGGGAAAATCACTGGCGTCAGAAGAGTACTGATAAATGATAACAACTTGATGACCTCATCTGCTTGCAACAGCACCATAATTATAATGAAGAAACATGCTACTTGCAGTCTTTCAGTATGTTGCAATTTGGCTCAACCTTTGACATGTTTGTTAGCCTTCCTGGTAGCAATTTTATGATCACCTCAAGGTAGAGGGGCAGCCTTAAACAATGGCTAGAACAACCAACCCTGCTTCGCATGGGCTTTTGAAGAATAATAAGTTGAGAAGGTTCTGGTATCAAAATTTTAATAATTAAATAGTTATAAGTTTGAATTTTATTATTTTTATTTATGTAATAAAAATTAAATATAAAATAATATACATTTGAACAAGTTTTAAGTACAAAATTTTTTTACTTAAAAAGATCTATTAAAAAATAATATAAATTATATCTTGAAATCTTATCTAATAGTTTAAACTATTAAATTGAAATAATTTTTTAATATAATATTAGAGTTTTAATAATTGAATGATGACGAGTTCAAATTTCACTATTTATTTATTTTAAAAAATTAAATACATGATAATATGATTCTATGTAAATTTCAAATCTAAAAAAAATTTTCATTTAAAATAATATATTAAAAAAAAATATAAATTATATTTTAAAATATCAACTATTTAAATTAATATAATTTTTTTTTGACAAGACATACCGTTTGAATAATGGTATTTACAACGACAGAATAAATGAACTTTCATGAACTCAAGTTTGAGCAAGTTTCAGGCTGTTGCACGCGAGGCAGGGCCTCAGCTCAACAAGGAGGTTCAGTATTTGAATCAGTGAGAATGGGCCTTCTTCAAGGCTGATTAGTGGCTATATAGTCTCAGCAAGTACAAGTTTTATTCCTTGCCCATCTGCTCGATGCAGCAGTACATTTGATGCTCTGACTGAATCAGTTAAATTAGAAAAATTTGTTGATGGAAATGAAATGTCCTGATTTAAACAATTTCTTTGGTTTCCTTTTGAAATATCCTGTACTTTGTATAGAAGAAGAACACTTGGACATGAGCACCACAAGCTAAAGAAAATATTGTAAGAGTTTGACTCCTCGCCGTGCATACACGTTCGACACCTAGGTTTGTTTGATTATCATGATTCCTGACCGTGCATACACGTTCGACACCAAGGTTTGTTTGATTATCAGCTTTCTTTCAGAAGATTCAGAGCATGAAATCAAAGATTTCTTACTCCATTACTTGTATGCAGTTTGATTGTTCCCATTTTCCCCACATAATTTGACAGAAAGCATGGAATCAACAACTGGTAGCTTCGATTTAACATCGCAAAAAGTTGTCCTGCTCATGATAAAAGGCCACAGGCATGAAAGCATAATAATGAGCTCACACTTTCCATTATTGCACCAAACTTCCTTTCGTTACCAACCGGTGACATTACTTATGATATTAGGGAGAGCCATGTGCGTGTTCTCCCCCTCCCCAACCCATTATTATTCCAAACTTACCTTGACAATGATTCAAGCTCATATCCACAAGGTTCCACACTCCACATAAACCCATCTTGAATAGATTCTTTCCCGTGGTGTCACATCATCCTTCCCTGCTTGCTTCCTGAGGTTTATTTTTCATTTGTATCTTAGAATTCTATAATTCAACATTACTATCCAAGAGATGCCTGCTAATATGAAGCTCTATTATGCTTCCACATGTCTGATATTCCACTAATTATCATTACCTTACACGATCAGATCATGATACAGTTCCTTGAGAGAAGAAAAAGGAATCCTCACTTGAGAATCCTGTAAAATTAGAATAGCAGTTCGGTCTATCTTTGCAACCTAATGCATCAACTATTTCTAACAATTGTACAAACAACATGCTGTTGCAAAAAATAAATAAAAATGAAACAAAGAAGAGGCAGCAGAAGTTACATTCGACAAAAGGATCAAGAATGCCTTCAAGAAAGAAATGGCAGCCAGATTTGCAGCAACAAAGGGTCGCTCTATATCTCTCTCTATACTCTCAGGACATCCAATGCAAATGCAATCAATATATTTTCGTTTTTTCTTAACCACAATATGTTTCCACTTTAAGACTTGCAAATTGCAACTGAAATTTAAATGAAGAGAAATGTTAGAGAAGGTAGGAAAACAAGATAAAAAAAAAGGGGGGTAAGCAAGGAAATAACAATAGATTTTCTACAGCAGAAAGGGCTTTAACTACTCTATCGCAAGCACTCAGGTCACTTGGTGTTACATTTCATCAACTCCTCCACTCATATATATAGGCCTAGCATCTTGTGCGGCAACTGAAGCAGCAGGGTTCTATCCAAGCAATGTACAAGTTACAAGATAGTCTGATATTATAAACTGAAGAAATAGTTAGGGAAGACGGAAAACATTACAGAATCAACAAAGACCTTCAGGACAATAGCTGGACTTTCAGCTGCAGATGGGGCACTTAGCCAATCCGTTTTCATTACATTCAGGGCATCTAATGCACTTCTCATTATTCTGATCATCTTCAAAGACCTTACAACTGCCATTACAATTGGAGCAAACAACAAATCGCTTGTTGCCGCAACCATTGCATGGGGAATTAGACAGGTTGAGAGGTATACCTGCCAAGAGCTTCTTCAGCCTACCTTGCTCGTGCAAGCCAATCACTTCATCAGCTCCTCCTATGTACCTTCCCTTTATGAAAAGCCTTGGAGGAATCACTCTGCCACCCAGTATACTCCATAGTTCCTCCCTGAATTCCAACTGCAAAGAAACATCTCTCTCGCAGAACATTACTTTCAAACTTTCCAACAAAAACCGAATAGCATGACAATCCTCAAATGTCTTTCTTATACTTCGCAAGCTTGTTGTGTAGAGAATTACAGACTGGCTTGCTCCTGGAAGACATTTCTCTTCAAAATCTGAAAGAGATGAATGTTCTTCAATCTCTTTCTCAGCTTCATTTTCCGTGTCTTCCTCCACGGTGATCTCCGTTGAGACTGGAGCCTCGGGACTATCCATGGCAGGCACTCTGTCATTGGATAATACAGAGGTTGCAATGTTCACCTTGTCGACAAAATTAAGTTCCAAATCCAGTTCTTCATCTTTTGATTCTGTTTTGTGCTTTGATACACCAAAACTACCAGCTAGAATGTCTTTTTTGTGATCCTCTTGTATGTAAATTGGTGGTATCTGCAGGTTCTGATAGGAAAAACTTTCTGTGGAGTTCAGATGGGAAACCAGACCTTGTTTCAGTGTGCTTATACTTGGAATGAAATTCAATTTCTTTAGGAATCTTCCCTTCATTGATTTCATTTCTTTTGCTCACAAAATGGATGGGGTGTGATCACAACCAGTTGAAGAGGGAAGGGTGGATTTTGTCTGAGAATGACTTATGAAGAGACTAGAGGACATGAAGCAGCAATGGAGGTTTCTCTTTTGGTTTCCAGTGGCACAAAAGTGAATAGCTTTGCGTGGGTAATTGATTGCTTTTTAAAGTCTTGAATTGATCACTGCACAAATTGTGGGGGCTAGGTGGAGTCCATGGCAACCCTCTTATCGGAGGACCCTGACCCTTTAGGTCTTTTACCAACAACTTGGTGTCTCATAAGGTATGAAGAGGACCACACCACCTCAAACAATGAGCGAAGGGATGTGCTTTTCATTTCAGGTAATTGGATGGCGAAGGCACCACTGCCTGGTTTCCCTGCAATTGGCAATCATGCCCTTGATGCCATGTTGTGGCACAGTTTGATTGGTGGTGGAACACCAGGGGGGATGGTTCCGAGGCAGCGGAGCTGCACCCCTGCAGACATGGTGTGCCAGAAGCACAGGTGTTGTGCTCTTCAATATAACACGGATAAACATATTTGATTAATGGAGCTTTCCTTTCCCTTTCATTGATGGTGCTGGAAATTCTTTTTTTTTTTTTGCCCCACTTTCAACAAGTCCTGTAATTCAAAAGGAGAAAAAGAAAAGCTGAACCCTCCAGCCTCTAGGCAACAACTCTAGTCAGCAAATTAACCTTAATGGAACGTAAGACAAACTCAATTGTAATGGGTTGAGAGTAGGATCATTCATGTTAAGTTGAACGGAAAATCTCAAGGATAAAAAACCCCATGCAATTGTATGCAATAGTCAATAACTAGCCATCGAGTTGGAGGAGGTAGATTTTAGACCTAACACCTGTTTTTTCTTTATACACACGCGCGCGCGCATCAAAACTATGACTTGGAATATCTAGCAATTAAACCCAGAAATAATATATTTTACAAAGAACGGAGGAAGCACAGAGATTAACGAGTACAAGAAGAGGTGAAAGGTTGAGTGAGATGAATTTACTAGTCATTAAGATCTCTCTCTCTCTCTCTCTGTTTTATAGGCTGAGCACTATATTTTATCGAGTTTTCGGAGTTGATTGATGATTGTATCCAGTCATAACGTTGTTATTTTTATGGTTAAAAAGATATAAAAACATCTTTTTTCAAAAGAGGTGTTAAAAAATGAAGTTTTGGGACCTCAAAGGCTGAGAAAAGGACCTCGTCATGTGGTGACCAAACAATCACCAGAAAGTGGGCTTTTTTCCCATCTCTCAGAAAGCATTTTGCCGCATGGAATCCAATCTGTAAGGCAGGTCTGAAAGCACACATGGGGACATCAGGGGCATGCATAGCAAATAATCTGTGTTCTCGTATTATTCATTCATAGAAAATTGATTTCTCTTTAGCAGACCAGTCATTCACCAAATATGTAGTTGATCCTTCAATGATCACAACATCAGTTTTTATTCCCTTCCTACATTTGTGCCCTATGGCATACGGTTTTATTCAATAGTCATCTGTTTGAAAACAAATTACCCCAAAGTTCAAGTGAGCGCATAGCCTATCATCCTGCAATCATACCGCATCAAAGGATACATAATGGGCGTTGACAATTCTGAATAACGTAGCTACAGAATTGATCCTCGTATTAAGAAAATGGAGCTTAATCATACATTACACATCATGACATTGTAGCAATATTAGGAGCTAAAAGGCATATACCATGGATACAGAAGAGACAGTGCCTAGACCATGAGGCAAGCCTTCAAGGCACCTAAACGTCAGAAAGGGATGATGCAGAACCAATGCGAAAACCAAAGGAAATGCAAGTAAGTTCATGACTTTCTCCATTAATCATCTTCATAGTAAGAGAGTACGAACCCTGCAAATGACAAACATTGGCAGGTAAATGCATAATCCATTCATCTGATTGATCTCACTTTCTTGCTTCCACTATAAAATTAGATCCAGTGATTCAAACCAGGGACCTTTCAAAAGCCATTTCGAATAAAAGAGTCAACAATTCAAAAGAAATGAGGAAAGAAACAGGCTAGGATAATCTATCCTCCATATGTTGTAACCACTCAAAAGAAGGATAATTAAAAAAAAAAAACATGAGGGTGGAGTAGAAAGAGATTCAAGCAAGAGTAGAAATAACATGTTGATAAATTTTTCATTAAAAAGAAATTTAGGAGTTGGATTTGATTCACAGAAAAGTAACATTATTGTCATTAAACTAATAATGTTTTTTAAAAGGCACGTTATGTCCAGCAGAAACATCTATTCATGGATGATAGCAGCTGTGATGGTGTTATTCTGGACAATTCCCTACTATCAAACAGTGCTTCACAGAAACTGATCACCGATGAGCGCACCCACAAGCTACAGAGATTGAAGTATAGCTAGATCATAATTGGAGAAAAAAATGACTCTATGTACCACTCACCATTTTTCTCTAGAAAATAATAACGGATTTCATGACATCTAATGGAGGTTTTAAAATTCATGATGTTGCAAGATCAATCAGGCATACAGGGTTAACAAAGCAATGAGTTGGAAACAAACCAAATCAATTAATCTCAAAAGGGAATATTATAAGAAACAATATCCCATCATCCAATTCACTTGACTCAGTTTTCACTCTTGAAAAAACCATGCTCCTTGAGATTGACATGCCAAATAAATTGCCCACAGCTGCAAAAACTTAAAACAGCTGAGCTTGAAGAGCCAGTTGCTTAGTTCAAAGCATCTGATTACATGCCATAATCACGTCATCCTCGACCGAATTTTCCAAACACACGGATGTGACATCCACAATATCCAATCAATAACATTAATCAAAATATATGTAAAATGCATATAAATCACTTACAGGTGGAGTGAACCCAGGCAACTCTTCAGTGTGAGACACCACAAAATTACCACTGGTTACAGGGCAGGACGTTTCCTCGCAAAGATCATGATCCTGACTATACACAGGAAATCCGAAGTATCTAACATCGACCCTCATTTTGCCATCAGTTATTGATTCACCTGTATTAATTAAATAATTATAATTCAGCAATCAGACTTGCAACTTACAATTATCCAAAATATTTTTATTTTTAAATCCAGTAATTGATTCACCTGTATTAATTAACTATAATTCAACGATCAAAATAACAAAATGAAATTATCCAAAAAAAACAAAAGCCAAAGAAAAACACAATCACTTGTTGATGCAGAGATAGTGAAGGTCGCTGGTTTCCCTTTCTTCACCGGATTTGGGCTTATCTTCACTCCGCTAACTTTAACGTCATAATCCTTGTTATTATCTGCATGAAAAAAAAGAAGAGAAGAAGATTCAATTAAATTAAATTAAAATAAAATAAAACAAGATTTTGGTTGAGATAAATTGGAAAGAGTGGATTTAGAGAGGGAGAGACCGCAGTACTGGAATTTGGAGGCTTGAATCGAAGGTAGGAGCAGACAAAGCGAGATAAACAAAGGAACAATCATCATGCAGTGAGCCATTAATTTCAGAGAATCTAAAGAAATCGTGGAGATTTCAGGAGGAAGGAATAGTAGTGGAATATGAATTTAATCAATCAGGGGGTTTTCTGCTGAGGGGCTTTGGACGGAGCAGGTATCCAATGTGATATTATTAATCTTTGGATTTGAAGGGTCCCGATACGTCGAGGATGGCGTTGGTGTATGATGAGAATGGTAGGTGGCTTCAAGATGGATGATTGGTTGGGTTTTAATAATTTAATTTTCTGTCCCCACCTACACCTACACTACATTAACATTAATTATTAAAAAAAAAACTAAAAGATGTATTGCACAATATTAACATTAAAAAAAAAAAATCTTTCATTGTTATAATAAAATTATGGTTTTGGCCTTTAAAGAAAAAAAAAAGAAGAAGAAATGGCTTGAATGGGAGATAATTCAATTTTTTCTCATTACCGATTGTCACCGAGTATATATGTTTTTTTTTTAATTTAAAAATTAATAAATAATTAAATTACACTTAAAGTTAAAAAAAATCTATCCTGAAAAAATACAATGAAAAGATATATTTACTCTTAAAATTAAAAAAATATAAGTCATGTATTTATGAGATTTTTGGTCTTAGGATTTTTTTTTTAAAATTCCATAATCAATAATAGTAATTTAATCTTTTTCACTTAATTAATTAATATTTAAATTAAAAAACTTGTTAGTGCATCTTCCAAGCTAACTAGTGCATGAGATGCACCCATTTATTATTTAGGTGATATATATGGTGCTAATTAAATCTATAATTCTATTGCGTCATTAGAAATATTGTCACATTATTTTCATTCTAGTTTAAAATGTATCGGTAATGATGAGGTGGTTTATCTTTAATGTATCATTTTATTTTTCTTGTATTTCTTTTTTCTTTAAAAAAATTACAGGTTGACTCTATTTATTTTTAATATTTTAATTTTATTAATAATTTTTTATTTTTTAATATTTATTTCTAGCTTGTTTATAAAAGTTTTATTTGTTTTCAATTTTGTCTTTCAATTTCAATTTTTCATATACTGTTGTTTTTAATTCAATCCTTATTCTTTTTATTTTTATTTTTTTCTTTATTCTTTTGTAAAAGTTTTATTAGTTTTCGATTTCATCATTCAATCTAAGTTTATGGTATATTATTTTTTCAATTTAGTTCTTATTCTTTTATTAAAGTTAATTTTCTTTTCAATTTAACTCTCTAATAAATAATTTTAGGTTGCTCTCTAATTTATTTATTTGTTATTTTTATTGCTCCCTCATTCTTTTAATCACCATTTTTGTTTTATATTCTTTTCTAGAATTTTATCCTGATTTCATTCTTCATCATTTGATTTGTCGAGAATTGACCTTTGTGATTTTTTGATATATGCTTCCTCTAGTTTAATGACCTAGATCATGAGTTTTAAAAGTTAATGCTGATCAATATCTTGTTTCTTTGGCTTTTTTTTTTAACTTCATCATTCAACTTTAGTTTTTTATTTTTTAAAGATTGTCTTTATGGTTTTCTTCAATTTTTTTCTCTTAGGTTTTTTTTTTTTTTTTTCATAACTCAGGTCACAAGTTTTGCAAGTTAATTCAGGTTGGCTTGCCCTTTATTAACCAGGTTACATGTCTATAATGTTATCTTAAACTATTTTTTTTTATTTTTTAATCCAGTTTTGTACTTTTAATATTTTTGTTAGAAAAACAATTTTTGTTTACTATCATTGCCTATATTATTATTTTTTAATTAAAATAAATAAAATAAAATTATTAAATTTGATTGAGGATGTCGTGATGTGCACAACATTGAATGAGAAGAGTTGTCACCTAATATTATGGCCATTAAAAAATCTTACTAAAATTTGAGATTTTTTTGTAAGTATGGGCTTTGATTTATACAAACAATTTAAAAAGTTACTCTTACTTTTTTTTTAAAGATTTTACCAAGTATATGTTTTGAATCCATTTAGACAAAACAAGTTTAACAAAAAAAATTTCTTAAAGAAAACATTATATAAATGAATAAAATACCATATTCAATAAAATAAAAATATTCATTACATGATGAAAAACCTCATATAACCAAGCTTAAGTATAAAGCCAAAAAGGATGGGGAAGAGGCTAAGGCCTTAACATCAAGGAAAGTCTCTCCAACAAGATATACTTTATATTAGATGGTTGCAACCCTAACAAGGAAAACATCAACAAAATCAAGTATAAGGATTGGATGAAAAACATCGTTAATGTCTATCTAAATTTCTTTTGATATGTTAAAGAAATACAAGTTGAACATAGCAAGAAAAGTCTTATTTCCAAGTGTTTTAGTTAATGTTATAGACCTTTCAAACATCTATTGGAAGTTTTTAGAAAAATTCCTCAAAGCTTTTATCATTGCAATGGGAGCTTTAGGCTCTTTCTTTGTCTTTAAAAAGTTTAGTCCTTAGAGATTCTTGGAATACTCTAATCCCAACCATCCCCTAAAAGTTCAACCCTTAGATTTTTTTAGAACACTCTAATCTCAACCATCCTTTGCTTTAGGGAGGCCATTTCATTATAAGCAAGATGAAGCTCTTAATGGAGTTCAAATAAAAGATCTGAATTGTTATATTATTTTTCAATACAACATGGGCTATCTTGAGCTCCCCTAGCCTCTATAGGCACAGGCTTAGTCCAATTAGATATAATTTCGGTAAGTTACCAAACTCAATATCTTGGAGTTCAATTACTCACTCAATCCAAGTAGACATAGATTTAACGAGTTGCCAAATCCAATATTTTTAGGTTCAGTTATGGGCTAACCCTAAACAAATGTGATTTTGATGAGTTTTCAGATCCAATATCTTTAAATTCAACTATGTGCTAAAGCCAAGCAAATATGGGCTTGACGATCTTACAAACCCAATATCTTTGGGTTTAATTATTTGTTAGGTTTGCGCAGATATAAGTTTAGTGAGTTGCTGGATCCAACACTATTACGCTTGACTAAACACCAAGCTCATTTGAGCATGAGTCTAGTAACCCCATCGAACCTTGAACTTGGCTACGTGTCATGCCTATTTTGGCATGGTTTGACTTATTGTCATTCTCAATTATTGTGGGCTTGATGGTGTGCTAAATGCAGAGGACTAAATATTTCAATATCTTTATAAGTCTAATGTTGGACTATAAAACTCTATTGGTTTATTCTTATGATTTTAACATAAAATATTAATATTAAAGATATTTGTTTTCCTCACCTATAAATATATAAAAAATCTCTAAAAAACTTGTCATATTTTTTATCCTCATTAATATTATATAAGAGATATTTAGCTTTCATTAATGCTATTATGAAAAAGTGACTCTTTAGCCTCTCATTTCTGTAGGAAAAACAATAAAATTTAGGAAATATAAATGCCTTTTAAATCACTTAAGTAAATGGTTTATAAATGTTATTTTTTATTTGAGATCAATACTTTTAAATCTTGAAGTATTTATCGTATAAAATTAAGAACAAATATTTTTGTTATCAGAATTTAAAGTTTATTTTTTTATTTATTGCGATGGTTTTTTTTAAGTTATTGACATAACCATCTAAAACTCTTTAAATTCTATTATAAAAGACTATTTTGCATGTTTTAGATTTTTTACCATCAATCATTAATTTTTTTAAAATAAAATATTAATATAAATATATGATTACTTATTATTCAAACACACACACACAAAAAAATCTTTTCTAAACATATTATATTTTATAACATCACACACACACACACAACAAAAATTCATATTCAATATGTTTAACTTTCTTAATTTTACCCGCATGCATATATCCCAGTCAGGTGTACATCATAATTTTTTTTTTCAAAAACTACAAAAACAAAAGAATAATTGGAGCTGATCCGGTAAGATGTGATGGTTTTGCAGCGTCCAGAAGGTACCCAAAGACTAAACATCATTTTTCCTTCACTATAGGTCACTCCCGCCTGCTTGCCAGGGGAACCACCTCAGCCAGAGGGGTCGCTAGAGGTGAAGGCAATGGAGATGTTCTACAGACCGGACAAGTTGGGTGCAGCCTCAACCACGGGTCAACGCATCTGAGGTGAAACAGATGCCCGCAATCAGGCAGCAACCGGAGCTTATCAGTGTTCTTGTAATCTGCCAAACATATGGAGCAGCATGTAGCCGTGGTGCCTGTTTTGTGTTGCTTGGCCTCCGAATACAGCAGTGTAGGATAGCTATTTAGAGTGGCCTCATCAAGCCCTATATCGACGACAAAGTTCTGCTGGTTCAGCTGCTGATCTGCAACATTTCTTGCTTGTGTTGGCACCGATGCCAGTTGTTTTCGCGTGCAAAAATAGGAAGTCAAAGTGATTGTTGTAATCAGCACCAGGATTCCAATAGAGATACCGATGCCATAGCCAAATCCACCAATGTTGTTAGAGCCAAGAAATCCAGAATCCTCTGCTGTGCTATTCATGTCCTCAAGGACTACTGAAGGGAGAAGCTGGAATTGGAATTAGAATTAGAATTAGAATTGGATATGTGTAGTGCTAGTGGTTTCGTCAGCCATGGCTATGGCAAGAGAAATTAATTGTCTATTTGGGGTGTGATAAATTTAAAAAAGTCAATGGTAAGATGGGATAGATAAAAGAGTATTGTCAGAGTTTTAATAAAGGGAAGATGTACTTGGGCTTTGTAGTAAAGAGAGGGCAATCCGAGCCGAGCAGTGCATGTGAATACATACGTTTTTCAAATCTTCTATCAGTCTATTAACTTATTTTTTAAGCTCAACGGTTCTCATAGCCTTAGATTTACGCAAGTCATGATATGATTAGTAGAGTCAAAACACTCCTACAATCTTATATAATTCTCTTTGTGCGTGCAACGCACGATCCAAGTTGATATATAATACATATGCATTCTTGCTTACTATTTTATTCAAGTAAGGTCAGCCATTACTTCCCACAGGAAGGTATACAGAGCCTAAGAGTTGTTTCTTGTCGATCTGTGGTGTTTGCTAACTGTTATATATATCACAGGCAATTACCATGAATGAGGCTGGTGATAGTGGTGAGCACCTGCATCATGCAAAATTTAAAGATTCTTCCTCCTTGTTTCTCTTTGTTCTGTCTCAGTTGCAGGCGATCTCAAAATACTACTCATGTCAGGTTAAGGATGTCACAAGGGGTGACTGACTGGTGGTTAAGTTGCCGCTCCTCCCGTAGCCATATCAGTCGTGTCATTTTTCTGGATGTTGTGAGGCTGCGGTGGGATTCTGCTTCTCACGAACTCCTGCTTCTCTGGGATGACTGGCTGCGTTTTGACATATGTTTATTAATCTGTCTTCATCATTCATTCTTGTCTAATCACCGGCAGATTCGGGACATCCTTCAACCGCAAATGGCAGACCTAGAGACTTGAGTCCCTCGATGCACTTAAAATATGAAAATTTTTATGATATTTAAACTGTGATTATCAATATATAATTATAAAAAGAGAGAAACAACAAGAAAAAACAGGAATTCTTATCGGGTTTTTTTTTGGAGCAAATATGGTTTTATCTCTTTTATTTTTATGTCTATTTCTTTTTTAATATTAAAAATATTGGTAAAGACAGTTTGAGAACCATTAGGTTTTTGTTAAAAGATGGTGACGAGAATGTTTAGAATTGGACTCTTCTTGTATTGGTGTTTGCTGCTCGTTTTATGGGGTACACTTATTTGCCTGAAACATTCGGCCTGTTCAAACCTTTCCTATCTTCATATTTCTTTGAGGATCCTCGCTTTTTTTTTTTAAATATTTCTTATTTAAAAATAAATTAAAATAACATATATATATATATATTTTAAAAAAAATTATTTGTAATATCATCACATTAAAATAATTTAAAAATATAAAAAAATTAAATTTGATAGCGCTGCAACCACCGCCATTCTTGAGCCCTTTGCCTGCTAGGTGTGCAATTAAAGAAACCATCTATGCCACCATTCCAGCTTATAATGACACAACTACAGTCACAACATTCAGTAGAAGCTTTAAAAGTCCTTGAAAAGTCGAGGTCCCGACTGATACTGATGAGAAGGGTTTCTTCTGGGTCGGCCTGGGACTCAACTTCACAGTCGATTCTAGCAACAGAACAATAGAGCAAAAGAAAACTTTGCAAGACTTGCTGGGAATCAAGATGTTAGAGGAGGAGAAAAATGAGGAGGAGGAAGTGATGTAAGAAACCAACAAATCCCTCTTCCATCACATCCCAGCCTCCATATACATAGCTCAAGGGCAAAAACGTGACAGCACTATAAATGCCCACAATAAATTTTCTTTTTGAACACAATATCACTTCACATCTCTTTTTTTTTTAATAGAAAGTGTGTTGTAAGTTAAAGGTTATTAAGTTCAACCTCCATGTAAAACATCAGTATCTTTATGGTTTGTATTTTGAATAATTAATTAATTTTTAAATGATAATAATTTGATTCTTTTTTTGGTTAAAATAAATGATGCGTGGTACTATAATATATATATTTTTTTTGTTAAATTTTAGAATTCTCTAATACCCAAATAATTATCTATTTAAGAAAAAATGAACTATTATTTTAGAGAGAGATTTTGAAGATAAATATTAAATAAATAATGGAAATTGAAACCCCACATATTTGAAGGATTAATAATATATTTATGGTTCATGAACTTTTTACGGAGAAGAGGGTTAAAACATATTTTTTTCCTAATAATTTTGACAAAAAAAATCTCTAACATATACATTAATAAATAATAAATACCTTTTCATATAAATATTAATATTAATGAAAATATAGTGATTCTTTAAGGAATTACATAACATTAATGTCAATAAAAATATAACAAACCCTTAACAAGATTTTTAACATCTAAAATTAGAGGGAGATTCCAAAACATAACTAATTACATTTAAACTTAAACTGATCTCTTTTTTAAACTGAGCTTATGTGAGACATGTATTTTTTCTAGGCATTAGAGATGTTTTCTTTAAGGATCAGCCTATAATATAGATATAAATTGTTTTTCAAGCTGAGCCCATAATAGCTACCCTAAAATTAGAGAGAATTGTAATTTTCACATTCTAAAAGCAGAAAGACTTTTACTTTTTACACAATGTAATAGAAATTTTAACCACTTCACATAGCTATTAACCGGATCAATTTACTGTTTTATTTTTTGTTCCTAAAACTTTGAGAAACAATTTTTAAGAAATAGAAAATAAATAGCGATGGTAGAAAAGATTAATACCTAGAAACATGAAAAACAATAAAAAATAAAAAATAAAATAGCGCGGCAATATATAATAAAAACTGCAACAATGTCAAACGGGCCTTAATAAAGAGTTTTTGTCAAATTTGGAGGGCGAGCTAGAGAGTCCGAAAAATAGCCCACTACGTTTAAGTTGGGCCATCAAAGTGTGCCCAAGCCAATGCAGCCCAATCCTCCTTCCTGCCTGAGATTCCTTCCCGCTCCCTCTCTCTCTTCTGCGAAGTAAAAAATTAATAAAAAGCTAAAAACCAAGAAACACCCGACCAAAGCAACCGCCTGAGAACAGAATGACAACGTTGACAAGAGTGCTAAAACCTCTACTTTTATTCCTCGTAACAATAACATCATCAACTATATTGCCTGTACAATCAGACAACACGAACCATGTCTACTCACCCTGTGCTGACACCACTGTACAGGTATCAGATGGCTTCACTTTTTCTATCGCTTTTTCGTCGAGGAAGGCTTTCTTCTTCAACAGTACCCTACAGTTGTCTCCCTGTGACAGCAGACTTTCTCTTACTAGCCAGAATTCTCAGATCTCAGTTTTTAGACCTAAAGTCGATGAGATCTCTCTCCTCACCATCAACACCTCATCCTTCTCTCCGGTTAGTTGAACCCCCACTCTCTTTGTATGCTTTGTGGGACTCTCTTTGTATGCGTTCTTTAATTTTCTGTTGTTTTTTATTTGGATATTTTAAATTAAGTCAATTGGGGTTTTATCCCTCTACTAGATTCAAAACATTGATGGTGCCCATCCCATAGATCAGTTTCTTTGTTTAATTGATTAATCTTTAGTGCTAATTAAGTCCATTTATATCTGCCATGAACATGAACTGTTCATTCGTGCTCGACCAAGAACAATTGAAATCTTTTCCTTAATGTGTTGTGTCTTAGACTCCCACAAAATGCAGGATTCGGCAGTTCGTTGGGAAATAGTTGTTATATAGCTAGAGCAAGCATTTAGTTGAAAAATGCTGATAAAGTGATACCTGGGTTGTGGAAATAGAAGAAGATTTTATTTAAAGTAATTAAATAAACAAGGTAACTGTGCCTTTTGCCTACTTATAATCAGCTTGGAGTGTTGAAAATGTTCATCAAGGAGTGTCAGGATTAATTCATCAGTGAGAGATCTGGAGACAAAAGTTGAAAGAAACAAATGTATATATACTCTTAGAGTTGTTCATGTGTTGCTTATTTGTTTTAGATCTATAATAAACAATGAGTATTTCTAGATTCCAGTGAGATGTTATCTTAACACAAACCAAAACTAGAGTCTAGCGTGCCTAAAAGATAGACTGTCGTTTGCACTCGGAAATAAATAATCTCTTTCATTGCCGTGACGAAGTATCATTTTTAAACGTCTTTCACCACAATACACATGTTGCAACTGTAACAACTGTTTAACCTTTGTCACTATAACTCCTATGTACCTTACTCTTCCTCACCTAAGATGAAAAACTAGCAGCTGAAAATCAAAAGACTACTAAATTTTGACTAAGAGCAGACTATTTCAATGGACCTGTAGTTAAAATTCATTCTCCCAGGAATGTCTAGTTTTTTTAGTTGAGATCTGAATTGAGCTCTTTACAGATGAATATTATCTGATAACCTCTCCATAAAAATCCACATTCATTTATCTATATTTACACCAGATAGCAAATAACTTACCTGCAATCTCACACTGAGTATTAATTTGTTGATAGCAATATACATGTTTATCAAGTCATGCATGGTAGCAACCGAGGTAACGTAACCATAAGGCTGGATATAAGTGATGGTACTGGTGGCTTTCAATCTCTTTTTTTGTATCCCCTTTTGTTGGTGACCGGTATCAACCAAGGTATCCATAGCTGCACTGGCTATAAGCTCGAGAGTACTTTTATTCAGTTTACCGTATCCCCTTTTTTTGTTGGTGCTTTGCAGGGCGATTATGGTGGGTATATGGTTGCATTTGCCGGTCGAAAATATGCTGCAAGGTCTCTCCCTGCTTTTGTTGCAAACAGTACATACACTGTGACAAGCTTCACTCTGGTAAGAGACGATCCAGGACCCATTATGATCTCGATTTAGCTTCATAAGATCATCAGGAACCCATTGAATTTCTGTAATGCAGGTGCTTGAGTTTAAGAAGGGAAGGCTACAGAACTTATATTGGAAAAGGGATGGCTGCGCTAAATGTTCAGGAAACTCAAAATTCGTCTGCCTCAACAATCAGGATTGTGCAATCAGAACATCCAGTTGCAAAAAGAACGGAGGTAGTGTTGATTGCAGCCTTGGGATACAATTGGCATTCTCTGGCACAGACAAACACTTTTCTGCTCTAAACTCATGGTACGAAGTGGAAAATCTTCGACAGTACTCGCTTTACGGTCTTTACTCAAATCTCAGGGATTCTCTCACCAGTCAGTATAACAGTATCTTCTAATTGTGCTTTAGATGGTTTGTAGAGTTTTGGTTTCCTTGTATGTTGTAATTTTTTCCTCATTTCTTTTCCAAATGGTGCAGACCTTTCTCTTCGGTCGATGCTCCTCTCTGTTGTATCTTTTCAGAGCTGTTCTGTGTAAATTTACATGCGTGATAAGTTGTTTGCTATGAATGTTAAACGAGATTAAAATGTTTGGAATCTGCCCTTTTCATGATGTTTAAATGCATATGCCTGAGGTTTTTGAATTGTGCATGTCTACATCTGGGACGAGATGATTGAATCCTCTCTTCACCGACCATATTGTTTGGAGTGGTTGCTTTTGTGTGTGATAGTTCTTCGGCAACCACCTCGTTTCGGACAAATAAATATGGTTTAATGGCCAGAACCTCACTATGTTTAGTGGTCTGTGGATTAACTGTGGTGCATGTAAATTAGTCCGGACATCATATATAAATAAATAAATAATGATTTAATGACATTTTTTACCCAAAACTAGTGGGGTTACCGTCAAATGAGGTCTGTACTATTGATTTTATCAATTTTGTTCTTAAACTACCTATTTGGAACAAATAATGTCTATTTTCTTTTATTTGACTTTTTTTATTGATCAAAAACTACTTAAAAAAAATTCTTTATTTGATACTTTGAATTAGGATTCTCAATATATGCTAATAAATATTCAGTCTACTTTAGAAAATTATTTCAAAGAAGCATTTTTTTTAATCATAAACATTAAACATTAGCAAAATTGTAAAAAATAGAAAATGATTCGGAACGATTCCAATTTTTTTCGGGGATCTAAAATATCATACAAATTTATTTGCTTATTTTTAGTATGATTTTCCAAGTATTTGCATGGCGAATGCTTTATACCCAACTAAATAAATTAAAAGTAGGTTAATTATAGAAATTATATACACAAAAATCTTACGAACCGTACTAAAATTACTCATGTAATTTCATATGACCTGTTCAGAACTCTCAGATTTTTCAAAGATAATTGCAGCTTTTTTTTTTCTGTTTTTAATGTTTTATTCAATTTCTATTGTTTATAAAATAAACTAATATACCTTTTGGCTTCATTTTTTTTTTGTTAAATTGGATTGAATTTTCTTTAGCATCAATGAAAAATCTCAGTTAAAAAAATCAACGTATGAGTTTTTTAAAAAGAATCTTTAGTCAAAACTGACGATAAAATCAAAAGAAGGGATAATATATACTTAAAATTCCATATATCAAGGATAACATTGATGAAATTAAAAGCACAAGCCTCATTTCACAACAATCGCAAGAGCAAAATGTGCCGTTAAACCGAATATAGACTATATGATGTGATGTGAAGACGCATCATCGTGAAACTTGGGTGTTTAATGAAAATTTAGGAGTGTGATTATAATTATTTTTTAAAATATTTTTATGTTAAAATATATTAAAATAATATTTTTAATTTTTAAAATTAATATATTAAAACAATTTAAAATATATAATTTTTTTTAATTTTTAACAAAAAAAATATAAATTTTTATGGAATGATGTTGCGGTAGAAATTAATATTTTCTTATAATTTTAAGTTATTTTAATATATAAATGTTAAAAATAATTTATTTAAAAAATATTATTTTTATATAAAAATTATTTTAAAAATAACTTTAACTATATTATCAAATACCCAATTTATATTTAAACTAGTTAAATCACCTGCACGATTCCGCGAGGTCAATTGTTTTCATAAAAATATTAAAAATATTTAAGATTTAAAAGTATTAGGTTTTTTTATAAAGTTATATTTAAGAGTTTTAGGTTTGACTGCAACACTGAAACTAAAAGTAATATTTATAATACCATTAAACTTGAAAAATCCAAGTTTAAGTGAATATGACTACAATACCAAACCTAAAAGTCTTGGATATGGGTCTGGCTGCAAAGTTGTGTTGTAAAAGTGTGATACTTAAATAAATTAATTAAAATAACAAAACAAATAAAAAACCAACATGAAAAAAAACTATTGAAGAAAAAGAAAAAAATCTGAATTAACCAGGTTAACCAGTCAAACCTGAGATCTGTGTCATGAAAGTCTGATAACTAAATAGAAAAAAAAATTAATATCAACAAACTAAAGGCATCAGCCTTTTTACCGTGGATTGTATACAATTTTAAAAGATAAAATCGAAAGAACAAAAGTAATGAAGAAAAGGAAAAACAATTGGAATCAATAAGTTAATCGATCAAACCTGAGATTTGTGTAATGAAAATATAATAATTAAATAGAAAAAATTAAATATTAAGAAACTAAATTAAAAGAATAATGACAAAACAAAAGAAGAAGAAGAAAAGACAAAAAAAATAAATAAAGGCATTAGCTTTTTTACTATGAATTGCTCTGTGCAATCCACGATAAAGAGCTTTAAAAAGACAAAAAAAAAACAAAGGCATACACCATGAATTAGTTTTTTTTCTTGTATAAAAAATATAAAAAAATACTAAGATCTAAGAGTGTTATGTATTTCTATAAAAATATATCCAAGAGCTTTTGGTCTAGCTGCAACGCTTGATCTAAGAGTAATATTTATAATATTTATAATAACACTAAACTTACATAATTTAAATTTAAGTGAGTATGATTACAATACTGGACTCAAGAGCTTTGGATGTAGCACTTACTGCAAGGTCGTGTCATAAAAGTATGATAATTAAATAGATTAATTAAAAAAAACAGAAAGAAAAAAAATGAAGAAAAAGAAAAAAAATTGAATTAACTGGGTTAACCCGTCAAACCTTAGATTCGTGTCATGAAAGTTTGATAACTAAATAAAAATATTAACAGATTAACCCATAATTAATTGGGTTAACCTGTCAAGTTTGAGATATATGTCATGAAAGTATGATAATTAAATAGAAAAAAAATTTAATATTAACAAACTAAACTAAATGAAAAAATTAGTTAAAAAAATAAAATTTCAGGTTAACTCATTAAATCAAGTTAACTCGTTAAATTCGGGATTCATTAACAAACTAAATTAAAAGAAAAAATAAAAAAATAGATTATAATATAATATAATAATATAATTATAATAATAATAGTAATTATATTATTATTATTATTATAACTATTATTAAAAAGCACGGGAAGCTACAGTGCCTGTCTCTTATACACATCTAGATGTGTATAAGAGACAGCTTTACAGATGAATATTATCTGATAACCTCTCCATAAAAATCCACATTCATTTATCTATATTTACACCAGATAGCAAATAACTTACCTGCAATCTCACACTGAGTATTAATTTGTNTTAAAAATAACTTTAACTATATTATCAAATATCCAATTTATATTTAAATAATTTTAACTGGTTTTATAATATTGAACTCGGAAAACCCTGAAACTTTCACTTTCTAGTCATGCATACCATAGTTGTCAATACCGTTCAGTTCAATTCCTTCGGTGTGACATTTGAAAAAATAAAATACATATTTATTTGTTTCACACTATTTAAAATTTCATTGTAAATTGTCCGAGAAGAGTAGAAATGGATCGAAACTAACCGTTCTTGTCAACCAATGAAAATATTATTTTTTATTAAAAGTTTTCACTATTGATGATATTTTATTCAAATTAATTATGTTTTTATTTTATTTTATTAAATTCGTTACTTGACGTCCATGAAACTCAATCCAATTGTTATTAACACTTTTTTTTTAAATAGTTTTTAATATCTTTAAAGCAATTTAACACAATACCATGTATTGATGTATATATACTCTAAATTCTTTAACATTCTCCGGTTTCATATAATATATATTATATGATTATCCATTATAATTTGAAAATTTATCATTTATATCATGAATTTTTGTTGTTTAACTAGCATGATTTAAATAAATTATAAATAAATAAAACATTATATTTTTATATAATTCATCTAATTATGTTATAAACCCCTAATATAAAACCTTTGAATGAGCTATCTCATAATGAGTTTTATCATTACTATTTTAAATGAAAACAATTACTGTTTAATAACAAAATAATTTCTATATTTTTTTTAAAGAAAAATCTCCTCATCTTTTTTTATACAAACACATTTTATTCTAAAATATTTTCTAACCAAGTTTATATTTTCTAACCAAGTTTACATGCATGGTTGTTAATGTTATGCAGCACATTAAAGGTGATAAAAAAAACTAAAAAATCAATTAAACTGAGAAATCAAAAAAAAATAATTAAAAAAATCAAACTGAAAAAAACCGATTAAACAAATTAATTTTTTTTTAAATTAGCCGGATAGGTTCAGTTTTGGTTTTATAACCAAAAAACCAAAAACACCAAATTGAATTGAACCAAACCCAAACCGATAAAAACTAAAAAAATTGAGCCAAACCAGAAAAATCAAACCGAACTGAACCAAAACCGGTCGTTTTGATCTGATTCTGGTTTTTTTTTCAATTTTTTTTTGATTTGGTTATTTTGTTTTGATAAAAATCAAACCATATTAAAAATGAACGTCCATACTGCACATGATCAAGTAAAGTAAAATAATCACATATGATTATTGACTTTTAATACCAATAAAAAAAATAAAAATGAATGATAAAAATATTTGTTATATGTTAAAAGTTTCAAAAACCAAAAAAATCATAAGTCTATAAAAATTTTTAAAATATTTAATTTTATTCATTAGTGTATTCACTTGTCAAAAAGTTATTACAATTATTTATATTAAAAAAACTAAAAAATCATAATAATGGTACCAAAAAAAAATCTTCAAATAAAATGAAAACTAAAAAATATCTTAATAAAATATATAAAAAATACAAATAAGAAAATATTTATTTTCCTAAAATGGTACTTGAAAGGGGCAAAGAAGTTTTTTTTTTTCTGGGGGNGGGGGATGCGTGAGACCGACATCCAAGAAATTATTAGACCGAACACACAAACTAGAAAATCCTTGCAAATCAAGGATTGAAGCTGTTACGAGGCCAGCTTTTGGTAACATCAAATGGTTACCCGATATTATCACTTGAACCAGTTCCAAATGATCCAGGCAGCCCCAGGTCGCCTCCACTAGCACTGCCTGCTCCGCCTCCACTATAGCCACGACGATGCATCCCCTGCAGTCCATGAAAAGGATTTCCACCAGTACTGCTTCCTGCAAAATTACTTCCAGGAAGCAGCCCCAGTCCTAAATTCTCTCCACCCATATCTCCATGAGCCAGCCAAGGATCAACATTACTCACAATAGCGCTATTGCGATCCATATTATTTAAATGAGGCAACCACAGGTCGAAGTTGTTTCCACCAGTGCTATTGCCCCCTACATCATTTCCTCGAGGCAAATCCAGATCAAAATTGTGTCCAACACTATTGTTAGCTCCTGGATTAAATCCTGGGTTACGGGGCAGCCAATGATCAAAACTGTTTCCAGCATTGTTACCTCCTGTCATATTGCTGCCAAGAGGTAGCCTCAAATCAAAATTGTTTCCACCTGCAGAACTGCTGCCTCTTAAACTTTCATTTTCATGAGGCAGCTGCCCCAGATCAAAATTATGTCCACCACGGATGCCTCCCATATTTCTGCTATGAGGGAGGCCTAATCCAAAAATGTCTCTAAAACTGCTGCTGCCACCACCATTTTGCCCATGGTGGAATCCAATATCAGGTCCCCCTCCAGCGCTTACACCAGTAAAGTTAATTAGATGTGGTAGCCCCAAGACAAATAGCACTTCTACCTCCAGCAACATTATGTTCAGTGTTGTTTATTATATCAGTGAACCAGTGGTCCCATGATGCACAACCATCTTTTGGATTGTTCCTCCCATCTCTAAGTTCTCCTCCAGCTTGGCCGCTAGTTCCATCATCGTCGCCACCTTCATCCTTGTTAGGGTCTTGATGATTAGAAGGAAAAGGACCAAGTGGGAATGCACCTGGCTTGAGTGGAGGAATTTGTTGAAAATATTCAACCCTTTTCCTTATTTCCTTCATTTTCTCCTCCACCAACCAAGTTAAACCACACAATTGAGTTTCTTCCAAGCCATCGAATCCTTTATCTTGGTGAACTTGTTGCATGAGACCAGCCAGCTCCAACTCCCTGTTATTCTTTAGGTGCTTCCTGGACTGGTCATTTAGTTTGGCCATCCTCTCTTTCAAATAAGTTTCTTGATTCATCATCTTCTTATAACGCTCCATGTCGGGCATGTTTTGGAACCTCATAACAAGTTGTTGCGCCTCAGGGCGTGAGGGCCAGACAGCTGGTTCGGGCTCATCTGGACTGTAGATGATAACAAAGGCCTCGATGCCACATAGTATGGTTAGCTCGCTCACTTTTTTCAGCAACCCGACTCTCCTTTTCTTGAGGCTAGCTTTCCTCGCAGCATCATTCACTATCCACGTAAGCTTAACCTTGTTTCTCGTCATGTTTGCTTTTCACTCTTGCTCTAAACCATACTCAATGGGAGGTTTATATAGCAGATGACAAAAGTGACAAGGGCTAAGAAAGCATTAAATGCAGTGGCCAAAATTGGAAAAGAGCAAAGAAAAAAAAGGGGAGAAGGCCTTATTGGATCTTAAGAGGTTATCTGCATATGGGTTAGAAATCCAGAAGCCAAGATTCTATAATCATGCATTTTTGGTAAGAGTATTAAAATTTCTTTTCTTTTTATGGTAGGATAGTCATATCCGATTAATTACAGGTTTTCAAAATTTGAGCAGGCCATTTGTTGTATACATCTACTATCTGATTTTTCATGGTGCAAATCTGCACCAAGTTGCACAGTAGTTTTATCATGGAATTACAAATTAATGGCTTAAATTTACTTACGGAAAACTCTACAAAGATTAAGTTTCTTTCCAGGTTGATAAATGGACCAGAAAGGTTGAGAATAAATAGGGTACCACGACTACTTCTAAAACAAGTCCATGGTTAGGTTTAAAAGAAACTCTTCGATATTTAAATTAACACATAATAGAGGAAAAAAGTTCTTAAGAAGTTCTGTAGGTTTACAAAGCTAGACAGAGATTGTAAAGATATTGCTCGGTTGAGAATATATTTTGAAAGTATGGTAGAAATTGCAGTCCAAAATATATTTTATTTAAAAATATATTAAAATGATATTCTTATTATTTTTAAAAAATTATTTTTAATATTAACTCCTCAAAACAATTTAAAAACAAAAAAATAAAATTTAAATTTTGAAAAAACATGATTTTGACTATGTTCTCAAAGACACTTATAAGTATTTCATCCATACAGTTGTAATTGGTGTTGGATATAATTTTTAAATATCTCAAGCAAATTTAAAATTGCTGGAACTCCTTACACAGAGTACTGTATATTGCTCGGTCTTAACATTAATAAAATAGTAAGCGAAAAGGTAAAAATGACATGAAAGAACTTATACCTGTCATATGGAAATAGAATACATGCGGACAAAGTATCCTTATAAACCTAGAACTAGAACTATGCAGGGCTGCGGGCTTGCAATGTAAACTTCGAATTACAGAGATAAATAA
This sequence comes from Populus ilicifolia, assembly GCA_015708895.1. NCBI lineage: Eukaryota > Viridiplantae > Streptophyta > Magnoliopsida > Malpighiales > Salicaceae > Populus > Populus ilicifolia. The sequence goes on from SRLM01000914.1 coordinate 402,798, forward strand.
TGTTACTGGTCTTCAATTTTCTGAGCTGCATTGCTTAGTGTGATGAATAGATAGGAAATAATTATTGAGAAATAATTATATAGTTGCTGAGGGCAGATAATTATGAGAGATAACTATATAGTTGTTGAGGGCAGATAAATAAACATATAAGAAAAATGTGCAGATATTACTAATCTAAATTTGTTTTTTTTTTTCGAGCCAAGTTTTTTTCCTAAAAAAAGAAGTTAATAAAAACATCTTCTATCTAGATCAATTAAAATTAATTTATTAAACTCAAGTTTTAAATTATAGGTTTAATTGGGTTTAATAAATTTATTTTTTTAATTATTTTTATTTAATAAAATGAAAATAAATAAATAAATAATCACAAAAAATATCAAATAATATATTCTTTTTTTTTGAAAAAATCATCCTAGTCTATATAAAAAAATTGTTTGCTAATATTAGAAAAAAGTTGATATAAACTTATTAAAACATAACGTAAATCAAATGCTATTTATTAAAATAACATCTAAGATATATTAGTGATTAATTTAAATCTATGTAAAATAATATTTGTAATATATTTTAAGTTAATTAATTTAAAGAATTTAAATCAAATTGAAGGGTTAAAAAAAAAAAAACACTAAGAGGAGGTGAGGCGCGCTAGATGGCCCATTAAAAACAAGCGCCGGCAAGTCGGCCTGCCACTCTCTTTCATTTTGCTCAGGGCCTGGAATGCAGATCACTGTCTTATACATCCGCTCATTTGCCATTCATTTGTCAAGCGTCAATGGCTAATGTTTCATCCTTTTCTCCCTTAGCACCCATCGCCATTTGCTTCTGTTTGATCGTCCCTTTTCCCCTTGAATTAACTTGGCCTTTTATGTTTTGTCTGGCAACTGCCACCATTGCTGTTAAACGTTGCATTTGTCCATCTCCTGTCAATTCATTTTATGATTTCATTCATTTTCGTTCCACAATGCCTGCTTTGATGCTTCTAAGTTACATTTATTTATTCAACCCGTGTTAGATCGACAACGCAAACCTATTTCTTTAGCTCGACTGCACGGCCACACCGTCAGAGCAGCTCGCAGCGAAGCGTGTAACACCTAACTAGTAGTTAACCTACTGATGATGGCAAACCATGTAAGAAAATTGTGTTTAAGGATATGGAGGGTCCATAAACCAGTTCATGCCACTCTACAGGTGCATTTTCCTTCTAAGAAAAACTAGGCACCGCTGAGGAATATTTTTCAATAAATTAAGAAAAGTAAGCTATAAAAAAAATATACTAGGTTGAATATTTATAAATTAATTTTATATTTTTTGAATTTATTAAAAAATATTAAAAATAGATTTTACTCAAACTATACCGGGTTATTTAGTTTTCAGGTTGGTTAAAAAGATTACATTTGGTTTGACGAGATCAATCACAAACTTTAGTCTTTATAATTAAAATCCCAACTAAAATGCTGAATTAGTTGAATCTCGAGTCAACCCACTGTCCCAATACAAAATACAAGATTCATAAGCATGATTCTGAACATTAATTTTAACATTCATTTGATATAAATATACATTATTTATAGTCAACGACTCAACATATCTATCCAAGGACAACTAATGTGGAATAAACTTTTAACCACCGCAATTTTTTATTCATTTGCACCGCAGGTTCTAGCCGCCAATGGGCCAGTAAACAGCCGACAGCCCACCACAAAGGTGATCTTCCATTTACCACAGCAAGCCTAATCAATTCCCAAGCGACTATCCTCAGTTTGAGAGCCTACCTCCGGGCAAGTAAAGAGTCAGCTGAAGCTTTAACAAACCACAGATTTTTCCCTTTCAGCTAAACAAGAACAGACCTGAAATCGCTCACTGGAATTGCTAAGATTATATTTCAAGCAACCAGCTTGTTGAGTTAAGCAGTTTTGACTCCTAGATATACTGAGTTGTTCAGCAATTAGAGATTTTATTATTAGATTTAGCAGCATTCTATTGTTGCTGGGGTAAGTTTCAGCCTAGTTGTCGTTTGTGATCACGCAAGCTCAGTAACGGGCTAAGCCCCCGCTAAGGTGGTGGTAGCGGTGTTGGAGAGAGCACAGCCAGACTCTTTGCCTCACATGGTGCTAAGGATGTTGTTGCCGCTGTCCTAGATAATTCGATGTCAAATTAATTGCCTCCCTGCCATCTTCTTCTTCTTCTTTTGGGAAAAACAGCAAGAAAAACCCTGAACCTATATAATTTCTCAATCTGGTCATAAAATTACGAACTCGCTTCTCACACATCATTAAAAAATTATGAACTCGATTCAACTCTTAAGAATTCTATCGGAGCTAAGATGATGTAAAATGGGATATAAAAACATCTAGAGATTAATTACATAAAACACAGTGCTCAGGTTGGGCTTGAAAAGCCAGACATGATATACAATTACTTCCTGCATTTTATCGATATGTTTAGGGTGTTTGATAATGCACTAATAGTTCTTTTTTCAAGTATTTATCATTTAAAAATATATTAAAAAATAAAGAAATTTAAACTAAAAGGAGGCACAAGTGTGTCCGTACGGCTGTAGTTTTCTATTTCTAAGAGGCGGCTTGGACTATTTTTCTAGTTTCGTCGAGATTGCCCACCTCCAAATGATTAATTAGGTATTAATTTCACTTCTTTAATAATATATATTGCCTGGCTACCTCCAAATGATTAGGCCGTCTCGTGTAGCTCAAGACAGCTCATTTCTTGGATCCAGATTTTTCTTTTCAATTCTTTATTCGATTTCTTCAATTCAGATCTTATGCACGTAACATAGATTCGATCACTGTTGATGCATCTTATTGCTAATGATATCCACCTATGTGCAAATGTCATGGTCATTGATCGAATAATCTATATTAGCGTGCATTAGCGTTATTGACTATTTCATTATATTATGTTTGTTTAGTGTTTGGATATAAAGTTAACGAATATAAAAATAACAAGAACATATTTAATTATAAGGCTAATATAAAAATATAAAAGTAAGTATATTTTTTTAAAATAAAAACAAAAACATTGAAATATATTTCTTATGTCCTTATTGTTTTCATCCTTTCTATTTTGAGGCAATAACCAATAAATTATATATAAATTAAAAAAAAAACTCTCCCCACTTGCTTGATGGAGGCTCATTACAATAAATAATCTGGTGGTGGTTATAAAGTTAGGGAAGATTCTTGTAATTTTTTTTAAAAAAATAGGCTATCATGCTTAGTATAGTTAAGACAAAGAACAAAGGAATGTAAATCCACTAGCTTAGTGGCGATCCCATTTATAATCCACCCTTGTGTTACTTTCTCTTAATAATATATATAATTCTCTCTAGTGTGACAAAAGCTTTAATTTTTCTTCAATTTATAATTTATGTTATATAGTTAGATATCCCCAACCTTAAGTAATATTTAACTCGGAAATCAATTGATGGATAATGGCCTGGGGACGACATTATTATATAGTTTTTCATTTAAATATTAAGATTTTAGATTAATTGATCTACCGCTCATAGATAAAATGAAGTGAATCTTGCAATACTTTTAGAGTGCACGAGGCATAACTTGTGAAAGTTTTTTTTATATATATAATATAGCCACATTAAAATATGCTTGACAATTAAAAAAACAATTCATTTGGAAGTTATAACTTTTACTTTATATAAAAAAAACTAAATTTTTACTCAGAATTAGAAATAATATTTTTGATTTTACACAAAAAATAGCTCCAGCTAAAAATATTAATGCAAAATTAAGAAATATATAGTTCCAGTAAATTCTCAAGAATTATATCAAAGCAGCATGACTTATCATGAAGAGTGACTCTGTCATAATTATATTTTTGCTTTAAATCACGCCAAATTAAGGACTCTTACATTTTCAGCCAGAAAGAAAAAGTGATAATTACTCATATGCCAACCTCCTGTAAAAAAGTATAACCTGACATTTTCGGAGCTAGGTAACATGCACCTAGCTAGCTACACAGAGAAATAAAATTAAAAAAAAACGGCAATATATCACCTTTGAGCCCATCACTAGGGATGTCGCTTTGTCTATTTTATTGTTCCTTTGAAAAAATGAAAAACAATTTGCTAGATCATGAATCCGTGGTGAGCTAGCTGTACCTTTTAGTAACGCACATCTTTCTCAGCTTATCCGCTTGAAAACCAATGGTGGTGTTCTGGTAGCTCTAAAGAAAAGAACACGCAAAACGCAAAGCAGAAGCTGATATGGATTTGCAAACTCCAACAAGAACCATACTTTTTTCCACGTTGCTCTTAGGACAGATCTCCACTTGGAAAGATCTATGCGTGCCAACAGGCTCCATTTCTGCCCCTGTGAAATGGACACGTGACACACGTCACATCCCATAAGAGTGGAAGAGGCATAGGCTTTTCTTTTTCGAGTACATGAACAGTGCCCTAAAAAGAGGTAGGGTTTGAAAGGAAGAGGGCCGAGGCGGAAAGAGAAAACGGAAAGGAATTTGTGACAATGCAAGGCCTAAAAGGAGGAGGAGCGACTAGCTTCAATTTGCTTTAAGAAAGGAGACGAGAGTCAAAAGTTACCATCGCCCCCTACGTTACACGTGTATGTATGTGTGCGTGTGTATCTTACTAAAAATACTATTAAATGATTATTGGGGTAGATTTATTTTGGTGAATTATATCTGTTTGAGCTTTCTATATATACTCCTGTGTGCGGAAACTTGCAAGTTTAAAAATTAAAATAATTAATTGAGCACGGACAACAAAAATGACGAAGTTTAGTAAAGTTTTGGTGCACAGAATTCATCAACCATGGCCAGAATTAATTAAGGTCGTACTTATAGATTGGAAAAATGAAGGAGGGAAGGTGGTGAGATAGAGATCTCAAATCACAAAATTTCAGCTCTCCATTTATCACAGAGGAAGAGGAAAGGAAAGAGCAAGAGAAAATCTTGGCAAGCAAGCAACTGGACATGCAGTCTAGCTCCTAGAGCCTCATGCTCTTAATTTGAGCTCATATTATAAATCTTGCAAAAGATTCAGAGTGGCAAGTCAATTTAGATCAACAACCTTCAATGTGTAAGCAACCAAGCATGTATCTGTGTTAAAACGGGAAAGAAAAGTATTGAAAAAACAAACAAATAACCACAAGTATATTACCATCATGAAAATAAGCATGAAGTCAAAGGGCAAGTAATGCGCTATGTACATGGATGTTTAAAAAAAAAACATTTCATATTTGTATTACCTCATCCAACTCATCAATCCGCCAAAGTTAGATAATGTTAATATCTCATATGATAATAATAATAATAAACATAAGAAAATGTTATCATATGTTCTTTTTCTTAAACAAACTCCATTTTATTTTTATATTTGATAGTTTATATATTGAGTATTAATTTTTATTTTATTTAAAATATTTCAGCTTTAAAATCTTTGATAGTGAATTTCTTCTTAAATTTCTTTAACATGACAAATAAAAGCTTGTTTCTTTACTTAAGAGGAGAGGAGAGAGGAGATCACTAAAATTTAATGATAGTGTAAGGTATGAAAATTAAATCTAATATCGGTTTGGTTCTGAATACAAACTCATGAAAATTAGTAATATAAATTTAATTCGCGTATATATATAATATCTACAAAAAACACCTAGCCTGAGATGATATACTCAATTCGCTCATGTCCAAAAAATAAATAAATTAAGTTTATAATTTATAAAATATTAAAAATTAAATACAATTATTCATCCATCTTCCTATATCCATGAACATCCCTATTATTTTTACTACCTTTTCTTCTTACAGTGAAAGTAGCATAGCTTAACTCTTAGCTAGTGGCGTTAGTGAGTTGCGAAGTCCTGGTAGGACAGCAACTACGACAAAAATTTCAACATGCTTGGAAAATAATTACATAGCCTCGGGACTCTCTCTCTCTCTCTATATATATATATATATATATAATTACTTAAACTTGGAACTTTAAATTTGAAGATGTTGAGATAATTTTTCTAGAGGAGAGTAAATATTATATATATATATATATGGGAATGTTATAGACAGTTAATCATTAAAGACTACGTACTATATATTCTCTATATGCTGCGGATTTGCCATGAAATTCTGTATACTGTAGAAGCATGAAAACTTGAATTAATGATATATCATTTCTAATTCTCAAGGGGAAAAAAAAAGAATATTTCGGATCTCACGTTTACCAATTAAATTAATTTATTTTGTATTGGTGCGATGTGCAAATCAAGTTAATGAGACCTAACTGGACATGACTGAGCAAAATAAAGCAAATTTAAAATAATTAATACGTCCATGTCATACCCTCCATCTTGTGGGAAAGAGTTCACAATTTACGCACATTGCTCACCTACTTTTTCTTGGTTACCCACCTTATAATGCAATTCCCATGCAACCTTTTTTTTTTTTTGGGTGGGGGGGACTATGAAAGCTAAACATGAACTAGCAAGGTTAATGAGACAATTAACATTAAAAGTCTTATCTTTTCAAAAATCTCTATTGAATTCAAACCAAGAAAATTGACCTAACAAGGTTTTATCTTAGCACTCTTCAATTCAAAAACAAAATAAAAAAATTATATTGTACTTTTTATTTTTTAAATTAAATTAATATTTTTTAGTTATTTTACTATATTAATATCAAAAACAAAACAAAAAAATACTTAAAAAAACAATTTACTACCCCAGCCCCGCAACCCCAGACATTCCCTAAACCATTAATTATGGGTGATAATAAGACAATGTAACTTGTCCCATCTTTCAGATGAACATCCAAAGCTTACGTCCCCTAACGTTCAAGGAAAAGAAGGAAACAAAAATGACGGACGTTACCTTAAAGACGACATTTTGCACCCACTTAGGGGCCTGGAAGGATCTACCTAGCTAGCTGCCACGGAGTCCTACCGGCACGTACCAGCAGAGAAACCACATGTAGTCCCATCACGACTAGATTCTCACTTTTCATCAATTTCTTGTATACAGAGAAGTTTCTGATCACTGGCCAATTATTTGTCACTGAAATATTTGATTTATCTTGTACTTGGGGTCGCCAGTTCTAGCTAAACGACGAAGAAAAAGGAAGAAAAATCATTAGTCCTAGCTAGCTCCTAACAAGGAAAAACAGAAGACATAAAACCACAGAAGCCTTGACGGGCCAACAACATGCCGTGCCGGATAAGAAAATGTCCCAAGAAAGAAGGACAAGTATTGTCGGAATACTAGCCGGCATTTACATTCCAAAAGCAGACTTTAATGCAGCTTCATTCGTCCCTTTAACTCGGATCATTTCCAGTCTAATAATTACATAGCCAAATGATTATGACCACAGATCTGACCTTTGATAATAATAATAATAATAATAATAAATAAATAACAGTACCAAATGGCCATAGCAAGATCCATTTAATTCTATCTTAAAGCCGAAGTGTGCTGCTGGCAAGGAATAGAAGATGGCAGTAAAGCCATGAATAACTCGGATAAAAAAAGCGGCTAGATGTAATCCTCGCTGAGGTGATGATTGAGGTTTGTGGTCTCACACTAGCGCTGTGCAAAGGCAAGGCAAAAAAGAAAGATCTGACACGCACAACTCAAGCGTCCTTGCCAAGTAAAGCTAAAGAAAGCCACCCTCCAACCACCGCAGTTGTCTTCGAGCGCCGTCGCCGTAGGTATCCTCAGGAGTGTTAGGTCTATAATTAGAGACAGTACTGGACTTACGAGTTTTAAATGTTTGGTAGGGACATATACATTCACATATATACTGAGATTTCCGATTTAAATACTATGATAACATCGTGGTCAACGGCTGTCATCATATGGCCTGTAATGACATAATTGACTTTGGAACATCGACCTCAACATGCGGTAATTATGTTAATTATTTTATTAAACATGATGTCTATTTTGCAATTAATGGATTCTGGAATATAAATAAACATTTCTGTGAGCTTCTCCTTCATCACCTATTAAATATATTCCTCAGCATATAAATATTTAAAAATAATATAAATTATATTTTAAAATTTTATTTAATATTTTAACATTTTGAGCTGAAAATATTTTTTTTAAATGATGTTATAGTTTGATATATATATATATATATATATATAGAAAAGTAATAATTTTAAGCATGTTTGGTTCATTAATCACAAGTTCTAAGTATTCTTATCCATCAATACTAAATATTAGCAATTTTAAGGTAATTTGTTTTCAATTTAATTTCATATTAGCAGTGAACCACAATAATAAAATATTTTTTTACCAAAAAACACAATTTTCACATGCAAGACCCATCAATAAATTGTGTTCCCAACACATTTATTGGGTAGCATTCTGTGCTAGCTTTTTTAGTTGGGGTTTATCAATATTTCTATTTCCTTTTGTTTTTCTACTGTTTTCTTAACTTACCAAAATATCCTTCATTTCTTCTTTAGGCCTTTATTACTTATAAAAAAGGCCTCCTTCTTCCTTCAATAGAGAGAAATTATAGTTTCTAAAGCTACAAAATATTTTTTATTAATATTCTTCTATTACTATAACAAATAAGACTGCAAATAAGAAAATCAAACTCTAACCATATGTTTATTGTAAATATCGATGATAATAGCATCAGACAACAACTCTTGCTCTAAGAGTTCGATGAATTTGTTGTTGAGAACTATTAATAATTTGATCTTTTTTTGTTTTTTTCTTAAGCAAGTTTTATATGGTAATAAAAAAAAGTGTTGTAATTTGTGTGGCTTTTGTAAAATTTATGAAATACAAATTAATTCAATTAAAAATTAAAAAAAAAAACAATTACATATCCTCTTTGGTGGTATCACTAGGAACATCAATTTAGACCACAACTTTATCCAAACACCTTATGTGTGCTTTTTCTATATATTTACTTTAACCATAATTTTTACCAGACATATATTTAAATTAAAATAACCATAGCTAAAAGTGATTTTTCTATACTTACTTTTTTCCAACCACAACCGTAATAGTCACCGCAATACCAAATATAACATTTGCCTCCTTACATCTTGTCTCAATAAATTATTTGTTATAAAAAACACAATTGATAACGCTTGTTGAAAGTCAAGATCTTCAAGTCTTTCTTAGTGGAGAAATACAAATATCTACATAATTAATCTCAAATCTAAAGAGCATTCATGCTGGATCATAAATTTCTAATCTTAATTACATGGAGTGAAAGTGTTCTGATCCTCTCCTACATGGTTAGATTTGAAGAACATTGTTGAAAAATAATTTTGGGCATGTAATAGGCATTAACACTATTTTTAAGGTTTTAAAGGCATTTAAAAATACTTTTACACAATATTTTATTAAGCATGAGCTAGATCTTTCTTATGATTTATCCATAATTAAAAAAAAAGATACTTATTACATGAATATATATATATATGATAATTTGTTTGCTATAAAAAAGCATCTGTTTGATCAAAGTAAGGTTATAACTTTATTGAAAGAACTTGAAGATGGCTATGAATCTTTTGTAACAACAATATCAAAGCCACATGTTTGTTCATTTAAAAGTTTGGTGTTTTTGCTACAAATTCATGAATAACAACTTTAACTTTATGATACTCACTTAAATAGCCCGAAATTGCTTTTTTGAGCTAACAAGTAATAATAGAAGAAACTCCTTTCAAAAGAGATTCAATTTTAAAAGATATGGATTTGCTTAAGGGAAATGATAAGGTAAAAAGAGAGGATATTAAGGCTATCATCCAACTAATATATATATATATATATAT
>SRLM01000914.1:412608-426516 GCA_015708895.1 Populus ilicifolia
ATATATATATATGTCATAAGCAACTCCTCAGAACTAAAAATTTTAATATTAATGGAAACAATGGAGTTTGTTAAATCTGTGATAAACGTGGCCATATCATTTTGAATTGCTTCAATAGATTTAATTATCCATTACAAGCTAATGACATCATATAGGTATTAACAACTCTTACCATTATAGATAATTAGACTTTTGAATGGTTCCTTGATATTGTAGCTATAACATATATGATTGGGAATAAAGGTAAATTGCATAACATCATACCTTATATTGTAAATTGCTCTTTCATGGTTGAAAATGATAATTCTTTTGTAATAAGACATGTACTAAGATTGATGGAATTTATGAAACTATTCATTTAAAAAATATGCTCGTTGTTCCTGATATTTTAAAAGATTTAATTTTTGTTAGTCATTTAACTACTTATATGCCTTACTATATAAATTCTTTTCAAATAGTTGTTTTATTAAGGATAAGAGAATGAGAAAGATAATGGAAACCAATAATATAAATGAAGAACTATATGTTCTTGATGATCAGAAAGTGGGTTAATTTTCAACTTGTTTTACTAAGGTGACAAAAGATAAATTGTACCAATATCTTAGACATCCTTATTTTCAAGTTGTTTGATTTCTTATTTATATAAGTCTAATAAAATTTAATTTTTCAAATAAATTCAACTCTATTCATGAGAGTTTTCAAATCAAAATGTCTAGTTGAATTTCATTTACTAGTTCAAATAAGGTTTTACAGTTGTTTGCCCCATATAAACTTTTTATATTATGTTATTTTTATTGATTAATTCACTTGATTTACTCAGCTATATCCATTTAAAAAGAAGTTTTATATTGTTACATGTTTTCTTCATTTTCATAAATATATGGGGTGTTAATTAAAAGGAAAATTAAAAATTTTAAAACTTATAAAATGAGGTGAATGTTTAGATGTTATATTTACAGGATTTTTGGATTGTCACAACATTATTCACTAAGTTTAAAATCCTAATACTCTTTAGAAAATGATTTTGTTAGAAAATAAATGTGAGAATGTATAAGAACTTGGACTTGCTATGATGTTGCATGTAAATATTCCAAAAAGGTATTGATACAATTGTTTTAGTACTGTTTTTTTTCTTGATAAATAGATTATTAACACCAACACTTGATATAGATTTACCCTTTTGTAGTTTTTTGATAAGTAACCAGATTATTCATCTTTCAAAGTTTTTTTATTGTAATATTTTTCCTTTCTAGTTAAGTATTCTAAAACTAAGTTAGATTCAAAATCTTTACCATGTGTATTTTTAAGATAAAAACAAATATAAAGAATACAAATGCCTCTATCCACCTATAAAGAGAATTTACATGTCTATATGATGAATTTATTTTTATATTTACTAATCCACCATCACTTTATAATACATTTGGGAAAATAAAGGAATGGACTAGACAATCTAATATTAATAATAATAACAACAACAACAACAATATATTTAATGACACCAATTTTTTGTTTTGTTAATATGATAGGGCATATGAATTCATCATCTATATAATATTTAATGGCAATTGTATCATCCATAGAGAGATAAATCCGTGTCTAAAAGAATAGGCATTGTAGATCAGATGGTCAATTTATAAAAATTCACTATGGTTGATTCCTTTAAAAGCTCAAGTTCTAATTTCTTAAACCTCATATAAAGTGACACAAAACTAGAAATTAAGAGTATTTTATTGTTTTCATATATGTCATCTCGTAATGCTTCACTTAAAGATATTATGTTGTCTGCATTAATTCAAGAAATGGAACCAAACTTCTCACAACAACACTTGTCACTAGATAACAATGATCATAAACCACTTATAAGTATAACCATTTCATCTAGTGATATTCATAAAAACTATGGTTTTGTTATTTTATTTTGCCTCAACACTAGAGAATATAATATGACTACTTACTACATGCATGGTATTAAAAAGCCAAATCCACTTTATATTGCTTTGCATCAAATGCTTTCTTTCTTTAATATTCTAGAAAAGCCAAATTCTCTCAAATCCATCTTAAAACATTCAAGTTGGTTTGAGCATTTTAACATATATTTAGTGCCAAAGAAGTTTAATTAAGTTGAAAATGGTTTATCTCATTAAAGCATTCTCTTATATTATAAAACCAAATAGTATTCATGTTATACTTATTATTGCTACAATTAAAGGAGCATATTCATCAACTTGATAAAAAAACTTTCTTCCTTTATAAACATATGTAAAAACTTGTATGCATGTAGCAACCCTATAACTTTATTAATGATAATTTTTCATCATATGAGTGTAAACTTAAAAAGTTATTATATAGGTTTAAACAAGCCCACCAGTCCTATCTTTTTACTAATAGATTTTATTATAATATTACACATCCCTTTTTTATTCATTTAACACACTTTAAAAGGTATACTTTTGCTTATTGTGTATGTTGATGACATGATTAGTTTGGCAATACCTTTACAATCAAAGATTTTGACATTCTTTACTATTTTTTGGTATTAAATTTCATCCATTCTCGGGTGGTTTATTTTTAAACCAAGCAAAATATGGTCATAGTATTTTAACTAAAGCATAAATGTTAGACTATAAACCTATCTCCACTCCTATGGTAACCAAAGTGCTCAAAGTTTTGTTAAATAATGATTCATGTCATAAACCTGCACACTATCAAAGTACTGTTGAGGCTCTATAATATCTGATTTTTAAGACTAGATTTATTATAAAGTGTTAATTATGTGTACCTGTCCATGCATAAACTTCTTATTGGTTAATACAAAACTATGAAATGTATTCTTTGTGATTTAAGTGGCACGTTAAATTATGGAATGAGGATATTAAAGAATAGTTCACTTGATCTATATATGCTTTTCACCTTTTGATTGGGCATGTTGTTCACTTACTTATCATTCAGTAATGGATTACAGTACCTTTTTAAGCAATAATTGTATCTTTATAATGCAAATAAACAATCATTTATTGTTTTATCTAGTTTAAAGGTAAAATACTAGGCTATGATATCTATATTTGCTAAACTTATATAGCTCTTTTTCATCTTGCATGACATTGATTTTTTTATTCAACAAACTCTTACATTATATTGTGACAATTTAAATGCTTTACACATAACCATTTATCTAGTATTTCATGCTCATTCCAAACATATTGAACTTCATTATTATTATGTACATGAGAAAGTTACTCGTGGTAATCTATCTATACTTTTTATACTTGAATTATAAGATTATGATTTGTAATGGTTATTGTATGATTGGTATATAAAAAAATACAAACCATAACATCTACACTGAGAGTGACAAATTTAATCTTAATATTCAATTATCTTTATTGAAATCAATATAATTATGATTTATGCTCTTTATTACCATAAGACCACTTATTGTGATACCAATCTATGTCATATTAATTAGCCCTACAACTATGAATCATAAGATTATGATTTGTAAGGATTGTTGTATGAATTGTATATATAAAAAACATAAATTATCTCATTTATAGTAAGAGTAGAAAATTCGATCTATTAACCAAATAATCACAAGTTTGAATATCATCATTCTCATTCTATTTTATAAAATTAAATACGAGGTAGTGATGAGTCTATGCAAATTTTAAATTCAAAAGATTTTTATTTTATAGAAAATGCTAGAAAAAAAATTAAAATAATATAATGAAATCTTACCTAACAACTTAAATTTTTGGATTATGATGACTTTTTAACACTCAATAGACGTATCAAGAAATTTCTTCCTACTAACATATAAGGATGATGATGGAGCTAATTTGATACAAGTTATACTTCTTTCATTATATTAATCAAGTTTGAGTAGAAGGGTGTTTTTTTTATATTGGATTTGAATTGGATAAAAAGATTCTTCATTAATTAAAAAAGTATTTTTTATATTTATAATTAATAGTTAATATTTAAGAAAAATAAACATTAAGTTGTATGAATATTGAATTTTATTAAAACACTTATACATAGTTCAATATAAGTAATCAAAATATATATCCAATATATATTTGTTTTAAAAGATTATTACTTATGAAATATTAATAAAGAAATACTAAAAATAATATATATAATTAGGGAAAGGTTTTCCAAGGAATATATGTACCCCCTCCCCAATCTCATTTATTTTTCATGAAACTGTAAGTAATCATTTCTACTAAAATAGGAAAGCCTAGAGAAATTAAAATATGATCAAGAATCTTAATAAATTATTTTATTTAAAAACTTAATTAGATATTTTATTTGGAAACAAATTGTATTGTTCTCCTCTAAAGAATTTTCCACAATTAGGGAGTTTAAATAAGTGAGTAAAATTTAGGTGTATTTTCTTAACTTAAACTTCTCATTTATATGAATTTCTAAAAATCTATATTTTTTCTTTTAAAGAATAGAAGTCCTTTTAATCTTAATTTTAACATTTCATTCTCTTTTCTAATTAAAATAAAATTAAACTTTCTACATATAAAATATCATGTTATATAAGAGGAGAGATACACATATAAACAATACTTAACTATTTATATCATTATTTCTTTTTAAATGAAAGTATATATATAAACAACGCTTTTTTTATACGGTCTAAAAGTGTGATAGTGATTTTTTTTTAAAAAAATTCATTTAAAAATACATTAATTTTTTTTTTAAAATTATTTTTAATACCAACACGTTAAAATAATTTTAAAAAATAAATTTTAGCAAACCCCCATTTAAATCACCAACTCAAATGGGAGCTACATTCATGTACATCAAATAAAAGGTTCAAAAACCTTTACAATATGAATAATTAGATGTAGAGTACATGAGCCATAGGTAAAGGAAAAAAAAAGAAAAAAAATTAATTGCATGTTACGTTTTACCTCTTCAACATAAAATAATATTTTTAATGTACTAAGGGTTATTATATTTTTTAATTAAAATATTTTTTTCACATATATTTTTAACATTAATATATCCAAATACATTTAATTTAAGATGGAAAAAAGAATTTTTAATCGTATGTCTAATCATGGAAACAAACACTCCACTGGGAAAAGAAGATGGTTAAGTGACCACGAATAGATGGCAGGTATCGGTTCCAAGCCTCTCGTTGCATTACATGGCCTCAACTCCCAACACACCCGTTTTTGGACATTTAAAAAAAAACAAATGGTAATGAGACCTTCAAGGTTAGATTGCAAGTACATGGTCAAAAAAAAAAGAACAAGGTAAGAAAGCACCAGGAAGAGACAAAGAAATCAATAAATTAGTGCATTAATATACTGGTACAGTGAGTGTACCAAAAGACTTGCATGAAAGCTAATGCTCATTGGTTACTAGTGAGGAGTTCCATTACACTTTGGTGCATTTACTATCCCACCTCCCCAGCGCTCTCTCTCTCTCGCTTTCTTTTTGTTTGTCGCTTGAAAGTTTACAAAAAACAAATGGCCCTTGACAAATTAAAAGGGGTTTCTCTGGTTTCTGTTTGAGACCTAAGTTGATGCTTGCTTCTGCTTCTGCATCTGTTCTGTGAGTATGCATGTCATCTTCTTTATCTCACAAAATTTTGTCTTTTAATCAGAATTTCTCAGTCTTGACTCTGTCTTGAGTACCTGCTTCTTCTCTGTTTTATTTTCTTGGTTTCTTCACAGTGTATCTCCGGTTTATATGGTCGCGACTTTTGTACTCTACGATGGGCTCATTTTATGTCTTGTTTATTTATTAATAAAGAAACTGTCTTCCATGTCTGTACTTTCACCTCATTTTCTTGTATTTTCCATTTTATTTGGCTGGTGTTTAATTGCTCTTTATAGTAACATGGTGATGCTCTTTTCTAGGATTTGATTCTTTTCTTAAATTAAAAAAAAAATTCTGCTTCTATCTTTCTTTACTTTGGCTAACAAAGCAGATTTTTTTTTTCTTGGGGGTTGTGTTTTGCATTGGAAAAGTCTTTGGTAAAATAAGTTATAGGAATTCTGTCCTTATTTCTCATGTTCTTATGAGGTTGAATTTGGCAGAAAAATTGGTGAAATTTTTTTATTAAATCGTTGAACCTCCAGGAATTAGTTTGAACTCTTGAGATAAAGACGGTCAGAGCAATCAGTCAGGTCATTTCAGAGGGAATTTAATGGCTATGAAAACTTTTTATTTCAAAGAACATGAAGGAAGTGTCCATAATCCAAATGGGCAGTTGTCAACAGTGCCATGGTGGACTGCATTTGGGTCTCAGGCTGTTAATGGTGAATGGTGTGGCCTATTGAAGGCTTTACCCATAGAACAGCCTGCCAGTGGAGGTGAAACTGCTACTAAGCACGCCAGGATGGGTACTGAGCAAGGGTTGGATAAAGGGAACATCGCTCAATTCACTATATTTCCCGGTAAATCATTCTCCTTTACATGGTTTAGAAATTTGCGTAGATGTCTTTCTGATTGTTTTGTTGCTTTCTTTTAGGTAATTCTTCTCAGTAGTTACGAATTTGCAGCTTCAAAAGGCATTGTGAAACTTTGTATTGTGCTCTGTATAACCTCTGGACTCCAGTTAGCACCAGAAGTTTTTAGAATTACAGCATCAATCTATTTCTTAACACTTTTTTGCCACAAAATGATTGTTTTATAATCGAGGCTCGAGACAATTGAAGTTGTTTCTGCCCAAATGAGGATTTATAATTTAGCCAGTAATTAAGGGTCAAATAGGATATAAGAGTAGCTTTTCAGTTTTCATTCACAGTAGTGGATATGCCCCCAAAAGGCTGGAAGCATGTTTGAATCAAATTAGATAAACTAGAGTGTTAAGTGATATGGTAGATCGATCCATATTATTACTAAGAAGGGCACTTGTTGGTTTGTGGGAAATACAAAAATTTATGATTTCCCAGAATATAAAACAATAGTTAAAATTTAACTCTTGATTCACCAAACCATGCTACCTTACGCAATTTGTAGCTCGCATGGCAGACACGGGTTGCCACACAACCTACACGGTGTCACTATGCACTCACAAGACACACACAAATATGTCTGGCTTTAACTCAACCCGCACACAACACAACTTTTTTCTAAACCACACAAGGCACTGGTGTTTTTTTTTTCTCCTTTTTTTTAAGGAAAAAAACACTAGACACAGTTAAGAGAAGACCAAGTTCTTATATTTATAGAAGTTGTAAGCAATAACAAGTTCTAACATTAAGTAGGAAATCATTAAATAGGACTAACAACAAATACTAGGTCTTGTAGGACACCAATACCTATTAGGAGATCAGATTTCTAGGATATAAGGATTAAAGATTAATATCCTCTTGTTTAATTTCCAACATGATTTCTGTTTAGAGAGTGGTAGATAAGGAATAGTTGTGTGTGAATAATGAACATGCATACTAGAATTTAGCCAAAAAAATCCACTTGAGAAAGATATGCTATGAGAAAAGTGGAACATTCGCTGCTCAAATGTGCTGCAGCCATTTAGCTCTGAACGGTGCCCGAAGACTTGCATTATTTTTGGAGGACTTTTATACTGAAATGGATAAAATCATAAAATTAGTTCTTATATAATTTCGGAGCCAGCAATGTCTATTCTATGCTAGATGCTTGATGAACTTAGGGATAAATAAATGCCCTAAAGAAGATTTCTTTCTCCTATGTATGATAAGGAATAAACTGAGGCAACATGAAAACATGATTGTTGCTAAACTAATCAAACATGTGCCAGAAAAAACATCGACTGTGATCTGATGTAATCGGATCCGTTTTCATGGAGAAAACATGTATCACCCGTTGGAAGAAATCGTGATCAATGATGATTGCATCTCAAAGTCATTTCTTGGCACGTGGATCCAGAAAGCAGCGTGGAAATGCTGCTTGAGTCTGGAAAAAGGTAGCTTGAAATATGAAGTGCTCAACTGGTCTGACATGCCTTCATCTTTCATGGCCCAAAAGACCAGGTGATATCATAAGGGTGAAATACTGCTTCCTACCATTTATATTTTCCAGAACCTGTTCAAAGACTATCTTCTTCCCATTTGATACACTGAATAGTTTATCAGAAAACTAGATACACTTGGTTATTTTGATCCATCGTTATAAAAGAAAGTATAACATGGAGTTCTGGTACCTAGTTGATAGATCAGCCATTCAAGTCCAAATTTATCCACGAATTGTTTTCTCTAGGCACTTTCAATAGGACTATTTGTTAACCATCAAGGTAATTTCTCATTCAGGTGACTGCAAACCTTCAGGTGGTGAACAGAAATCTGTTCAGGGAGCCATTTCAGTGCAAACAGCTCTGCCGGATTATTATGCTCATTTTGACCTGGGATTTGGTCAGCCTGTGGTGAGTGTTTTATTTCAATTAAGGTTTTATACTGGCAGTATTCAAACCTAGTTTATTGTGATTGATGGCTAATGGTTCGTAATTTGATAAACATGGCTGTAGATCTGCGCAAAGTATCCTGTCGTGGACCCATATTATGGATTATTCTCAACTTTTGGACCCCAAATTTCGGTATGTGATCCTTCTCACAAGAGAAAATACATCTTCTGCAATAACATTTACCCATGTGAAGCAAAACAATCTCCATTCTACTAATCTGTAGTTTACTGAAAGTGATGTGGTCCACTACTCCCCTTCATTCGAACAAATCCTAACAAAAATTTAAAAGATAATTGTGATAGAATAACCCTTTTTCATATTTGAGTTCTCTTTTATGCTTGAAGAGAGCCAGTGACAAGTTGACAACTAGAAATCTAGCAACTTCAACTAACTCCATGTTTATTCATAATAATGTAGGGCCGGATTATGCTCCCAATGAGCACGACCACAGATGATGTACCCATATATGTAAATGCGAAGCAGTACCATGGAATCATAAGACGTAGGAAGTCCCGTGCAAAAGCTGCACTGGAGAATAAATTGCCCAGAAATCGTAAGGTATGATCTCTTGATTTGGATCCTCAATCTAGCACTATCTTTAGGACATAAAACTTCATATCATTCTAGATTGAAAATCTGGTCAGACAAATTAGACCTCATAAGTAAACCCCTTCTCTCAATTCCTAGTCCAAAGAAACATTAGTTCAAGTTTGTATGTTAGGGCAAGCCTTTGTCATCTCCCCCCTGGAAAACATTTGACTCAAGTATCAATCTAATACTTAAGCTTCTTTGTTAACGAGCGACCACAATTATTCCTTTAATTGATAACATGTTTAGGACAGACGGTGATTGATCCAATTATACTGGCACATGAATTCTTAGGTTGGGTGAAATGAATGCTTGATTCAGTAGGCATAGTTCTTGTTATGATTTTCGTATTTAAGATTCGACCATGCTTTCAATCTAACACTTAAAGCTAGTGGAAAGATTGTCTTCTTCTTTAAAATATCCCACCCTCGTTCTGGCTCAATAATTAAGTTCTTACTGTTGACAGCCTTATATGCACCGTTCACGCCATCTCCACGCAATGCGACGACCAAGGGGATGTGGTGGCCGTTTCTTGAATACGAAAGAGTTGAATGATGGAAAAGGCATAACAGAGGCTAAGAAAGCTGGTGATTTTCAACTTTTGCAGCCAACTGGTTCTCAGAGTTCTGAAGTCCTGGTATCAGGTGGTGCAACTTTGAACTCCTCAATGGAAGCAAATTGTGGTGGATCAAATCTCTCTGGTTCAGAAGTGACTAGTTTGTACAACAGGGGAGATTTCAATCGCTTCCCTTTCAATCATCATGGGCTAACTGTCCATGGTGTCTCAGGGATGGACGGAGGGCATGGCATTGGCTTGCCCAGTAAGTGGACTGCAGCAGCTGACAACTGCAGCAACCTCAAACAGCAAGGGAATGGATTGAGTTGGTGCTTGCATCACGCACAAGACCAAACCCCCCCACCTTTGCTGGAACCTGACAACCAAATCTTGGCTTGAAGATGGACTTCACCATTTGGTTGTAAGGGCAAGTCGTTCTTGGCTCCTGTGTATTGATGGTATCTTTGCCATTCCATGCAACCTTGCTGTCATGGATTGGTCAGAGGAGAACCATAATGCACTGTAACAAAACTTTGGGAATGGACAACATAATAAAGGGGGGTGTTTTCATCAATGAAACAAAGACACCCAGATATGTGTGCTTGATTTGTTATCCTAAAACTGTTGAAGCATGTTTGATGCTCTTGAAGTTTGATTTCTACCCCATGGTTGTATTTAATTGCTGTGTCTTTGTGTTATCATCACTATTTATAAGATTTAAAATAGTGTCCCTTCTTCTGCCTGCAATTTGAAGGAACAATCCTGTGCAAAGCATGTGGGTCTGCGTTTCAATTTATCACAGCTCTAACCCGGGAGTCCATGCCACACCTGCCCAGTAAGAAGAGACTGGCCCAAAAGGACCAAAACTAATAAAGGCAAACCAAATTGAAAAAAAAAAATAGAAATAAAATTCACAAACCTTATCTGTCTCTCCCTCTCTCTCTTCCAAAAAAATATATCACCAAAACATTCCTGCCCTCCGTTTTCCTTTCAATTGTCTCGCATAATTTCGAAAAGAAAATGTCAGCTCTCTCCATGGCAGCTTCAACTATAGCTTCCTCTCCATTACACACAAAGCTTTCAAACCTCTCCTTCACTCACTCTCCACTTCCACTCCCTTCCCACTTCTCATCAAAACCCTTACTTAAACCTCTAAAACCCCTTCAACTCAACAACCAAGACTCTAATTCCCTTTCTCTCCTCTCCCTCACTCATTTCCATGGCATTTTTGCTGCCTCTTCTGACAGTTTTGAAGCTGGAACAGAAGAAAACACCACAGCTCTAGATGACCCACAAAGTGAAACGGACGAATTTGACCAAGAAATTGTAGAAGAAGAAGGAGATGTGGAGGCCATAAAAGCAACTGAAGAAGGCAAGCTTTATGTGGGAAATCTACCGTATTCAATGACTTCTTCGGAATTGGCTGAGGTTTTTGAGGAAGCTGGTCGTGTTTTAAGTGCTGAGGTCTGACATCTTTTGTCTCCTTACTAATTGGATTTGGATTTTTTTTTCCTTCTTTATTCGTTGCTTTTTGGAGTATTTGACAAATGAATTATGCTCATGGTTCCTTTTTTTTTCATT
Organism: Populus ilicifolia; assembly: GCA_015708895.1. NCBI lineage: Eukaryota > Viridiplantae > Streptophyta > Magnoliopsida > Malpighiales > Salicaceae > Populus > Populus ilicifolia. Next base: position 423,744 of record SRLM01000914.1, read on the forward strand.
TGGGTTTTAAGGTTATTTATGATCGAGTTACGGATAGGAGCAGGGGCTTTGGGTTTGTCACCATGGGAAGTGTTGAAGAAGCTAAAAAAGCGATTCGGATGTTCAATGGAACAGTAAGTGACTTTTTTTTCTTGGATTTGTTAAGCTATCTATGATTTCGAGTGCAATGACCTTACATAATTTTTAGTCTTGCATTGATGTGATCTGCTTTGAGGTTGTTTAAAGTATGTATTGTGGAGTTGGAGAGTGCTCATTTCTCTAATCAGTTGCTCTAATCAGTTGCAGTTACTGATTTCTCTTTTGTCAGTAAAGTTAGCAATCCATCTTGCTCACTTACCAATTGTCAGCATTTCGTATAGTGTTGTTGTTGCGTTGAGCTAGTGCGAAACCAATCATATGTTAATTGCAATCTCTGCATTGCTAGCTCCTATCCTTATCCCCAGCTATTTATTTTATTCCTCATATGTGCGCTTTTCTAGATGTGTGTTATCGAAGGTGAGAATTGTGTTTATATTTGATTGCCGCTAATTGAGCTCCATACGAGAAGATGAAAAACGGTAATGATGATGTTGGTGATGGTTGACAGCAATTTGGAGGTCGATCTGTGAGGGTGAACTTCCCAGAAGTGCCAAGGGGAGGGGAGAGGGAAGTAATGGGACCAAGAACAGGGAGTGGCTACAGGGGGTTTATAGACAGCGAACACAAGATATATGCAGGAAACCTTGGTTGGCGCCTCACGTCTGAGGGTCTTGGAGATGCATTTGCTAACCAGCCAGGGGTATTAAGTGCCAAAGTCATCTACGAGAGGGACTCAAGAAGATCACGAGGTTTTGGCTTTGTCTCTTTTGAATCTGCTGAGAATGCAGAAGCTGCTTTAGAAGCCATGAATGGAGTGGTAAAACCGGATTCTGCTATTGCTTTTGCATCCTTGAATCATTTTGCTTGTTCATTTTTTTTATCAGCTGATGTGTAATTATACTAGGAGGTGGAAGGGCGGCCTTTGCGATTGAATGTGGCTGGAGAAAGATCACCTCCTCCTTCAGCCAAGGAAAATAACACAGAAAAAAATCTTGAGAGCGGTGAATTGCTGTCGAGCTTTGGAGCCTGAGAGTACCATGTGAATTCCACGGATGTTTAAATATGCTGTTAGATGGAGCGCTGTGGGAAGACATAGCCATAAACTTCCAAGTCTTGATTCAATATGGGACCTCTTTTGATTATTATTACTTCTTTTTTTCCTCCAAAATTGTATACAAGCTGACTCGTACAAATAACATATAAGAAGAAGATTAAAGTACAAGCTTATGAACTGCAGTCATTTGCTGTGCACTTGGAGTGATACAGCCCTGGATTGTAAAAAATAAATAAATACTGTGACAATTTTAATATTAACCTTGTTGTGGCGTGTGCAGAGTTTTGATGTTTAGATTTTATCTTTTCGTTGGTTTGGATCCCTCATTTCTTGTGGTTCTTGAATAGCAGCAAATCCGCCCCCAGTTTCATCAAGGAGTATGCAGTCAGGGGTCGAATGATATCAATAGAGACAAATCGATCTTCAGTTGATTCGCAGTTCAAATTAGAAAATGTTCTTCCCACTATTTTTTTTTTCTAATTGCTATTCTATAAATGGAATGGATTGTGTGATGCTATTTTATAATTGATTGGATCTTTGGAATGGTATCTATTATTTTTTTCAAAATAAATTAAAGAAAAAGAGACTAAAAATGAGTCTTTTGACATATCACATTAATATGGAAGATCCAACTCATGGAAGCAATTGTGTTCAAGGGATCAAGAATGATATCATTTTTTATATAAAAAACTCAGCTTTTAACGAAAAACCAGATAATAAGCGAAAATTCCTAGTTTCAAAAACAGAGTAATATTTCGGTTTCGAATTTTGTAGACTCGGTTAACCATAAACCACATGCCTTGAGATGGAAGCCTTATTGACGGCATCAACAAATGGAGAAGAGGGACTGGAAACGCCAAAACCAGTGAGAGTTTTCCTTCAAGGCTTTAGCAAAGCCACTGGAAGTTCATTGAGAATCAAGATGACCGGCAAGAAGAGCATTGCCAGCAGAACCCAAATCTCGGGGAAAGAAAACCCTGCAAGCAATGTCTAATGTATTTATTTTCTTCTAACAGGCAATCGTATTTCACTCTTGCAAACCCTTTGGAATTCAAGAAACATTTCAGTTTCTGCAAGCAATTCAACATTTCAAGCCAGGAATTTCGGGGGCCTTAATCGCATCATCTCTGACTGCAATACCGATCCACTAAAAACCATTACAACCTTCTCTTTCTTTTTGTACCAAAATCTGCATTTATAGAGATAAATGCATCTACCATGTTAGGTTGGTTGCCATTAATGTGCAACAACCATTTGGTATTGCACCAAACATGTGCATTCATACAAGATGTCAAAGGTTGGCAGCCACCATTGTTGAAGAAGAGTTGGAGTTGGCAGCCACCTTTGTTGAAGAAAAGCCTTCATGAATGCCTATAAATAGAGGCATATGTTAGAGAGCAAAATGAGAGAAGAGAATTGTGAGAATGTGAAGAGAGTAGAGAGGAAGAGAGAGCTGCAATGGCAGCAGCCTTGCTGCCATTGCAGCAGCTGCAAGTGCAGCAAAGAGAGGTGAGAGTTGAGTATGAGAGGGTGTAATCCTCCTCCTCCATGTATTTGTTTTGTATTCTTTCTCTATCTCTAAATATATTGACTTCTCTTGTGGATGTAGGCGGTTTTGCCGAACCACGTTAAATATTGTGT
>SRLM01000916.1:0-24973 GCA_015708895.1 Populus ilicifolia
ATATAAAACCATGATAAAAATGCACTTTTGAGTACTAATCATTTATCATAAAAACAATTAACATTTAACAGACCTATGGGTTTATGGTGAGTGTGCAGTTGTGCCCAAGAGGTAATATAAAAGATCTTTTCCAATGTGCTAGACCACTTGGTAAGACAATAAAGGCATCATTGCATTCATTTGATCAAACATTATGGAGACTTATTGTAAACACCCAAAAGAAAAATATATATTATATATAGACAAAACTGACAAAGCAGTTTTCGCTGTCGATTTCTCGATCGACAGCGACACAATTTTCGCTACCGATTTCTGCATCTGCAACGAAGTAATTTTCGCTGCTGATTTCTCGATCGGCAGTGACACAGTTTCCGCTGCTGATTTCTGCATCTGCAGCAAAGCAATTTCTACTGCTGATTTCTGCATTGGCAGCGATGCAGTTTCCGCTGTCGATTTCTGCATCGGCAGCGATGCGGTTTTTGTCTTAAAAAAATAAAATAATAATAATTTTCTTAAGGAGTTGAGAGAGAGGGGTAAAACTGGTTTTAGATAGACCAAAACAAGGATAACAACACATCCAAACCAACCCCCAAACACTCACCTCATTTAATGGAGAGTAGAAATATAAGGAGGAGAGGGAAGGTAACCCTAGTTGTATGTCCAGCTGCTTGTTACCCTCCCTTTCTCCTCCCCAACAGAAACCTAAGCCTTGTGAACGTGTGAGGGAGAGAGAGGAGACCTTGAGAGAAGATTGGACAGCCACCTAAAGAGAGAAGAGAAGGGAACTGACGTGAGAGGAAGAAGGAAGAAAACCAGCAGGAGAGGAGGAAGAACACTGTCAAACCTTCCTCAAACCTAGCTAGATTCGTAAGGTATGGTTCATGAAACTTCCTTCCTCTTCTCCTTAAGATTTAGAACCGGAAATGAAGAAGAAAAACCCTAAGAAAATTGAACTATGACCTAAGCTAGCTGTAAAGAAAACAGAAATGAAATGAGGCCAATTTCAGAACATCTAGTAAAGAAAAATGAATAAAATAGAAACAACAAATCATAGTAGGGGGCCGACTTTAACTGTGGGGTTGGCCGGTATGCAATGTGTGTGTTTTGCTGGGATTGGCTGAAGGATTATGAGCTGGAATGGATAGAGTCAATGTGTGTATTTTGCTGGAATGATTGAAAGATATATGCTGTAATTGGTGGTTTTCAATGTGTGTCTTCTACAGCGAAATTTCAATTCGCTGCCGAAACTGTATCGGCTGCAGCGAATTAGTATTCGCTGTCGAAATTGAGTCTTCTGCAGCGAGTTAGAATTCGCTGCCGAATTGGGTGTTTTGCAGCAAAATTTTGATTTGCTGCCAAAAATGTGTCGGCCGCAGCGAATTAGAATTCGCTGCCGAAACCAAGTCGTCTGCAGCGAATCAGCAATTCGCTGCAGAATTGTATGTTCTGCAGCAAATTTCGATTCGCTGCCGAAAATGTGACGGCTGCAGCGGATAAGTATTCGCTGCCGAAATGGAGTCAGCTGCAGCGAATTAGAATTCGCTGCCAAAACCGAGTCGTCTGCAGCGAATCAGCATTCCCTGTAGAATTGTGTGTTCTGCAGCAAATTTCGATTTGCTGCCGAAAATGTGACGGCTGCATCGAATAAGTATTCGCTGCGGAAATTGAGTCTTCTAGAGCGAATTAGAATTCGCTGTCGAATTGTGTGTTCTGCAGCGAATTAGCATTCACTGCCGAAACTGTGTTGGCTGCAACGAATTAGAATTCGCTGCCGAATTTATGTTTCGTAGTGAAATTGCGATTTACTGCCAAAACTGTGTCGGCTGCAGTGAATTGCTGCTGAAGTTGAGTTGTCTGCAGCAAATTAACATTCGCTGTTGAGTTTCATGTTCTACAGTGAATTGTGATTCGCCACTGAAGTTGAGTTGGTTGCAGCGAAATTGTGATTCGCTGTCGAAACTAAGTTGTCCCCTACGATTTAGCATCTGCTGCCGGAACAGTGACACCAACAGCGAAACAGTTTTTGCTGCTGGCAGCAAAACAGTTGTCGCCGCCGAATTTGACAGTATGCAGCGAACCAATTCTCACTGCTGAATTTGACAGTCTGCAGCGAACCAATTCTCGCTGCTGAATTGGCAGCCTGTAGCAAACCAATTCTCGCTGCCGAATTTGACAGTCTGCAGCGAACCAATTCTCGCTGCCGAATTGGCAGCCTGGAGTGAACCAATTCTCGCTGCCGAATTTGGCAGCCTGCAGCTAATGGCATCCGATTGGATGGCCGGGATAAAGGAATGATTAGCCTCGGCTAATGGCATCCGAATAGATGGCCGGGATAATGGCATCTGAATGGATGACCGGGATAAAGGAATGATTAGCCTCGGCTAATGGCATCCGAATAGATGACCGGGANATGGCATCCGAATAGATGACCGGGACAAGTGATTGATTAGCTTCGGCTAAAGGCATCCGAAGTGGATGATCGGGGTGAGTGAACGGTTAATCTCAACAAATGATACCTTGAGAGGATAGCTGGGTTTAAGATTTTGGTTGATTACAAGAATTGGTGCAACTATATGTACTATAAATTGTGAATATTATGTACATGAAGAAACTACAAATATCATGCATCAACCATGGAATAATGTTTTATTTTTCCTGCTAGACCACTTAATTATCATTATTACTAATAAGCAATTGCATTCTCTTAAATATTTTGCACTGCAACAGGGACATCACATCAATGAGATGCCTAGGAAACCCAATACACGGGAACCTACTTTTGCAAGGAATCATGTAGTTGCATCCTAACTCACGATGTATTTTGTATGGATCAATGTATTAGACGTATAACTTTTATTGAACCCTTTTGTTTAAATTCGTGGTGAAAATTAGTAGGATAGGAATCCAAACTCATGTCTATGGATGTAATATTTTAATATGAACTTCTAAGCATGCAAAAATAATATTATGTGTTTATGTAAATTTCCCTTTTAAATGAAATGTTAAATGTAGTTGATGTATGGATTGCATTTTGATTTAATGTAAGGAAAAATAGGTTCGAAATTTACCGACACGATGTGTGTCAAAAAAAATTTTTTTTGTTGTTTTGGGGCTTGAAAAGTCGGGTTGTTACACTTATAGTTCCTCTCCAATTGTTTTTCTAATGATGTTCCCTTGTGCTAAAGCTTTAGGGACAACCCCCATAACTTGACTACTTCTTAAAAATACAACTATTGACACTCCCCTCATTAACCCAAGGCTACCTCCTCTATATACTAAATGAATCTTTCTCTCAGCTAGTACCTAACCAAGATGATTTATTGATTCTAAAAACTACATTTCCTTTCCAAGACTAGATCCACCAAAAACACAAATGTTTCTTATGTGATGACTTGAGAAATTTGTCATTTCTACACAGTTTTATATGTGTTGAATGTATGGGTAGAGTAGAAAAGAAGGAAAGAAGAGAAGATTTTATAGATAAGAACTTAAAAATGAAATCATACCATCTAGATGTAGGTCAGCTGGAGTTTTATACTCTCTCTCTCTTTATTTATTTTTTAAAAAAGGCATGTGTATGTACAAGTAGTTATGATTGTGACTCACATCTTCCTTTGATTTTGCGTCCAAGAACAGCTTAAACGCCCTTTATGGGTCGGAGATAGGCTTCCTATCCAATTTTCTTAAAAACTAGCATACAAAGTCTTTTTTAGTCATATTCCCAAGACTATGTCTAGCATTTTTTTTAGAATAGTAGCCATGAATCATAAATTGCATGATGCACATCTCCACTACAATGCATCTCAAGAGTTAATAGAAGATTATTTAAAGACTTGTTACTTAGGCTATGGTCTTTTTTAATCATATTCCCAAGACTATATCTAGCATTTTTTTGGAATAGTAACCATAAATCATGAATTGCACGATGCACATCTCCACTAGGATGTATCTTAAGAGTTAATAGAAGATTATTTAATGACTTCTTACTTGGGTCATCCTTAATGAATTATATTTTATCTTCATGGTTTATAGATACCATTCCTAAAGAATGATATTGTGCATTACAAGTCCATCTAGCACATCAATGATAGACTTTCAATCATTTTAAACTATGTTTCTTTGCAAAAGTACTTTTACCTATTCCAGGCATGTGTGAAATGAAGGAATTAGAGGACTCACCTGATAATTGGACCTTTGCTTTAATCAGTCAGCAAATATCTTTGGGAATTCCATGATTCATTAAAAATCTCAATTTTTCATATCTAGCACGGTAATTTTTTGTAATCACATACTAAGGCAGAGCGGGAAAATACTTTTTCAACATTTCAAGAGTGGTGTCCATTTTCAAATGAGAATTTGAGGAGAGATTCAAAGAAAGGGGAAAGAGCAAAGAATTGCACAAATATATATACAGATATAAGTTATTATAGGAAACTGAAAGAACCGACTTAAGTCATGGAGTACCGTTATCCACCATTTGACTTGGGTGAGAGAAACTAGCAAAATAAAAATCACAAAAAAACACAAAAATAATGTGAGGAAAAAAATAAATCTTTATATACAGGAACACCCAATTCAATAGAGTCATTTTCAATTGAAAAATTATGAAAGTAAACTTTCAAACGATGTCCATTTACCTTGAAAACATTGTCATTCTTTGGATTCTCAATATCATAGGGCCCAAATGGATATGTTTCATAATAAACGGACTGTTTTATCTTGATCTTAGTTTTTCAAGAAATAATTGGAGTCTAGAATTATAAAGCAAAACTTTTTGACCAAGATTGAATGTTTTTCTTAGTATTTTCTTATCATGAAACTATTTGATTCTTGCTTTATGAATTCTTTAATTTTCATATGCATCATTTATTATTTCCTTAAGCGTAATTTTTATAGTTGACTAGCATCATTAAGGTTTGAATTGAAAGCTTTAATAGCCTAATAAGCTTTATGTTTGAGTTTCACATGCAAGTGGCAAGGTTTTCCATAGACTAGTCTATAAGGTGAGATACTTAAGGATGTTTTATAAGCAGTTCAATAAGCCCAAAGTGTATCATTAAGTCTTAAAGAGCAGTCTTTCCTATTAGGGTGTTTTCTCCAAGATCTGTTTGATTTCCTTATTAGCAAGCTTTACTTGTCCACTTGTTTGAAGGTAATAAGGGGTGACAACTTTGTGGGTGATTTCATATTTTTTTCATTAAAGATTCGAATGATTTGTTGCAGAAATGTGTTTCACCATCACTTATCAAGGCTCGAGTGATTCCAAATCAACTCAATATATTTTGTTTCAAAAACTTTATCATTATTTTGTGATTATTGTTTCAACTTGGAATTACCTCTATCCATTTTGAAACATAATCTACTACAAATAATATGTACAAGAAACCAAATGATGGAGGAAATGGACCATGAATCTATACTCTAACAGTCAAATATCTCAATGACAAGAATAAGATTTAAAGGCATCATGTGACATTTTGAAATAGATCCCAACTTTTGACAATTTTCACGAGTCTTGTAAATTGTATGTGAGTCTTTGAGCATGGTGGGCTAGTATAATCCACGTTGTAAGATTTTTGTAGTTGTCTTTCTTGATTAGAAATGACCACCACATGCCTCAGAATGACAAAAAAATGACATTACTTACCTCATTATCAGGAATGCATCTTCAAAATATTTGATCAAGATAATATTTGAATAAATAAAGGTCATCCCAATAAAACTTATTCACTTTATTCAAGAACTTTCTTTTATCTTAGGTACTCTAAGGAGTAGGCAATTGTCCTAAAACAAGAAAATTGACAATATTAGCAAACCAAGGCAATGTAGAGATTGAAAGTAAAGATTTATCAGAAAAGTAGTCATCGATTGGTGTGAGTCAGTTTTTGAATCTGTTGTCAATCTTAACAAATGATCTGCTAGAATATTTTTGGTGCCTTTCTTATCTTTGATTGGGATATCAAATTCTTAAAGTAACAAAATCCACCACACCAATCTTGCCTTAAAATCTTTCTTAGAAAGAAAATATTCCAATGTTGCATGATCACTAAAAACAACAACATGTGAGCCTAAGACCTAAATTTTTCACATGCAAATACTACTACAAGTAATTCTTTTTCAGTGGTGGTGTAATTCATTTGAGCACTATTTAAAATTTTACTTGCATAGTAAATCATATAAGGTTTTTTATCTTTTCTTTGTCTCAAAACAGCACTCACAGTATAATTGCTGGCATCACTAAAGTAATAACCAATCAGGAGGTTCAATGACAGAAGTAAAAGCAAGCAAGTTTTTAAGTTTAACAAAAGTTTCTTTACAATGTTCAGTTTATTAAAAAAATATTATCCTTTATTAGAAAGTTACTTAAAGGCTTAGATATCACACTAAAATCTTTAATGAACCTTCTATACAAACCAACATGTCCTGAGAATGATCTAACATCTTTAATAGATTTTGGTGTTGGCAAGTTATTAGTTAACTTGATTTTAGATTTGTCAACCTCAATTCCTTTTGATGAAACAATGTGACCAAGTACAATACCATTTGTTATTATAAAGTGATATTTTCCCCAATTCAGTATAAGATTCTTCTCTCCACACCTGCTCGAAACATTTTCTAAGTTAGTCAAACAATCATCAAATAAATCACCAAAAATAGAAAAATCATCCATAAAAATCTCAAGAAAATATTCAACTATATCACTAAATATACTAAGCATGCATCTTTGAAATGTGGCTGGTGCATTACATAATCCAAAAGGCATCCTTCGATATGCAAAAGTACCAAATAGACATGTGAAAGTAGTCTTCTCTTAATCTTCTGATGCAATTACAATTTGGTTGTAATCTGAATTTTAAATCTTAAGAAAAAAAATCAAGGCTGGATTAAATTAAAGAAAGTAAATTAAACTAAAAAAAAGTGGGGCAAAACAAATAGTTAAAGAAAATGGGGCCTAAACACAAATAAGAATAATTATAGAGCATAAATACTTCTCTTTTCACCAAAAATAGATTTGCAAATAATGTTAAGAAAGAAATGAGGGAGTTTTTATATTCATTTTACAAATCAAGAGAGAAACACCAAAATTTTAAAAACCCATCCAAGATTAAGGGTTATAAGTAGAACAAACACTGATGGGAAAGGGATTAATAAGAAAAGTTGAATAAGAAGAGAAGAGGGGAGGGTTGGCTGTTATTAGAAAGAATAGGAGGGATTGAAACCTTAATTCATACCTGGTAAGGTATTCTAAACATGCTCTTATGAGTCATTTCAAATCGATTATGAATTGATACCTAGATGTTAATTTATAGATTTGAGTTCTTAGACTTGAATTAAGGAAAAAGTATGAGTTGCTAAATTAAACTTTATGTGTTATATATGTAAATGGAAAGATTGATGAATTTGGATAGTTTCGTCTTTTGAGTTTCAAAGAGATTTCGTGTAGGAGGATGAAGGAATTAGGATCAGGTTCCTCATAAAAATTGGTCTTGCTCAGTTTGGAGTTATAAAACTCCAGCTATGGGTCATCAACCGAGACTAGGTCATGAAAAACCGTATAAGGTAGCAAGTCTAGTTTGTTGATGAGAAATTTTAACTGTCTTAGAGGTAGAACTGGGTTTTCCTTCCTTCAAAGAACTTGTAGCCTCATGTCTTAGCTTTCCAATATGACTAATCTCGCTTGAATCAAACTTCTATAACTTTAGATATAATTAAAAATCTCAGGAGAGGTTGGAGAGTAACAATTTAATATCTAGATAGTAACCGTTCAAAAATGAGATAGTAATAGTTTAATGTCTAGACAATAACAGTTCAATATCTAGATAGTAACAGTTAAAAAAAAAGAAAGTAACAATTCAAATATACATACATATATAGGAATGATAACTGTGGTTGGATAAAGAATGACAATATTAATGGGTGAAATGAGAAAAATGTAAAATATTAAGAAATGATTAAAAGAAAGACTTATTAGCTGTTAATATGGTTATAATAGAACATATGGAAAATTTATGAGATAAACTTGTGAATTGTAGTGGGAGGGGAGCGTAAGTAGAGTTTCTATTACAGGTAGGTGAATCATACCTATACTTTCTAGTTATTTCCATGATTTATTTATATTATCAATATGAAATGTGAATTGCTAAATGCATATGTATTCAAGGTGAAAAGTTCTTTTCTGAATTGCTAAATGATGAAATTATCATTGATAAAAAAATATGAGAAGTGTGATTTGAGGCGTAAACTAGCATACATTTAATGTATGTTAAGATCACAAGTAAGGGGATCACCATAATTGAACTAGCATACATTTAGTGTATATTAGGATCCTGGGTAAGGGGATCACTATGTATTGGCTAACATATATTTAGTATATTTTAGGATCTTGGGTAAGGGGATCACCTTGCATTGACTCCTATAGGGTGATGATGATGATACTAGTGAAATTGGTACATTGCTAGAAAATCAAAGAACACCAACAGAATTACTGATAAAAATTATTCCATCTCAATTTCTATCAGTATTTACTGACTGATATACTTCATCGGAGATATGGTCGGTCGATACCGATGGATGTCTTCTGTTGGTATATATCGACTGTATCTCTAATGGTAGAGAAACCTTTTTTTTTAAGGTTGTAATGGCGCAATGACATGGATTTTTTAGATGATTTTACCAACCAAATTACCGAGGGATTCAAACTGGGATAGCCATACAGCGACGTGGCACTTCGATTGGTGAAATCACCGACGAAACATGTTCGTTAGTGATTCCATCGGTGAAAGCCAATATATATACCCTTCTCTACCGTCACTCTCTTCCTCTATTTCTCATTCTTCTTTCCCTTGTTCTTTCTCATCCCACCTCTCCCCTCCCAAATTGCAACCAAACACCCGTCTCAACTATCCTTTCTTCTCAACATAAGCACTCAAGTTTTTTATACTTTTGTACATGGTCATAACATCCGTTCTTGTGGATTTTATCATTTTTTGTAAGCAAATCTATCCTTTTTAGTTTTAACATTTAAATATGAATTTTATTATTTTTCTTTAGTATATGTATTTTGTTAATGTATGTACTGGTTTGATTGTTATTTGTCAAAGAAACTTCTAGTATGAATGTATAATTTTGTAGTTGTTATAGTTTGTTTTAGATTTTGTCAAATTATATTTGTTTGTAAATTGTTAAAATTTTGTTTGAATTACACCAAATTAGATGTGTTGTGATGAAATAAATAATAGTTTGTTTAAAGGGTCTATTTTAATTGTTATCAATTCTATTGCGAAGTTGTGATTTCTGTAAATTTATATATTTATAAATTTATATGTATGAACATTGATAGTTGATAATTGATAATGATTATTTAACATAAATGTTTTTTAAGTTTGTTGGATAATTGATAATGAATATTTAACATAGGAAACCAACATTTTTGTTATGTTTTATAAAGATTCAATAGAAGTCAAGGATAATCGTACATGGATGTATCAAGACTAACCCCAAGGATAGCGAAGGATGAATTATTGTAACAGTGTTCAGGGTTTTATTAATTTCACAACATCTATCCCAAGGAATTTTACTAATAGCATTATTAGGTGTTCATGTAGAAAGTGTAAAAATTATAAGTTTTTACATTAAGATATTGTAACAATGCATCTTATAACCAAAGGGTTCATGAAGGATTACCTGAGTTGGTATGCATATGGAGAATTATTTGTTCCTCCTAATGAGAGCATGGTTGAAAGGGTGGTTGGGTTAACTTTTCATGCTAACAACATGCATGAAATTAAAAATGAGAATAGTAATCCTTACAAGAATATGGTTATAAATGCAATAAGAATGAGTGAGGTAATGTCAATGAATGTCCAATCACAGAAGAAGAACCTAATGTAGATGTAGCAAAGTTTTTTTATCTGTTAAAAGATTCTGATGGACCATTATAGGATAGATGCACGAACCACAGTAAATTATCAACCGTAGCACAGACGTTCACCATCAAGTCAGATCACGGGTTGAGTGAACCCGATTATGAAAGATTATTAAATGGACGAGAAGCATTTTACCTAAAGGGAACAGGCTAAAAGAGAACTTTTATGTTGCCAAGTCCATGATGAAATCCTTTAGTTTAGGATACCAGAAAATTAACATGTGACCTAACTTCTACATGTTAGACTACCTTGAAAATGTTGAGCTAACTGAGTGCATGACATGTAGGCATTCTTATTACAAACCCAAAATTGGTAGACGGAAGACTTTAGTGTCATATATGCAGGTACTTTGTTCAATCTTAAAAAAAAGGTTAAGAATAAGGCGTATATTAAGGAGTTAATATGTGAGACCTATATTATTGAGGAGATCTCAACATTTATCTCATACTATTTCAAACCTTATTTAAGAATGAGGGAAAATCGTGTTCTATGGCATGATGATGGTGGTGAAGTGTCTTCAAGTGAGAACTTGTCAATATTCTCTAATCCTAGAAGACCCACACCTAAAAATGCCATGAGGGGAAGATATTTGTCTAAGATAGAGTTCACACAAGCACACAATTATGTTCTATTTAAGTGTGATGTGCTAAAACCTTTTATTAAGTAGATGTTCGACATAAAATTTGTCAACAGTGTACTATTTATGTTTTGTGATATCATAAACTCATATAACTTGGAACAACCTTGCAAGTAATATCGACGATACTTACTTCCCAATAACTCCTACCTAGCTAACCGAATCCTAGTTCTTTTAATTACAAGATGAATAATTTGCCACATGGTTTAGAACACATGCATGTCCTATCACAAACTCATTATAATTAACTGTACGTCAATATTACATAATATTCGTTTATTGATTGTTGTTGTATTTAATAGACAAGGTTTATCAAATGGGAGATAGTGCTGCTATTTCACTATCTTTACTAAGCCTGGACCTTGAAAGAAAAGTTAAGTGCTATAATGGGTATTTTATCAAGAGATATGTCTTTCATACTGAAGAATACGAGTATGGAAGAAAGACATACAACAACAGTTTTTGTGTTAAGGGATCAACTTCTAATGAGTTTGAAGTTGAATATTATGGTAAATTGAAAGAGGTCATCAAACTGCAATATCATAGCGAGCAGAATAGAGTGTTTTTATTCAAATATTATTGGTATAACACAACTAACAAAGAAATCAAAGTAGATCCTCACTATGGTCTCGTTGAAATCAAGTTCAAAGCTAGACACAACAACTTAAACAATATTTTTGTTGTCGTAAAGCAATGCCAACAAGTTTATTACACATACACCTCTTTCTTTATAAAGGATCAATCAATAGTTGATTGATTATCCGTTTTAAAAACAAAACCTAGGGGTCATGTCGAGGTTGTTTAGGATGAGGATGAAGGCATAAGTGTGATAGATGAAGTCTTTCAAGCTAGTGAGTTGGTTGCACCATACTGAGTTGCTCCTTCGGTTGACTTAGATGAAAATCAAAATTTTCATGTTTTTGATGATAGTCTTGTTGATATTGACGTAAAGGAGTTGAATGTTGTTTTGAGCTCTACTAGTGGACTAGAGAATGTTAATGAAGAAGAAGATAACCACATTAAAGTGTATGATGAAGCTAGTGATAACAATTCAATTGAGGATGAAGATGGAAATTCTGACTGAACATGCTGTAAAGCCTTATTTTTATAATGTAATATTAAGGATGATATTTTGGAACATGAAATATTTAGTCTTCTTTAATTGTTAGCTCTTGTCATTGTGTTGTGCGTGTTGTAAAGTTGTAATTCAAGATTTTATGCAGGTGCATAGACAACAATACATAAATTTTAACAGTTTCACCAATGGCCTTACTAACAGACTGGCACCCATCGATATTTTACCAAGAGCCGGAAAACAATTACAAGATTTTTCCATAATTACTAATGGTGTTGTTGACGGCTTCATCGACTACAAACGCACATCATGAAGCACATGCTTGTCAGAGGCATGGTCGGTGGCACATTTATCGATGGATTCGCTAACAGCGCATTTACTAATGAATTCGCAAACAATGCATTTATCGATGGATTGACCAACAGCTCAAAACGTTAGGCAGGATTATTGATATTTTTGTTTGATTTTCAATTAATTACTGACAAAAATTACTGATGAAATTTAATGCCATCAACAACAATTAATGTTTTGTTGGTAATCCTGTCTAAAAAACTGCTATATAAAAGCCCCCCTCCCCTTATTTGGTTCATTTTTCTCTTAGCTCTGATCTCTATTTCTCTTCTCTCCATTTCAATTTAGTTTTTGGAAGAGATTCTATTGTTTTGATAGTAGTTTTAAATATATTAAAAGGTATGTAATCTTTTTTCTTTATCTTTGTATTTTTATTATTTTTTTATGTATTCTTTGTTTTATGTATTGTTTGTAGATAAAATCTTATAATCAACACACCATTAAGTTAAGCATTTTTTATTCCTAAATTTATATTGAATTGATGTAGTGTTTTTAGTTTTGTGTATTGTTTATTTTGTATTTAGGATGTTTTGTGTAGTGTTATTTAGTTTTTCCATTTTATTTATTAGTTTTAGAATATTATTGTTTGTATTGCAATAAGTGTTATTGTTGAATTTATGTTTTAAATGTGAATTGAAATATAGAATTAATTTTAAGATATTATTATTTGTTGACACGACTAAAAGATTAATATTTTTTTCTAAGTGCAGGAATGTCGAAGTAATAAATAACCTGGTAAGTGATAGTACTCAAAAGTACATTTTTATCATGGTTTTATATCATCATTTTGCACTTGAAGTATCAATAACTCCTTAACTAAAGTACGTTTTATACTAATCTATCTAATAATATAAGATACCTTTAATTTGTGGTAAATATCCATTTTAAATGCAAGTTTATCACATAAATGAAATGATTGATTGATGACTTTAAGAACTTCAATTGCAAAGGCAAAGAGATGATCAAACTTAGAAAAGAGATGTCGGTGCAATCCAAACCGGAACACTATTCGGTAATTGGGTCATATCTGGAGCTATAGATCTCAGATTTAGCTCTACTTTATATGGATGGAAAGGTAAGACATAGGCCTACAACTTTCATATGGAGCCCAAGATCTAAAAAGGCCATTTTCAAGTCCAAATTATTGCAACAACAAAGAAGCCCGAATCTGTCCTCCAGCCCGAGCACTGTTCAGTATTTTGGCCATATCTGGAGTTCTAGAAGTCGAAATGAGCTGAATTTTTTACACAAGAAAGCTGAGACAATTGCCTAGAACTTTCATGTTTTCAAGTGGCTCTAATTTTGACGTCATCAATGACGTTTTGGGCAGACAAGAGAAGATAAGGATTGTCACCAAGTCAAGGGTTGGCCATCTACTCATCAATTAGTCATCAAATCAATAGTTCCCAATTTTGGCCTATAAAAGGAGGCATTTGCCATGCATTTAGGCATCTTGGTGTCCAGATCAAGATCATGCTCTTGTTTTCTCTCTTTGTATTCTTTATGCTTTGTTTTCATTAATATCAAGTTTATGTCTTTCATTTCCTTTCCTTTACTTTGTTAACTCTTATCTTATTTATGTTCTTATTTTTTTTATCTATTTTTCTTTCAAGGTGAAAAGGTCACACTAATGGTGTAAGAATAAGTATGGTATAAACTTAATATGGACTTTAATGTTTAATACTAACATGTTTTATATTTGTTATCTTGTTCACTCTTTAATACTTTGCTTGTTAAATGATTAATCTTGATTTATGTTGTATAACAATTGGTACAACAAATGCTTGGTACTTTCATAGCCCATACTGTATGGTATAACCGACACCTGAGCTATGAAAGGAACTTGATTTGTTGTTAACATAAGTTGTAATCATGAATGCTTGACGAAATTTACAAGTATTAGCATTAATTGAATAAGATGACTAATGTAATCATGTTAACAATCTATAATCTGATTGGAACCTCCTTTATGTGTGGTTTCCAATTAAACAATAAGAGTTTATACTATACTTGTTTGACATACCATTAGTGGAACCTCTAACCTTGACATTTGATATTATCACGGTTTAATCCTTACATTAATATTCTATCTCCAAGTTCTCATCATCATCATCATCATCATCTTCTTCTCTTTCTTTATTATTATTATTACTACTACTAGTATTATTATTATTATTATTGTTGTTATTACTATTATTGTTGTTATTGTTGTTATTGTCGTTATTGTCGTTGTTATTGTATTGTTGTTATTTATAATTTATACAATAACCTCCTTGTGGTTCGACCCCGGTCTTGCCGGGTTATTTATTACTTCAACACTCCTGCGCTTGGGAGAAGACATTAATCTTTTCGTCGTGTTAGTAAGACCGGGGTCGAACCACAGGGAGGTTAATTATGTAAATTATATATGACAATAATAACAATAACAACAACAAAAACAATAATAACAATAATAATAATAATAATAATAATAAAGAAAAAGAAGGAGAAGAAGAAGATGATGATGAAAACTTTAAGATGAAATATCAGTACAAAGATTAAACAATGATAATAACAAATGTCAAGGTTAAAGGTTCCACTAATGGTAAGTCAAACAAGTATAGTATAAAATGCTATTATTTAATTGGAAACCACACATAAAGGAGCTTCCAATCAAATTATAAATTGTTAACATGATCACATTAGTTATCTTATTCGATTAATGTTGATATTTATAAATCTCCTCAGACATTCATGATTATAACTTATATTAACAATAAATCAAGTTCCTTTCATAGCTCGGGTGTTAGTTATACCACATAGTATGAGCTGTGAGAGTGCCAAGCATCTGTTGTACCAAGTGTTATACAACATAAATCTAGATTAGTCATTTAACAAGCAAAGTATTAAAGAGTGAACTAGATAACAAATACAAAACATGTTAGTATCAAACATTAAAGTCCATATTAAGTTTACACTATACTTATTCTTACACCATTAGTGTAACCTTTTCACCTTGACATAATAAACTTAGCTAAACATAATGAAAGAAAAAAAAAACAAAATAAGAACATAAATAAGATAAAAGTTAACTACGTAAAGAAATTGAAATGAAAGGCATAAACTTGATATTAATAAAAGCAAAACATAAACATTATAAAAATATAAAGAGAGAAAGCAAGAGTATGATCTTGATCTGGAGACGAAGATGCCTAAATGCATGGCAAATGTCTCCTTTTATAGGCCAAAATTAGGAACTATTGATTTGATGACTAATTGATGAGTGGGTGGCCATTTCTTGACTTGGTGACAAGCCTTATCTTCTCTTTTCTTCCCAAAATATCATTGATAATTTCAGAATTGGAATAACTTGAAAACATGAAAGTTGTAGGAAATTGTCTCAGCTTTCTAGGAAAAAAAAATGGAGGTCATTTGGGCTTATAGAACTCTAAATATGGGTCAAACACTAAATAGTGTGTAGACTGTATGATAAATTCAGACTTCTTTGTTGTTGCTACAATTTGGACTTAAAAATGACCTTTTTAAATCTTAGACTTTATATGAAAGCTGTAGGCCTGTGTCTTACCTTTCTATCCATATAAAGTAGACCTAAATTCAAGATCTACAGCTTCAGATATAACCTAATTACCAAATAGGAGTTATTGATACTTCAAGTGCAAAATGATGATATAAAAGCCTGATAAAAATGCACTTTTAAGTAATAATCATCGAGCACCCATTTGGAGGAGTTCTTAGCCTTGGAACAACAATATGAACGCATTTTACCTTATTGAAATTGTGTTGCGATGTTGTGGTCATACAAATTAATTACCCTAGCTTAAAACGCAACACACAAGATAGTATAGAGTAAGCAAGGGGTCGATCCTATGAGTAAGATTTTGTTCAGATTTTTATGGTATACGTTATGCAATTTAATGGGGTTTTGATTTGTGATTATCTAAAATATAGAAGAAATTAAACTAGCAAAAAAAATCAATTGAAACCAAAATTTATCAAGAAAACAAATCTTGGTCACAAGCATACATCCACCAATGGAAATTAGAACCGATCTTTGAAACCAAAATTGCAGTTTATGTTCTGAAATTTTATCTTTTCTTAACGTTGATTAATTAACGGATCTGCTATATAATTAATCCTAACCAACAAACAATCAAAGTGTTCGCACTAATGATTCAATTTAATGGTAACTTTAAGAACTAGATAATTTCATCAAAATGAACATTCAGGCTATCCACAGCTTGTGTCACTTTGTTCAAATGTTCTCCCTAAGTTCAATAATGTAGTTCTGCCATAATTATCAAGCTTAGTTGCTTCATAAATTCGTATATCACAACTCTAGTTTTGATATTAAACTTAGAAATAGATTGTTCACAATAATAACTTAGAGTCCGCTCTAGCAATCATCAACAACAATCATAGGAAATATGCATAGGAAAACAATCATCCTCATTCATAACATAAACTAAAAATAAAAGGAAGAATAAATCTCACAATTCTTAAAATTCGAAGGTTTGTTATGTCTTTGCAACCAAGAAAAGAGCTTAGTCTTGCATAACTATTGAACAACTACTCTTAAAGAATAAAGAGAGCATGATTTTTGGGTTTGTAGAGGAGAGAATTTGTGTTTATTCTCTATTAGTTGCTGCCTCCTTCTACTCTCCCTCTATACTGGTTGCCGGCCCCTTCTCTCTTTCTTTTTATATGCTAAGAAACCCTAATCTCTATTTTACAAAATAGTCCTCTATTAAGTTGGCAGTTTACATTTAAGTACTTTAATAACTATTTTTCCTAAAAAAGAAAAATAGCCTTGCATGAAATCTTTAACTTTGACTTCAAGGAGCTAAATTGTTGATATAAAATCTTGGATGTTAGTTTAGAAACTTCGAAATGTAATTTGGACTCATTTCTTCATGAAACTTGTTTATTGGCAGAATTCAATTGTCATTTTTGAAAAATCATATCTCCCTTATATGAATTATTTTTGGCTAAAATTTGGATCATTTATAGATCATTGAGTTAGGAATCCAAAAAAATTAAGTTTGCATCAATTGGACTTCTATAGCTCCACATATTTTATTTTGAATGGAAAAAGGTTAATAGTGGCAGAATGCGAGATTTGACTTTAAAGGATGTGATTTCCATGATCTTTCCTTTTTTATTTTTCTTGCATTAAATTTCTAGAAAGGTATGGATGTTAGCTTTTTACTGCCACGTGAATCACTTCATTTCGACATCTAGAACTCACGCTCTGCACAAAACATCAACTAAACATCAAATCTACCAATTACCTCTAATTTACTCCTTTTTGCATCTTTCATCTAAAAGTTCCTTCAAAACATAAAATAAAGAATATCAAGGCATTTTACATATAAATCATGGACAAAACATTAGGTAGATGTGGGTGAAACTATCAAATAATATGGTTACATCAAATATCCCCACATTTAGCTCTTGCTTATCCTCAAGAAAGGATAAATAAAATAAAATTGAAAATAACTATGATCAATCTCTTAATCCCCTATCAATTCCAAGAGTACAAGCATTATACATAAGAATATAATAAAAAAGGATAAAAAGGAACGTTTATAGATCTTTGAGTTAGGAATCCAAAAAATTTGAGTTTGCATCAATTGGACTTCTATAGCTCCGCAAATTTAATTTTGAATGGAAAAAAGGTTAATAGTGGCAAAATACAAGATTTGACTTTGAAGGATGTGATTTCCATGATCTTTCCCTTTTTATTTTTCTTGCATTAAATTTCTAAAAAGGTATGGATGTTAGCTTGATTAGTACTCAAAAGTGCATTTTTATCATGGTTTTATATCATCATTTTGCACTTAAAGTACCAATAACTCCTTAAATAAAGTATGTTTTATAATAATTTATCTAATAATATAATATACCTTTAATTTGTGGTAAATGTCCATTTTAAATGCAGGCTTATCACATAAATGAAAGGATTGATTGATGACTTTAAGAATTTCAATTGCAAAGGCAAAGAGATGATCAAACTTAGAAAAGAGATGTCGGTGCAATCCAAACCGGAACACTATTCGGTAATTGGGTCATATCTGGAGCTATAGATCTCAGATTTAGCTCTACTTTATATGGATGGAAAGGTAAGACATAGGCCTACAACTTTCATATGGAGCCCAAGATCTAAAAAGGCCATTTTCAAGTCCAAATTATTGCAACAACAAAGAAGCCCGAATCTGTCCTCCAGCCCGAGCACTGTTCAGTATTTTAGCCATATCTGGAGTTCTAGAAGTCGAAATGAGCTGAATTTTTTACACAAGAAAGCTGAGACAATTGCCTAGAACTTTCATGTTTTCAAGTGGCTCTAATTTTGACGTCATCAATGACGTTTTGGGCAGACAAGAGAAGATAAGGATTGTCACCAAGTCAAGGGTTGGCCATCTACTCATCAATTAGTCATCAAATCAATAGTTCCCAATTTTGGCCTATAAAAGGAGGCATTTGCCATGCATTTAGGCATCTTGGTGTCCAGATCAAGATCATGCTCTTGTTTTCTCTCTTTGTATTCTTTATGCTTTGTTTTCATTAATATCAAGTTTATGCCTTTCATTTCCTTTCCTTTCCTTAGTTAACTTTTATGTTCTTATTTTGTTTATCTATTTTCCTTTCTTTCATTATGTCTAGCTAAGTTAATTATGTCAAGGTGAAAAGGTTACACTAATGGTGTAAGAATAAGTATGGTATAAACTTAATATGGACTTTAATGTTTAATACTAACATGTTTTATATTTGTTATCTTGTTCACTCTTTAATACTTTGCTTGTTAAATGATTAATCTTGATTTATGTTGTATAACAATTGGTACAACAAATGCTTGGCACTTTCATAGCTCATAATGTATGGTATAACCGACACCTGAGCTATGAATGAACTTGATTTGTTGTTAACATAAGTTATAATCATGAATGTTTGACGAAATTTACAAGTATTAGCATTAATTGAATAAGATGACTAATGTAATCATGTTAACAATCTATAATCTGATTGGAACCTCCTTTATGTGTGGTTTCCAATTGAACAATAAGAGTTTATACTATACTTGTTTGACATACCATTAGTGGAACCTCTAACCTTGACATTTGTTATTATCATTGTTTAATCTTTACTTTAATATTCTATCTCCAAGTTCTCATCATCATCATCATCTTCTTCTCTTTCTTTATTATTATTATTATTATTATTATTGTTATTGTTATTATTGTTGTTGTTGTTATTTATAATTTGTACAATAACCTCCCTGTGGTTCCACCCCAGTCTTGCCGGGTTATTTATTACTTCGACACTCCTGCACTTGGGAGAAGACATCAATCTTTTTGTCGTGTCATAGCTTTTTACTACCACTCGAATCACTTCATTTCAACATCTAGAAATCACGCTCTACATAAAACATCGACTAAATGTCAAATATGCCAATTACCTCTAATTTACTCCTTTTTGCATCTTTCATCCAATAGTGCCTTCAAAACATAAAACAAAGAATATCAAGGCATCTTACATATAAATCATAGATAAAACATTAGGTAGATGTGGGTGAAACTATCGAATAATATGGTTACATCAAATACCCCTAGACTTAGCTCTTGCTCGTCCTCAAGAAAGGAAAAATTAAATTAAATTGAAAATAACTATGATCAATCTCTTAATATCTTATCAATGTCCAAGAGTACAAGCATTATAAAGAAGAATATAATAAAAAAGGATAAAGAAAAACATAAATTTTCATGAATTTGTTTACATGCAAACTTCAAAACTCAATCAATTATTAGGATTTAAATTAAATCTATGTCATGCCAAAGTGATAGGTCCTCTCATTGATATACACTCTAACACTCATATGTTTAGGGTTTATGTTTTTAAATCTCTATAATTCAATTAAAGAGTATGTTCTACCATAAGCTTCCTTTTCAATCTCATTTATATTAGCAACTTATTATAAGTACTATATGAATCAAAAGGTCTTATTTTTTTATTGTAATAGGGCTAAGGCTAAGGTGAGGTAAAAGAAAGTAATAGGAAAGGTTCAAACCAAAGAAAGTAGAGCATTCTGAAAAATGATACTTCAAATAAGATATTCTATCAAAGCTCATAAATTTTTCATCTTTAATCACCAATGCTTAACTCCTTTTGATTTGAAGCTTTTTCTATATAAAATCATAAAAATATAAAGGAACACTTTTTTATTTTTCATTTCATTTTTTTTTTCACCTTTAATAACTTTGCTCATATTCTCATCAAGCATCCCTTTTTTCTTTTTACATAATTTCCAACCATAATTCCATGAGATATCACAAGTATATGCTCTAGTAATCCTTGGCCAGGAGAAAAGAAAAACATATATAAAGTTAAGGCTTATACATGGATAAAGCAAAGAAAAGATAAACAAGCTTAAAAGGGGCTCACTAACGATAATATGTTTTCGGTTGGCTTTTTAGTTCAAGTGATTAAAATTCGTAATGCCTTTATCATCTTCATGTATATTTGTAATGAAATATAATCTCAATAAGATATGAAGCAAGTTCTAGAGATATATATCATTGAAAGAATGCACACTCAAAGAATACAATGTTGAAGGCTCAAAAACTTGTAGTGGTATAACACAATAAAATCAACATGGCATATTCTCAAAGTCAATCCCTAAACCAATTAAACCTTAAAATTTGCTTGCATACTCTTTCATTTGATTTATATCTTCATCTATCTCAATTAATTCACATACATAATACTCATATTCTCATAAATCAACAGGAGTTAAAAAGATCAAACATAATTTTTTCTTAAAGAACAACAAATAAAACTAAAATAAGAAAACCAAAATTCTCCCAATACCCTCATACTTAAAACACATCATTCTCCTCAATGTTGAAATAAAAAGCAAAGGAACATAAGAGAATGATAAAAAATAAATTAAAATGCTAAAAAATAAAAGATAAGGAAAAAGAAAGCAAATCTGATTTTTTTCTTTTTGTGCTAGGTTGCCTCCTAGTAAGCACTTTTGTTTTATGTCATTGGCTTTAATGTGGCATGCTCATTCTTCATAGATTGGTTCATCTAACTCTACAGAAATGGTGAGTTCTATCGTGCAACTTTCATTGAAAGGTTTCAAATGATGCCCATTGATCTTAAGTACTTTGTTGGTTTCTAAACTTGTAATTTCAACTGTACCATAAAGAAAAATATTAGAAACAACAAAGGGTCCAATCCAATAAAAGCGCAATTTTCCAGGAAAAAGTTTCAAATGTGAATGATAAAGAAGGACTTTATCTCCAACATGAAACTCCTTTCTTGTAAGCATTCAATCATGAAGACTCTTAGTCTTTTCTTTGTAAATCCTTGCATTCTCGTAGGCATCATTTCGAATCTCTTCCAACTTTTGCACTTGCAATTTTCTTGTAATCGCAATAGCATCATAATCCATGTTACATTGTTTAATGGCCCAAAAAGCATTATGTTCAAGCTCTATCGGTAAATGACTTGCTTTTCCATAAATCATCCTATAAGGTGACATCCTTATAGGTGATTTGTAAATAGTCTGATAAGCCCAAAATGCATCTCTAAGACATATACTCCAATCTCGTCGGTTAGGTTGTACTATTTTCAAAAAAATGGACTTGATTTCTTGATTTAAAATTTCAGCTTGACTATTCATTTAAGGATGATATGCCATGCAAGTTTGATGAGTCACATGATATTTGTGTAGCAATGCTTCTATGGAACTATTGTAGAAATAAGTGCCACGATCACTAATGATAGCTTTAGGGATGCCAAACCTATCAAATATGTGATTCTTAACAAAATATAAAACAATCTTAGCATTGTTAGTTTATATGGCTTTCACCTCAATCCGTTTGGACACATAATCAACAGAAAGAAGAATATAAAGATTTCCAAAAGAAAAAGGAAATGGACCCATAAAGTCGATGCCCCTAACATCAAAAATTTCACTTACAAGAATATTTGTTAAAGGCATTTGATTCTTATGAGTGATATTACCTGTTCTTTGGTATTTTTCATATGATTTGCAGAAGTGATATGCATCTTTAAAAATAAAAGGTCAATATAAACCACTTTCAAGTATCTTATGGGCTATTCTTTTTGCTCCAAAATGCCCACCATAAGAATGAGAATGAAAAAGTGAGAATGGAATGAAATTCATCCTATGGTACACATCTCCTTACTACTCGATCCACATAAAATTTCCATAACTAAGGAGTATCCTAAAAATAATATTTAGCATCAGCTCGTAACTTGTCTTTTTGGGATATGAACAAACCTGAAGGGAATTCTTTGGTGACTAAATATTTTACCAAATCAGCATACCATGGTCTTGTAGAGGAATGTAACATATACAACTTTTCATCAGGGAATGTTTCTTTTATTGCTTTTGTTGGTATATCCTCGATTTTCAGTCGACTCAAGTGATCAGCCATATGGTTTTTGAAATTTTTTCAATCTTTGATCTCATGATCGAATTCTTGTAAAAACAAGATCCACCTAATCAGTCTTGGTTTGGACTCCTTCTTCAAAAGATACTTGAGAGTTGTATAGTCAGTAAAAATAATAACTTTTGTACCAAGTAGATATAACCTGAATTTTTCAAAAGCAAACACTGATTAGTACTCAAAAGTACATTTTTATCATGGTTTTATATCATCATTTTGCACTTGAAGTATCAATAACTCCTTAACTAAAGTACGTTTTATAACAATCTATCTAATAATATAAGATACCTTTAATTTGTGGTAAATGCCATTTCAAATGCAGGCCTATCACATAAATGAAAGGATTGATTGATGACTTTAAGAACTTCAATTGCAAAGGCAAAGAGATGTCGGTGCAATCCAAACTGGAACACTGTTCGGTAATTGGGTCATATCTGGGGCTTTAGATCTCAGATTTAGATCTATTTTATATGGATGGAAAGGTAAGACATAGGCCTATAACTTTCATATGGAGCCCAAGAACGAAAAAGGCCATTTTCAAGTCCAAATTGTTGCAATAACAAAGAAGCCCGAATCTGTCCTCCAAGCCGAGCATTGTTCAGTATTTTGGCTATATCTGAAGTTCTAGAAGTTAAAATGAGCTGAATACAAGAAAGCTGAGATAAGTTCCTACAATGTTCATGTTTTCAAGTGATTCCAATTTTGATGTTATCAATAACGTTTTGGGCAGACAATAGAAGGTAAGGAGGCATTTGCAATGCATTTAGGCATCTTAGTGTCCAAATCAAGATCATGCTCTTGTTTTCTCTCTTTGTATTCTTTGTAATGTTTATGCTTTGTTTTCATTAATATCAAGTTTATGCCTTTCATTTCCTTTCCTTTCCTTAATTAACTTTTATCTTATTTATATTCTTATTTTGTTTATCTATTTTTCTTTCTTTCATTATGTCTAGCTAAGTTAATTATGTCAAGCTGAAAAGTTTACACTAATAGTGTAAGAATAAGTATGGTATAAACTTACTATGGACTTTAATTTTGATACTAACATGTTTTATATTTGTTATCTTGTTCACTCTTTAATACTTTGCTTGTTAAATGACTAATCTTGATTTGTTGTTAACATCAGTTATAATCATGAATGCTTGATGAAATTTACAAATATTAGCATTAATTGAATAAGATGACTAATATAATCATGTTAACAATCTATAATATGATTGAAAGTTAATACTATACTTGTTTGACATACCATTAGTGGAACCTCTAACCTTGACATTTGTTATTATCAGTGTTTAATCCTTACGTTAATTTTTCATCTCAAAGTTCTCATCAACTTTTCTTTTTCTTCTTTTTCATTATTATTGTTTTTATTATTATTATTACTACTACTACTACAATAACTACTACTAGTATTATTATTATTATTATTATAGTTGTTGTTATTGTTATCATTGTTGTTTATAATTTGTACAATTAACCTCCCTCTGGTTCTACTCCGATTTTGCCGAGTTATTTTTTACATCGACACTCCTACACTTGGGAGAAGATATTAATCTTTCGTCGTGTCAAGTTTTTGGTGCCGTTGCTGGGGATTAATGTCTTCTCCCAAGTGCAGGAGTGTCGAAGTAATAAATAACCCGACAAAACCGGGGTCGAACCACAGGGAGGTTAATTGTACAAATTTTAAACAAGAATGATAACAATAACAACAACTATAATAATAATAATAATAATAATACTAGTAGTAGTAGTTGTAGTAGTAGTAGTAGTAATAATAATAATAATAACAATAATAACAATAATAAAGAAAAAAAAGAAAAAGAAAAGTTAATGAGAACTTTGAGATGGAAAATTAACGTAAGGATTAAACACTGATAATAACAAATGTCAAGGTTAGAGGATTCACTAATGGTATTTCAAACAAGTATAGTATAAGCTCTTGTTATTCAATTGGAATTCACACACAAAGGAGGTTCCAATCATATTATATATTGTTAACATGATTACATTAGTCATCTTATTCAATTAATGCTAATATTTGTAAATTTCGTCAAGCATTCATGATTATAACTTATGTTAACAATAAATCAAGTTCCTTTCATAGCTCAGGTGTCGGTTATACCATACAGTATGGCTATGAAAGTGCCAAGCATTTGTTGTACCAAGTGTTATACAAACATAA
The DNA here is from genome assembly GCA_015708895.1 of Populus ilicifolia. Taxonomy (NCBI): domain Eukaryota; kingdom Viridiplantae; phylum Streptophyta; class Magnoliopsida; order Malpighiales; family Salicaceae; genus Populus; species Populus ilicifolia. The sequence goes on from SRLM01000916.1 coordinate 24,647, forward strand.
ATCAAAATTAATCATTTAACAAGCAAAGTATTAAAAAGTGAACAAGATAACAAATATAAAACATGTTAGTATCAAACATTAAAGTCCATATTAAGTTTATACCATACTTATTCTTACACCATTAGTGTAACCTTTTCACCTTGACATAATTAACTTAGCTAGCCATAATGAATGAAAGAAAAATAGACAAACAAAATAAAAACATAAAGAAGATAAAATTTAACTAAGGAAAGGAAATGAAAGGCATAAACTTGATATTAATGAAAACAAAGCATAAACATTACAAAGAATACAAAGAGAGAAATGATCTTGATCTGGAAACCAAGA
>SRLM01000916.1:35604-68535 GCA_015708895.1 Populus ilicifolia
TGCTTGATTCAATGTCTTACTTAATATGAAAATACTTGTTCATTCTTAAGCAATAATCAATTTTCATCCTTTTAAACTTCATTGCAATATCTTCCGATCTAATATCACCATCGTTGATATTAGGTTGAGTTATCTTATATATCTTGAAGGAATCACCAATACATCACCATTAAAATTGATTTGGACCAAGACTTACTTTTTCTTGTCATTTAAAATCTATTTACACTTTTTCATCTTTGAAAACAAATCCATCAATTATTTCTAACCAAGTTATTGTTAATTTAATTTCTCTTGAGTTGTTTTTTTTGTTACCTAGCTTAATTTCCAGATCTAGCTCTCTGTGGATATGACCTCGATCTTATCGAGTTAATTGCTACATCGCACACTCGTGCACTTGCGAGTTAAAACAAGCCGATCATAAAAAGCGGTCAAGCAATTTTGGCGCCGTTGCCGGGGAGCTAGCAAGCAAAGGTAACAAATTTAGATTTGATTATTGAAAAACAAAAAAAAATCAATTGGCTGGTTTTACCGTCTAAAAAAAAAATTGACCTTAACGTTTCGGATATTGGACTGTGGACGGGACTATTAATTGTTGGATTTTGGTTGGTTTAACCATTTTTCTTTTATTGTTTATTCTTATTAGTTTCTAATATTTTTCTTGTTTATTTCATTTTATTTTGTTGATATTGTTTATATTTATTGTCTAAAGTGCTTGGCCGGTATCACCGCCTTTTATTCAAGCTTGTTATAATTATCTTTTAATGTTTATTGTTGTTATTTTTCTTATATTTATTGTTTAAAGTGCTTGGCCGGTATTACCGCCTTTTATTTATTTCAGTTTATTTTGTTGTTTTGTTATGATTATTGTTCTTATAGTTATTGTCTAAAGTGCTTGGCCAGTATTACCGCCCTTGTTTATTTCATTTTATTTTGTTGTTTTGCTATGATTATATTTCTTATAGTTATTGTCTAAAGTGCTCGGCCGGTATTACCGCCTTTTTATTCAAGCTTGTTATAATTATCTTTTAATGTTTATTGTTGTTAATAGTGATTATTAGTTGGAGAGTGAATTTCTTAATTTGTTGTACTTTTATTTGCAATTGTTTTTTCTTTCCTTTCCTTTCATATTCATATAATTGTTATATTATTTTATCATGGCTAATGTTGAAGATGTAGAGGGTGAAGGGAGTGTTCAAGGTAATGGACCTCCACAATTCAATGATCAACTTAATTTTCGAACTCTTAGAGAGTATCTTCACCCGGCTAGACAAAGTACACCTTCGTGTATTATCTTACCTCTTAACCAACAAGCCTTCAATTTGAAACCGGGCATGATTCAACTTCTTCCCACATTTCATGGTATGTATTCTGAAAATCCATACATACACATTAAAGACTTTGAAGAGGTATGTAATACTTTTATTGATAGAACATGCACCGAGGAAACCATTCGGCTTAAATTGTTCCCATTCTCTCTAAAGGATAAAGCCAAGCTTTGGCTAAACTCCTTGCGCCCTAGGTCTATAGGTACATGGAGAGAAATGCAAGCTGAATTTTTGAAAAAATACTTCCCCACTCATAGGACAGCAGCCTTACAACGTCAAATGATGAATTTTTCTTGTAGTCCAAATGAGTCATTTCACCAAGCTTGGGAAAGGTTCAAAGACTTGTTAAATGCATGCCCTCACCATGGTTTTGAGATGTGGAGGTTAGTGAGTTTCTTCTATGACTCTCTCACCGTAGATTTTAAAAAGCTAGTGTCAACCATGTGTAATGGTGAGTTTTATGACAAAGAACCAAGTGAGGCCTTTGATTTTTTTGATCAATTGGCTGAAAACACAAAGCAATGGGAGACTTCTCTCCCAGTTCATGTTGAGTCTAGAAACACCATTTCTCATTCAAGTGGGAAGTTTCAATTGAAAGAGACTGATGACCTCAATGCTAGATTAGCCTCATTGGCTAGGAAAGTAGAGTCTCTTGAGATTAAAAAAGTGCATGTCATGAGTGAACAACAAGAGGAAAGTTGTGTTGTTTGTGAGAGTAAAGGGCATAGGACAACTGAGTGTCCTACCATTCCAGCCTTCAAGGAAGTGCTATATGGCCAAACTTCTGATTCAAGTAATGTTAGAAAGCCATTTCCAAACCAAGTAGGCAATCCCTACTCTGAGACCTATAATCCTGGATGGAGGAACCACCCAAATTTTGGATGGAGAAATGAGGGCTCTTCAGTACCTCAAACATTTCAACCTCCACCCCAACCATTTCATGCTCCCACACATAACACATACCAACCACCTCATAAGAGATCCTTAGAGGATACTCTTCAACAATTCATGCAAACGCAAGGAGGAATCAACAACCAAGCTTACAAATTCCAAGACCAGACTAATAGGACCTTAGATGACATTCGAAGTCAACTAACTAAGTTGACTCAATCACTACGCATTCAAGAGAAGGGAAAAATCCCAGCTCAACCAATGCCCAATCCTAGAGGTCAGGTACACATGAGTGAATCCTCACCAAGTGAACATTTAAACCATGAACAAGTCCAAGCCATCACTACCCTTAGAAGTGGAAAGATTGTTGACAAAGGTATAGGTTTCAGGATTCCTAAAAGTATTGTGGAGGAGAAATCTAAGGAAAGTGAAGAGGGAATCAAAACACAAATGACAAAGAAGGTGAGATAAATGAGAAAGAGATGAGTGAGAAAGGAGATGATTTAAGAAAAATTGGAGTCAAAGTGAGTGATTTAGAATTTAAAGCAATTAAACCCTAAGGGGTGTTTTAACACCTAATATCATAAAATCAACTAACTTGGGAGCTATTGGCTCAACACTTATTACATGGGTTTTGGAGAAAAGTTTAGGGGAATTAAAGATTGCACTATCTACGTATTAATATCTGCAACTCGAGTTACTAAGCTTGTAGAGGTGTCTCAACACCTAATGTCTTAAGACCAACTGGTTTAGGAGTCATTAATCGAAAGCTCGTTACATGGGTTAAAGATGCATTGTGTTTGAAGTTACATATATATATATATTTTTAAAAAAACAAAAAAAAGAAAAAAAATCTCAACCCAAGGAAGTTAACCTTAAACATTAGAACAAGAATTTTGTTTTCTTTCAAGCAAAGACCCACCACCATGTTGATGAATTGAGCACAAAAGAAAGGTTTATTAGTATCTTATTTAAGAGGTATTGAGTAGATATATAAATTTAATGAGAGTTTGTTTATCTGGATAGATTAATGGAAGTTGAATGATGAATACCTTGCTTTATGGAATTTACAAATTGTATTTCTATTTTAATGCTTTGATTACTAGGAACTAGTAATAATCTAGTTGGAGGGTGTGATTCATACTTAAAACTGTATTTTTTTTATCAAGGTTTTATATCATCATTTTGCACTTCAAGTATCAATAACTCCTTAACTAAAATGTGTTTTATAACAACATATCTAATAGTATAAGATATCTTTAATTTATGGTAAATGTTTATTTTAAATGCAAGCCTATTACATAAATGAAAGGATTGATTGATGAATTTAAGAACTGAAATTGAAAGGACAAAGAGATGGTCAAACTTAAAAAAGAGATGCCAGTGCAATTCAAACCAGAACACTGTTCGGTAGTTGGGTCACATATAGAGCTGTAGATCTTAGATTTAGATATACTTTATATGGATAGAAAGGTAAGACATAGACCTACAACTTTCATATGGATCCTAAGACTGAACAAAGCCAGTTTCAAATCCAAATTATAGCAACAACAAAGAAGTCTGAATATGTTGTCCTCTGGCATGAGCACTATTTAGTATTTGGCCTATATCTAGAGTTCTAGAAGTCCAAATGATCTTAATTTTTTACAAGAAAGCTAAGACAATTTACTACAACTTTCATGTTTTCAAGTGGTTCCAATTCTAATGTTTTTAATAATATTTTGGGCAGACAAAAGAAGATTAGGATTGTCACTAAGTCAAGAGTTGGTCACCTACTCATCAATTAGTCATTAAATTAATAGTTTCTAATTTTGTCCTATAAAAGGAGGTATTTGCCATGCATTTAGGCATTTTGGTTTCTAGATCAAGATCATGCTCTTGCTTTCTCTCTTAGTAATTTTTTTTTGTAATGTTTATGCTTTGCTTTCATTAATATCAAGTTTATGCTTTTTATTTCCTTTCATTTACTTAGTTAACTTTTATCTTATTTATGTTCTTATTTTGTTTATTTATTTTCTTTCTTTCATTATATTTAGTTTAGTTTATTATGTCAAGGTGAAAAGGTTATACTAATGGTGTAAGAATAGGTTTAGTGTAAACTTAAGATGGAGTTTAATGTTTGATACTAAAATGTTTTATATTTGTTATCTTGTTCACTTTTTAATACTTTGCTTGTTAAATGACTAATCTAGATTTATGTTGTAGAACACTTGGTTCAATAAATATTTGGCACTCTTATAGCCCATACTGAATGGTATAATCGACACCTGAGCTACGAAAGGAATTTGATTTGTAGTTAACATAAGTTATAATTATGAATGCCTCAGGAGATTTATAAGTATTAGTATTAATCGAATAAAATAACTAATATGATCATGTTAACAATTTATAATCTGATTGAAACCTCCTTTGAGTATTGTTTACAATTAAATAATAAGAGTTTATACTATATTTGTTTGACATACCATTAGTGGATCCTCTAACCTTGATATTTGTTATTATAATTGTTTAATCTTTATATTAATATTTCATCTCAAAGTTCTCATCATCTTTTTCTTCTTCTCCTTCTTTTTCTTTATTATTATTATTATTGGTATTACTACTAATACTATTATTATTATTCTTGTTGTTGTTGTTGTTGTATTATTCTCATCTACAATTTATACAATTAACCTCCCTATGGTTCGATCCAGGTCTTGCTGGGTTATTTATTACTTTGACACTTCTATGCTTGGGAGAAGACATTAATCTTTTAGTCGTGTCATTGTCGATACTGATACACAGATAGTGCAATGTTTGATTTCCTAAAGCTTTTCTCCTCAACCCATGTAACAAGCATTAGGCCAATAACTCCAAAGTTAGTTGACTTTTAGGGTATTAGGTGTTAAAACACCTCTTCAAGTTTAATTGCTTAGGTTAGGGAGGCTACGAAACCAAACTTATCTACATTTTTATTATCATAATTTTTTTTGCTCTTTTGTTTTTTTTTTCAAATTATATACTATCCCTTTTCCTTAGTTGTTACCTTTAACAAAAGAACATAAATAATGTAATAATCCAATGTGTAACCCATAATCATATGTTAAAGTGTGTGTGCGAAAATGAAGGTTTAAGAATACATGTTAAATGAGTGTATAAGCAGAATTAAGTGATAATAATGTGAGAGTTTGTAAACCTAAATATTCAAGAAATATTATAATAGACCTTATTAAGAATGGTTACTAAGATACGTCTCAAGAGTCACTTTAGCAAAATGGCTCCTTTACTCTGCCATTTTAGTAACAACAACTTTACACATGCTTTATGAAATGGAAAACACAGTTAGTTAATTTTTTTTGTCAACTCCTACCCTCTTCTCCCAACCAAAACGAGACATTGTCCCTAATGTCCTAAAGTAGAAAGCTAGAGTATAGAAGACATCACCTAAAATAACAAAGACTAACAAACTTGAAACGCATTTAAACAAATATAAAAAACAAATATTATGCTATTAATAAAACCAAAAGACACAAAGATTCACAAATAAAGACTCAAATCCAATCTAAGCTTTTTATGGCTTTCTTTAGATGACCAATTTATGCGACTTATGGAGGGATCAATTACAAGAATGAAAGATTGTAGTTGGTCAATCAACTGTTTAGCAGTAGTAGCAAATATTATAATTTGTGGTGTAGAAGATGTTAGAAATTCCTATTCCATAGCATTATCAAGAAAAGACAACAACTTATCATAATAACCATTAACATTTAACAGACCTATAGGTTTATGGTGAATGTGCAGTTTGGCCCAAGAGGAAATATGAAAGATCTCTTCCAATGTGTCTAGACTACCTGGCAAGGCAATGAAGGCATCAACATGATTAAATATTTCATTCATTTGAGCAGATAGTGTGGAGACCTGTAGTTCCTCTCCAATTGTTTTTCCAATGATATATTCTTATGCTAAAGCTTTTGGGACAACGCCCAAAACTTGACTACCTCCTAAAAATACAGCTATTGATACACCTCCCATTAACCCAAGATTACCTCCCTTATACACTAAATGAATTTTTCTCTCAGTTAGTACCTGACCAAGATGATTTGTTGATTCTAAAAACTCCTTTTATTTTTTAGGACTAGATCCACCAAAACACAAACATTTCTTAGGTGAAGACCTGAGGAACTTGCCATTTCTACACACTTCTATATTTGTTAAATGTATGGGTTGAGTAGAAATGAAAGGAAGGAAGAGAGGATTTAAAGATGAGAAATTGAAAAGGCAATCATACCACTTATATATAAGCTAGCTGGAGTCTCTTTCTCTCTCTCTCTCTTTCTCTCTCCCTCTATTTATTTATTTTTTAAAAAATATGTATATATAGGTAGTTATGATTATGGCTCACATCCTCCCTTAGTTTTACATCCAAGAATGGCTTAAATGCCCTCTATAAGTCGGGGATAGGCTTTCCATCTATTTTTCTTAAAAACTGGCAAACAAGGTCTTTTTTAGTCAGATTTCCAAGACTATTCCAAGCATGTTCTTTATGAAAATGGGTTCATAAGTAATGAATTGCATGATGCTTATCTTAACTATGATGAGACTTATCATAAGTAATGAATTAATAGAAGATTATCTAGAGACTCTGTGTTTTGAAACAAATCCTACATTTTGACAATTTTCACAGGTTTTGCGGAATGCATGTGATTCCTTAAATATGGTGGACCAGTAAAATCCACTTTGTAAGATTTCTAAGTCTTTTTCTTTACAAGAAATAATCCCTATGTGCCTTAGAGTGATAAAAATTTGATGACATTACTTACTTCATTATTAGAAATGAATCTTTGAAATATTTGATCAGGACAATAATTGAATAAGTAAGGGTCATCCCAATAAAAATTTTGCACATTGCTTAAAAATTTTCTTTTGTCTTCAATACTCTAATGAGTTGGCAAAAATCTTGAAGTAAAAAAATTGATATTTTTAGCAAACCAAGGCATTGAACTAAGAGAAAGTAGAGATTCATTAGGAAAGTAATCATTGATTGGTATAATGTCGAGTGTCAAATCTGTTGTCACTTTTGATAAGAGATCTACATCAATATTTTCGATCGCTTTTTCATCCTCAATTTCTTCTTAATTGGTCATGGCATGAGAAAATGAAAGTGTTGGCGGGGAATCAATCTTTTCTTTGCAATGTTCAGATTCAACCCCTTTCTTACCCTTAGAGATTGACTCATCGTCTTTCTTACAAGGTTCAAGAATTGGTTTTTGAATAACCTTACCATTACAAAGAGTGATGATTGATTTAACTTGATCCATATGTTAACTTCCAGAACTAGCATTCACAATGTATTGCCCCTTGGGATTTTGCTATGGTTGAGATGGAAACTCAACTTTCTCTTGAAAACTAAGAGTAGAAGTGAATTTTGCAAGAGTATCTTAAAAATCTATTATGCTTTGAGCAAGTTGAGTGTTGATTGTCTCTTGCTTTTCAATGAATGCATACAAAGTTTCCTTAAAAAATTTTCTAAGAGGTGGAGCGTAAAAAGTGCATATCCATGAGAATTTTAAAAATTTTGGTGTGCTTGAAACTGTTGTGGTGAAGTTTGTGCATTATCACTCTTCCAACTGAAATTTTCATGATTTCTCCAACTAGGGTTGTATGTTTGCGAGTATGGCCTATAATTGAGCCTTTAAAAATTGTTTAAAGCATGGGCTTGTCCATGAAGACATTCCTTAAAAGAAGACAAAGTTGGACAGTCATTGGTTGAGTGTTCATTGGTTTTACAGATTTGACACACAATGTTTTGAATAGATTTTAATTGACCACTCTTTTTCAATTCTAGTGCCTCGACTTTTCTAGCTAAAGATGCAAACTTGGCTTGAAGGTTATGATCTTCCTTAAGGTTGTACATACCTCTACTAGATATATAAGCTTGAGTTTTACTCGGTGCCTTATAAGTACCTATGTTGTCCTAATTTTGAGCATTTTCAACTAACAAATCTAAGTATTCTATTGCTTCATCAGGGTCTTTATCTTCAAAAGTTTCATTGCACATCAATTCAACCATTTGCCTATCTCTAGGTTTTAACCCTTCATAAAAATATGAAACTAATCTCCATGTTTCAAAACCATGATGAGGGCATGTATTAAGCAAGTCTCGATATCTATCCCAATATTGATAAAATACTTATCCTAGTTTTTTAGTGAAAGTGGTGATTTATCTTTTGAAAGATTTCGTTTTATAAAAAGGGAAAAACTTCTTTAAACATTGTTGTTACATTTTATCCCAAACACGAATGGATCCAAGTCTTAAATTTTATAACCATGTTTTAGCTTTATCTTTTAATGAAAAAGGAAAAAGCTTTAATCTGATGGTATTCATGCTACAATTTGAGTTATTATAAGTGTTACAAATCTCCTCAAATTTCTTTAAATGCAAGTATGGATTTTCTAAATCTAAGCCATGAAAAAAAGCTAAAAGTTGAATAATGTCTAATTTAAAATTAAAGTAAGATGCATTGGGAGGGAAAACTATGCAAGATGATGCACCTTTTCATATGAGATTTATGTGGTCCCTAAGTGTCTTAACACAGCTATTCTCATTATTCTCCTTATAAAGTGATTGATTATTTTCTTCAGCTATTTTTTTTGAAAATGATGAGGATACCCTATAAAGTCTATCACTTAATATACATGACCATACTGTTATACACATGTAGGAATAGAATAATAAGAAGAAGAAAACAAAAGAAGAAGAAACAAAATAAAAGAAATAAAGTTACAACAAAAGTGAAAAGAGAATAAAATAAATACTATAACTTGTACAAGAACTTACCTCCCCAGCAACGGCGCCAAAAACTTGTTACGACCAAAAGATTGATGTCTTCTTCTAAATGCAGCAGTGTCAAAGTAATAAATAACCCGGCAAGACCGAGGTCGAACCACAGGGAGCTTAATTATATAAATTATAGATAACAATAATATAACAATAACAACAATGTAACAATAATAATAAAAATACTACTACTAGTAGTAATAGTAATAGTAGTAGTAGTAGTAGTAATTACTATTATAATTATAAGAAAGAAAAGGAAGAAGAAGTAGAAAAAGTTGATGAGAATTTTGAGATGGAATATTAACATAAGGATTAAACAATGATAACAATAAATGTCAAGGTAAGAGGATCCACTAATGGTATGTTAAACGAGTATACTATAAATTCTTATTATTCAATTGAAAACCACATATAAAGGAGGTTCTAATTAGATTATAAATTATTAACATATTACATTAGTCATCTTATTCAATTAATGCTAACACTTGTAAATCTCGTCAGGAATTCATGATTAAACTTATGTTAACAACAAATCAAGTTTCTTTTATAGCTCAGGTGTCGGTTATACCATACAGCATGGGTTATGAAAGTGCCAAGCATTTGTTATACCAAGTGTCATACAACATAAATCTAGATTAGTCATTTAACAAGCAAAGTATTAAAGAGTAAACAAGATAACAGATACAAAACACATTAGTATCAAACATTAAAATCCATATTGAGTTTACAATATAATATTCTTAAACCATTAGTGTAACCTTTTCACCTTAACATAATAAACTTAGCTAAACATAATGAAAGAAAGAAAAAAAAACAAAATAAGAACATAAATAAGATAAAAGTTAACTAAGTAAAGAAAAGGAAATTAAAAGTATAAACTTGATATTAATGAAAGCAAAACATAAGCAATACAAAAAATACAAAGAGAAAAAGCAAAAACATGATTTTAATCTAAAAACTAGGATACCTAAATATATGGCAAATGCCTCCTTTTATAGGCCAAAATTAGGAACTATTGATTTGATGACTAATTGATGAGTGGGTGACCAACTTTTGACTTGATGACAATCCTTATCTTCTCTTGTCTGCCCAAAACATCATTGATAATGTTAGAATTAAAACCACTTGAAACATGAAAGTTGTAGTAAATTATCTCAGCTTTCTAGGGAAGAAAAAATTATAGGTCATTTGGACTTCTAGAACTCTAGATATGGGTCAAACACTCAACACTACGCAGGCTGTTGGATAGATTTAGATACAGAGACCATATGAACTTTATAAGAACAAGTGCACCTTCATGCATAATTTTCCCTCCTGATGCATCTCACTTTAATTTTAAGCTAGGCATTATTCAACTTTTACCTTATTTTCATGGCTTAGATCTAGAAAATCCATACTTGCATTTGAGAGAATTTGAAGAAGTTTGTAACACCTATAATGACTTAAATTGTAGAATGAACACCATGAGATTAAAGCTTTTTCCTTTTTCATTAAAAGATAAAGCTAAAACATGGCTACAAAATCTTAGGTCAGGATCCATTCATGCTTGGCATGAAATGCAACAATAATTTTTAAAGAAATGTTTTCCATCTTAGAGAACAAACTCATTTAAAAGACAAATCACCACTTTCACTCAAAAACTAGGAGAAACATTTTACCAATGTTGGCATAGGTATCGGGACTTGCTTAATACTTGCCCTCATTATGGTTTTGAAACATGGAGATTAGTTTCAAATTTTTATGAAGGGTTAACACCTAAAGATAGACAAATGATGGAATTGATGTGCAATGGAACTTTTGAAAATAAAGACCCTGACGAAGCAATGGAGTACCTAGACTTGCTAGCTGAAAATGCTCAAAATTGGGACAACTACAAGAACTTCTAAGGCACCTGGTAAGGCTCAACCTCATACATCTAGTGGAGTTATGTATAATCTTAGGAAAGATCATGATCTCGAAGCCAAATTTGTATCTTTAGCTAGAAAAGTTGAGGCACTAGAATTAAAAAAGAGTGGTCAATTAAAATTTATTCAAGACATTATGTGTCAAATTTGTGAAACCAATGAACATTCAACCAATGACAATCCAACTTTGCCTTCTTTTAAGGAATGTCTCCATGAACAAGCCCATGCTTTAAACAATTTGCAAAGGCCCAATCATAACCCATACTCGCAAACATACAACCCTATTGGAGAAATCACCCAAATTTTAGTTAGAAGAGTGGTAACAATAATGCACAAACTTCATAGCCACCGTTTCAAGCAAACTATAATTTTCAAAATTCTCATGGATATGCACCTCCTTATGCTCTACCTTCTGGAAGAAATCTAGAGAAAACATTGCATGCATTCATTGAAAAGCAGGAGACAATCAACACTCAAAATGCTTAAACCATGGTAGATATAAAAGATGCTCTTGCAAAATTCACATCTACTCCCAATTTTCATGAGAAAGGTAAGTTTCCATCTCAACTATAGCAAAATCCCAAGGGGCAATACAATGCAAATGCAAGTAGTTCCGCAAACCATCACATGGATCAAGTCAAATCAGTCATCACTCTTCGTAGTGGTAAGGTTATTGAAAAACCCACTCTTGAACCTTGTGAGAAAGATGATGAGTTAATCTCTGAGGGTAAGGAAGGGGTTGAAGCTGAACATTGTAAAGAAAAGACTGATTCCCCGCCAGCACTTCCATTTCCTCATGCCACGACCAAACAGAGAAAATCAATCACAACTGGATTTGATTGTAGGAATGGACTGATGAAGTTATCATTTGGACGCCCATTTCTTACAACGTCTAATGCATTGATTAATTATAGGAATGGATTGATGAAGTTATCATTTGGAAACATGACATTGGAGATGAATATTTTCAACATTTACAAGCAACCTGGAGATAATAATGATTTATAGGAAATGGATTTTATTGAAAAATTAGTTCATGATCAATTTGAAACTATTTCCAGTGAAATTGAATTTAATGAGTCTGAGAATTTGCAAATGGTTTATTTTTAGGAAGAATAAAAAACAAGTAATTGGAGACCACAAATTGAAGAGTTGCCACCACAATCAATTGAGTCTATACTTTCATGTGTTCAACCACCAAAACCTGACTTGAAGTCACTACCATTCAATCTCAAATACTCATTTTTAGGAGAAAATAAAACTTTTCCGGTAATAATTTCTTCCAAACTTAATGCACATGAAAAAGGTAAGTTATTACAAAATTTAAAAAGGCACATAGGATGGACCATAGCTGACATAAAATGAATTAGTACTTTGATTTGCACATATAGGATGAATGTTAAACCCTCTAGAGAAATGCAACGAAGGTTGAATCCTAATATGAAAGAAGTAGTGAGGAATGAAGTCATTAAGCTTCTAGATAATGGAATCATTTATCCTATTTTTGATAGCAAATGGACAAGTCCTACCCAAGTTGTACCCAAGAAGTCTGGAGTCATTGTGATAACAAATGAGAAAAATGAGTTAATTCCAACTAGGACTGTTGCTGGTTGGCGCATGTGCATTGACTATAGGAAACTTAATTCAATGACTAGAAAAGATCATTTTCCCTTACCTTTCATGGATCAAATCCTAGAAAGAGTTGCAGGTCATGAATTTTATTGTTTCCTAGATGGCTACTCAGGTTATAATCAAATTAAAATTGTATTGGAAGATCAAGAGAAGACCATTTTCACATATCCATTTAGTACTTTTGCATATTGAAGGATGCCTTATGGATTATGTAATGCACCAGCCACGTTTCAAAGATGCATGCTTAGCATATTCAGTGATATGGTTGAACGTTTTCTTGAAATTTTTATGAATGATTTTTTTTTGTTTTTGGTGACTCATTTGATGATTGTTTGACTAACATAGAAAAGGTTTTGAGTAGGTGTGAAGAGAAGAATCTTGTGCTGAATTGGGAAAAATGTCATTTTATGGTAACAAACGATATTATACTTGGTCACATTGTTTCATCAAAAGGAATTGAGGTTGACAAATCTAAAATTGAATTAATTGCCAACTTGCTAACACCAAAATTTGTTAAAGATGTTAGATCATTCTTAGGACATGCTGGTTTTTATAGAAGGTTCATCAAAGATTTTAGTGTTATATCTTAGCCATTATGTAACCTTCTAACAAAGGAAAATATTTTTGAATGGACTGAACAATATGAAAAAGCCTTTGTTAAACATAAAAACTTGCTTACTTCTACTCTTGTCATTCAACCTCCTAATTAGTCATTACCTTTTGAAATGATGTGTGATGCTAGTGATTATGCCGTGGGTGCTATTTTGGGACAAAGAAAAGATAAGAAACCTTATGTGATTTACTATGCAAGTAAAACTTTAAATAGTACTCAAATGAATTACACCACCACTAAAAAAGAATTGCTTGCAGTAGTGTTTGCATGTGAAAAATTTAGGTCTTATTTTGTCAGCTCACTTGTTGTTGTTTTTAGTGATCATGCAAGTTTGAAATATCTTGTTTCAAAAAAGGATTCTAAGGCTAGACTAATACAATGGATTTTTTTACTTCAAGAATTTGATATCACAATCAAAGACAAGAAAGGCACTGAAAATGTTGTCGCGGATCATTTATCAAGATTGATAATAGATTCAAGATCTGACATCACACCAATCGATGACTAGTTTCGTAATGAATCCTTATTTTCTGTCTCTACAATACCTTGGTTTGCTAATATTGTTAATTTTCTTATTTCAGGACATTTGCCAACTCATTGGAGTACCCAAGACAAAAGAAGGTTCTTGAACAAAGTGAAGAACTTTTATTAGGATGACCATTATTTATTCAAATATTGTCATGATCAAATATTTTGAAGATGCATTCCCAATAATTAAGTAAACAGTGTCATTATGAAGCATGTGGGGGTCATTTCTCATTAAGAAAGACAACTGCAAAAATCTTACAAAGTGGATTTTACTGGCCCACAATGTTCAAGGACTCATACGCATTCTGTAAGACTTATGAAAATTGTCAAGAGTTGGGATCTATTTCAAAACGTTATATGATGCCTTTAAATCCTATTCTTATCATAGAGATCTTTGATTATTGGGGTATAGATTTTATAGGTTCATTTCCTCCATCATTTGGTTTCTTGTACATATTAGTCGCAATAGATTATGTTTCAAAATGTATTTGAAATATTTTAAGTCGAAACAATGATCACACAATAGTGATAAAGTTTTTGAAAAGGAAATATTTTAAGTCGATTTGGAATCCCTCAAGCCATGATAAGTGATGGTGGAACACATTTTTGCAACAAGTCATTTGAGTCTTTAATGAGGAAATATGGAATCACACACAAAGTTTCCACCCCTTATCACCCCAGACAAGTGAACAAGTAGAACTTGCTAATAAGGTGATCAAATAGATATTGGAAAGAATAGTGAACCCTAATAGGAAAGACTGGTCTTTAAGACTTAATGATGCACTTTGGGCTTATCGAACGACTTATAAAACATCATTAGGTATGTCACCTTATAGACTAGTCTATGGAAAACCTTGTCATTTGCCTGTGGAACTTAAACATAAAGCGTATTGGGCTATTAAAGCTTTCAATTCAAATCTTGATGATGCTAGTCAGTTGCGGAAATTACAAATAAATGAGCTTAAGGAAATAAGAAATGATGCATATGAAAATACAAGAATTCATAAATCAAGAATCAAAGAATTTCATGATAAGAAAATACTGAGAAAAACATTCAATGTTGCTCAAAAAGTCTTGCTTTATAATTCTCGACTCCATTTATTTCCTGGAAAGCTAAGATCAAGATGGAGTGGTCCTTTTATTGTGAAACATGTGTATCCATATGGGGCTTGTGATATCGAGAATCTAAAGAATGGTAATGTTTTCAAGGTAAATGGATATTGTTTGAAAGCTTACTTTAACAACTTTTCAATTGAAAATGACTCTATTGAATTGGGTGATCCTTTATATAAAGACTGATATTTGTTTTCTTCTCTCTCACATTTATTTTGTGTTTTCTTTTGGTGTGGCCTTTGTTTTGCTAGTTTTTTTGCCACCCTAGTCAAATGGTGGATAACGATACTTCATAACTTTAGTCGGCTCTTTCAGTTTCTCATAATAACTGATATCTGTGTATATATTTGTTCAATTCTTTGCTTTTTCTCCCTTTATTACATCTCTTCTCATTTGAAAATGGACACCACTCTTGAAAAATTAAAAAAGTATTTTCCTACTCTGCCTCAGAATGCGATTATAAAAATTTACTATGCTAGATGTGCAAGATTGAGATTGTTAATGAACCATAGAATTCTTGAAGATATTTGTTGGCTAATTGAAGCAAAGGTTCGATTAATAGGTGAGTCAAATTCTTTCATTTCATACATGCTTGGAACAGATAAAAGCACTTTTGCAAAGAAACATCGTGTAAAATGACTACAAGTCTGTCACAGATGTGCTAGATGGACTTATAATACAAAATATCGTTCTTTAGGAATGGTATTTGTAAATCATGAAAATAAAATATAGTTCATTAAGGATGGCCTGAGTAAGGAGTCTTTAAATAATCTTCTATTGACTTTTGAGACACACCCTAGTTGAGATGTGCATTGTGCAATTTATGATTCATGGCCACAATTTCATAAAGAACATGCTTGACATAGTCTTGGAAATCTGACTAAAAAAGACCCTGTTTGCCAGTTTTTAAGAAAACTGGATGGGAAGCCTATCTCTGACCCATAGAGGGCGTTTAAGCCGTTCTTGGACGTAAAACCAAGAGAAGATGTGAGCCACAATCACAACTACTTGTACATACACATGTTAACTATTTTTTTAAATTATAATAATAATAATAATAATAAAAGAGAGAGAGAGACTTCAACTGGCCTACATATAGGTGATATGATTGTATTTTCACTTTCTCATCTCTCTTCATTCCCTTTTTTTCTACTAAGCCTGCACATTTCACGGATATCAAAGTGTGTAGAAATGACAAGTTCCTCAAGTCATCAAATATGAAATATTTGTGTTTTTGGTAGATCTAGTCCTGGAAAAGAAAAAAAGTTTTTAGAATTAGCAAATCATCTTGGTCAGGTATTAGCTGCAAGCAAGATTCATTTGGTGTATAGAGGAGGCAACCTTAGGTTAATAGAGGGTGTGTCAATAGCTGTATTTTTAGGAGGTAGTCATGTTTTGGGGGTTGTCCCCAAAGCTTTAGCACATGGTGATATTATTAGAACAACAATTGGAGAGGAACTCCAGGTCTCTACAATGTTTGATCGAATGAATATAATGTTTAAACATGCTAATGCTTTCATTGCCATGTCAGGTGGTCTGAGCACATTGGAAGAGATCTTTCATATTTTCTCTTGGGCCTAACTTCACATTCATCATAAACCCATCGATTTTTTAAATGTTAATGATTATTATGATAAGTTGTTGTCTTTTATTGATCATGCTGTGGAACAAGAATTTCTAACGTCTTCAGTGATTGATACTTAAAAGTGTATTTTTATCAAGGTTTTATATTATCATTTTGCGCTTGAAGTATCAATAACTCCTTAAGTAAAATATGTTTTATAATAATATATCTAATAATATAAGATACGTTTAATTTATGATAAATGTTCATTTTAAATGCAGGCCTATCATATAAATGAAAGGATTGATTGATGAATTTAAGAACTGAAATTGAAAGGATAAGGAGATGGTCAAACTTAGAAAAGAGATGTCAGTGCAATCCAAACTGGAATACTGTTTGGTAATTGGGTCATATCTAGAGCTACAGATCCCAGATTTAGATCTACTTTATATGGATGGAAAGGTAAGACATAGGCCTACAACTTTTATATAGAGCCCAACATCTAAAAAGGCCATTTTCAAGTCCAAATTGTTGCAACAACAAAGAAGCCTGAATTTGTCCTCCACCCGAGCACTGTTCAGTATTTTAGCCATATCTGCAGTTCTAGAAGTCGAAATGAGCTGAATGTTTTACACAAGAAAGATTAGCACTATTCATTTTCAAGTGGTTCCAATTTTGATGTTATTAATAATGTTTTGGGCACACAAAAGAAGATAAGGATTGTCACCAAGTCAAGAGTTGGCCACCTACTCATCAATTAGTCATCAAATCAATAGTTCGCAATTTTGGCCTATCAAAGGAGGCATTTGCCATGCATTTAGGCATCTTGGTTTCTAGATCAAGATCATGCTTTTACTTTCTCTCTTTGTTTTTTTTTTTTGTTGCTTATGCTTTGCTTTCATTAATATCAAGTTTATGCCTTTCATTTCCTTTCCTTTGCTTTGTTAACTTTTATCTTATTTTGTTTATCTATTTTTCTTTCTTTCATTATGTCTAGCTATGTTTATTATGTTAAGGTAAAAAAGTTACGCTAATGGTGTAAGAATAAGTATAGTATAAACTTAATATGGACTTTAATATTTGATACTAACATGTTTTATATTGTTATCTTGTTCACTCTTTAGTACTTTGCTTGTTAAATGACTAATCTTGATTTATGTTGTATAACACTTAATACAACAAATGCTTGGCACTTTTATAGCCCATACTATATGGTATAATCGACACCTGAACTATGAAAGGAACTTGATTTGTTATTAACATAAGTTATAATCATGAATGCTTGATGAAATTTACAGGTATTAGCATTAACTGAATAAGATGACTAATGTAATCATGTTAACAATATATAATCTGATTGGAACCTCCTTTGTGAGTGGTTTCCAATTGAATAATAAGCGTTTATATTATACTTATTTGACATACCATTAGTGGATCCTCTAATCTTGACATTGTTTGTTATCGTTGTTTAATCCTTACTTTAATTTTCCATATCAAAGTTCTCATCAATTTTTTCTTCTTCTTTATTATTATTGTTGTTGTTGTTGTTATTATTATTATTATTACTACTATTACTACTAGTATTATTAGTATTATTATTACTACTAGTAGTATTATTGTTGTTGTTGTTACTATTGTTGTTGTTGTTTATAATTGTTGTTTATAATTTGTAAAATTAACCTCCCTGTGGTTCGACCCCAGTCTTGTTGGGTTATTCATTATTTTGACAATCCTTCACTTGAGCGAAGACATCAATCTTTTAGTCATGTCAAGTTTTTGGCGTCGTTGCCGAGGAGGTAAGTTTTGTATGAATTATAATATTTATTTTATTTTCTCTTTTCACTTTTCTTGTATATAACTTTGTTTCTTTTCTTTTGTTTCTTCTTCTTTTGTTTTCTTCTTCCTTTTATTCTATTCCTACATATGCATGAAAGTGTGGTCACTACATCAAGTGGTAGACTTTGTAGGGTATCCTCATCATTTTCAAAAAATATGGCTAAAGAAGATAATCAATCACTTCATAATGAGAATAATGAGAATAACCATGCTAGAACACTTAAAGATCACATGAATCCCACAAGAACAAGTGCACCATCATGCATAGTTTTTCCTTCTGATGCATCTCATTTTAATTTTAAGCCAGGCATTATTCAACTTTCACCTTCTTTTTAAGGCTTAGAATTGAAAAATCCATACTTGTATTTAAGGGAATTTGAGGAGGTCTGTAACACATATAATAATTTAAATTGTAGCATGAACACCATCAGATTAAAGCTTTTTCCTTTTTCATTAAAAGATAAAGCTAAAACATGCCAATTTGAGACCAAGATCCATTCGTACTTGGGATGAAATGCAACAACAGTTTTTAAAGAAGTTTTTTCCATCTCATAAAACAAACTTTTTTAAAAGACAAATCACTACTTTCACTAAAAAACTAGGAGAAACATTTTACCAATATTAGGATAGGTATCGAGACTTGCTTAGTACTTGCCCTCATCATGGTTTTGAAACATGGAGATTGGTTTCATATTTTTATGAACGGTTAACACCTAAAAATAGGTAAATGGTTGAATTGATGTGCAATGGAACTTTTGAAGATAAAGACCCTGATAAAGCAATGGAGTACTTAGACTTGTTAGTTGAAAATGCTCAAAATTCGGATACCGCGGGTACTTATGAGGAACTGAGTAAAACTTAACCTCATATATCTAGTAGAGGTATGTACAAAGATGTAATCATATTATTTGATAGTTTCACTCATATTTACCTAATGTTTTGTCCATGTTTTATATGTAAAATGCCTTGATATTCTTTGTTTTATGTTTTGAAGGCACTTTTGGATGAAAAATGCAAAAAGGAGTACATTGGAGATAATTGGCAGATTCGATGTTCAGTCGATGTTTTGTGTAGAGCGTGAGTTCTAAAGATCAAAATGAAGTGATTCCAGTGGCACTAAAAAGCTAACATCCATACCTTTCTAGAAATATAATGCAAGAAAAACAAAAAGAGGAAGATCATGGAAATCACATCCTTCAAAGTCAAATCTCGCATTCTGCCACTACTGACCCTCGTCTATTCAAAATTAAATATCTGGAGCTATAGAAGTCCAATTTATACAAACTCAATTTTTTTGGATTCGTGGCTCAAAAGTATGTAAATGCTCCAAATTTCATCCAAAAATGATGTCATATGAGGGAGATATGATTTTTCAAAAATGACAACTGAATTGTGCTAGCAATCAAGTTTCATGAAGAAATAAGTCCAAATTACATTTCGAAGCTTCTAAACCGTCATCCAAGTTTTTATATCAGTAATTTATCTCCTTTAAGTCAGAGTTTGAAGATTTCATGCAAGGCTATTTCTCTGTTTTAGGGAAAATAGTTATTGAAGTACTTAAATGTCAATTGTCAACTTAAGGGAGGACTACTTTGTAAATTAGGAACTAGGGTTTCTTAGCATATAAAAAGAAAGAGAGAGAGAGGAGAGAAGGGGGGCAGTAGCCAGAAGTTAAGAAACACAAATTCTCTCCTATACAAACCCAAAAAAAATCATGTTCTCTTCATTTTTTAAGAGTAGTTGTTCAATAGTTATGCAAGGCTAAGCTCTTTTCTTGGTTGCAAGGACACAAGAAACCTTCGGATTTCAAGAACCGTGAGATTTGTTCTTCCTTTTATTTTTAGTTTATAGTATGAATGAGTATGGTTTTTTTCCTATGCATATTTTCTATGATTGTTGTTGATAATTACTAGAGCGAAACTCTAAGTTATTATTGTGAACCATTTATTGCTAAGTTTGATATCAAAACCGGAGTTGTGATGTATGAACTTGTGAAGCAACTAAACTTGATAATTATGGCGAAACTACATTATTAAACTTAGGGAGAACACTCAAATATCTAGTTCTTAGGGCTGCCATTGAACTAAATCATTAATGCGGACATTATTATTTGTTGATTAGGGTTAGTTCTATGGCGGATCCGTTAATTAACCAACATTAAGAAAAGATAAAAATTCAGAATATAAATTGTAGTTTTGTTTCAAGGATCGGTTCTAATTTTTGTTGGTGGATGTGTGCTTGCAACCAAGGTTTGTTTTCTTGATAAATTTTGATTTCAATTGATTTTGTTTGCTAGTTTAATTTCTTCCATAGTTTAGATCATCACAAATCAAAACCCTGCAATTGCATAACGTATAGCATAAAAATCTGAACTAAATCTTCCTTGTGGGATCGACCCCTTGCTTGCTCTATATTATCTTGTATATTGTGTTTTAAGCTAGGTTAATTAATTTGTGCGACCACGACACACAACAAATTTTGGTGCCGTTGCCGGGGAAGTAATTTTAGTTGATTCTTGTGCTTGTACTGTTATTTTTAGTTGCTGTGATTTTTTATTTTTATTTCTGAAAAAAAAAGAGACATAATTTTTGCTTGCGGTGGTACTGTTCAAAACAGAATTGTTTGTGGAATTAGGTTTTAGCTTCTCCTTTCCTGAAGGAAAACGACGTTCTGAACAAGACTAGTAGATCACTACTAGCCCTACCTTATTGAGGCCAAATTCCACTGTTTTCTAAGGTTTTAAGGTAGTTTTAGTTTTCTAATGGAGGATTTTCATACAATTTACATTGTTTTTGATCTTTTGTGTGGTTGGTTTCTTTTGAGTTTTCTGGATGATTTATGCCAGTAACACATTCTACTAATCAAAGTCAAGTGCAATTGGATCTTGAAATAGACAAAACTTTATGCAGGTTACGAAAGGAAGCTCGTCTCAACACCATGGTTATTGCACGACAACAAACACTCAAGGAGCTTGCTGCTCCTAACATGGAAAATCAGCCACTATGCATAAATATCGACAATAATATAAACTTTGAGCTCAAATCTGGTTTTATACATTTGTTACCAACATTTAATGGTCTTGTAGAAGAAGATCCTCATACTTATCTCAAGGAGTTCCATATGGTTTGTGTTGGCATGAAACCGAATGGAGTTGATGAAGAACAAGTTAAGTTGAAAGCTTTCCCTTTCTCTTTAAAAGGGGCAGCAAAGGTATGACTTTTCTCTATTCTCCCAGGATCTATTGGAACTTGGAATGCCATGAAGAAGATCTTCCTTGAGAAGTATTTCCCAGCATCTCGAGTTGCCAACATAAGGAAAGAAATATGTAGGATTCGGCAATCTCATCGAGAGACACTCTCCGAGTATTGGGAATGATTTGAGCAACTATACATTCAATGCCCTCATCATCAAATACCCAATCAGCTGCTCATTCAATATTTCTATGAAGGATTGATGCCCACTGACCATACTATCATTGATGCTGCAAGTGGAGGTGCATTGGTGGATAAGACATCCGAGGCTGCATGCCAATTGATCTCAAACATGGCAGCTAACTCAAAACAATTTGGCACTTGTGGAGACTTTTCTAACAAACGAGTAAATGAGGTAAGTATTTCTAACCTTGAAAATAAAGTTAATGATCTTACATCACTTGTACGTTCTTTAGCTTGTGGAAATTTCCAGCAGGTGAAAGTTTGTAGCATATGCTCCTTACAAGGACATGCTTTAGATATGTGCCCAACAATGCAAGAAGATTACATTGAATAAGCACATACAATTGATGGAGCATTCAATGGACAGTCCCAGTGTAAATACGATCCCTTTTCCAACACGTACAATCCCGGATAGGGAGATTATCCCAACTTATGCTATGGCAACGCATCCCAACAAGGCAATCAAGGCCAACAGTTCAATCCCCATGGATTTCAGCCCCAACAGAATTATCAAGCAAGACAACCCGCTCCATTCACAAACTCCAATGTTACGGGGTTGTCATCCAATGATGATCTTCGTGAGATGATAAAAACTTTGGCTTCTAATAGTGTTACCTTGCAACAAAATGTCATGTCTTTTCAACAGGAAACAAGGTCAAGTATTCACAACTTGGAGAAGCAAATGGGGCAAGTAGCTTCAAGTGTAGGGAAATTGGAGGTATAAATGAATGGAAAATTGCCCTCCCAAGCATTGAATCCAAAAGAGAATGTTAGTGTGATCATGCTGAGAAGTGGAAAAGAACTTGAAGAGAAAAGATCAAAACAAATTGAGATGGAGGAAAAAGAAGAGATAGAAACTGAATTGAGTACAAAGAAGGAACATCATCCTCCTCCACAAACTAAAACATCGACCAACACTCCAAAGGTAACTCCTTACTCAATGAATTCTAGTTTTAAAGCAATTCCACCCTTTCCTGTAAGTTCTTCTAGGTCAAAGAAAGAGGACAAAGAAAAAGAGATTTTAGAGGTTTTCAAGAAAGTAGAACTCAACATTCCTTTGCTTGATGCTATCAAGCAAATTCCCAAGTATGCCAAATTTTTAAAGGAGTTATGTACTACCAAAAGAGCTTTCAAATTGAAAGGTCATGAAATGGTAAGTATGGGTGAAGTTGTGTCTGCTGTTGTTCAAAAAAAATATGCCTTCGAAGCAAAAGAACCCAGGTGCGTTTACTATCTTATGTGTTATTGGTAATGCTAGTTTCAAGAGGGCCTTGTGTGATTTAGGTGCATCTATTAGTGTTATGCCCAAACATGTTTATGATTCTCTTAGTCTTGAGCCTTTGCATAAAACTAGCATTGTAATACAACTTGCGAATCGTAGTTTGGTTTACCCACTTAGTATGATAGAGGATGTCTTAGTCAAGATTGATACTTTGGTTATTCCATGAAACTTTATATTTTTGATAAGGAACATGATTCTTGTGATTCATTAACCAACACTCTTATATTGTTTGGAAGACCATTCTTGAAAACTACCAACACAAAGATTGATTGTGGTAAGGATACCTTGTCTATGAAGGTTGGAGATGAAAAAATTGAATTCAATTTTCATGATGCAATGAAATATCCTTATAGACCAAATTGATAAGTGTATGCAACAACTTCTTGATTTTGATTGTGAAGACAGATTAAGCATAACTACGAGATATTGATAGTATATAATTTGTGAAAAAAAAATGATGACAATAAAAATGTAGATAAGTTTGGTTTCATAGCCTCCCTAACTTAGAAATTAAGTTTGAAGGGGTGTTTTAACATCTAATACTCTAAAGTCAACTAACTTATGAGCTATTAGCCTAACACTTGTTATATGAGTTGAGAAAAAAAGCATAAAGGAATCAAACATTGTACTATCTATGTATCAATATCAACAACCCGAGTTATTAAGCTCGAAAGGGTGTCTTAACAGCTAATGCCCTAAGATAAACTAGTTTAAGAGTTATTAGTCGAAAGCTCATTATATGAGTTAAAGATGCATTGTGTTATATGCATATATATTAGAAAAAAAAGAAAAAAAAAGAAGGAAAAAAAGATAATAATCCTAACCCAATGAAGTTAATGTTAAATATTATAATAAAATTTTGTTTCCATCCAAGTAAAGTCCTATAACTATGTATTGATATATTTAGCACAAAAGAAAGGTTTGTTAATATCTTTGTAAAGAGGTATTGAGTAGATATATAAATTTAGTGAGAGTTTGTTTATCTTAATAAATTAATAGAAGTCAAATGATGAATGCCTTGCTTATAAATTAATGGAAGTCGAATGATGAATGCCTTGCTTTGTGGAACTTGCAAATTGGTTTTTTATTGTAATGCTTCGATTACTATGGACTAGTAGTAACCTGGTTGGGGGGTTTGATTAGTATTTAAAAGTATATTTTTATGAAGGTTTTATATTAATATTTTGCACTTGAAGTATCAATAACTCTTTAACTAATAAATGTTTTACAATAACAATTTGATACTATAAGATACCTTTAATTTATGGTAAATTTCATCTTAAATGTAGGTCTATCACATCAATCAAAGGATTGATTGATGAGTTCAACTACTGAAATTAAAAAGACAAAGAGAGGGTGAAGCTTAGAGAAGAGATACTAGTTTAGTCTAAACTAGAACACTGTTAAGTCATTAGATCATATTTAGAGATGTATAACTTGGATTTGGGTCTGCTCTATATGGATGGAAAGCTAAGACATGAGCTTAAAACTCTCATGGAAATGTAAGCTCAATTCTATTATTTTGAAGTCCAAATATTAACAACAATAAAAAAGTTTTAATTTGTCCTACAACCTAGATACTATTTAGTATTTAGCTTATATCTTGAGTTCTAAAAGTCTAAATATCCTTAATTTTTTTTATTGGAAAGCTAAGAAAATTTTTCAGAACTTTCATGATTCAAATTTGTTCGAATTCTAGTGTTAGCAATGATATTTTGTTCAGATAAAAGGATAAGGGTAGTTGTCAAGTCAAGAGTTGGTCACCCACTCAACAATTAGTCATCAAATCAATAGTTTCAAATTTTGACCTATAAAATGATGCATTTGTCATGTATTTACACGTCTTGATTTTCATATCAAGGTCATGTTCTTGCTCTTTCTCTTTATATTTTTGTAATGTTTAAGTTTTACTTTTTTTAATCTCTTGTTTATGCTTTTCATTTTGCTTTCCTTTACTTAGTTAATTTATATCTTATTTATGTTATTATCTTGTTTATTTATGTTTCTCTTCTTTCATTATATTTAGTTAAGTTTATTATATTAACGTGAAAATGTTACTCTAATGGTGCAAGAATAAGTAAAGTGTAAACTCAACGTGGACTTTAATTTTTGATACTAACGTGTTTTCTACTTGTTATTTTGTTCACTTTTAATACTTTGCTTGTTAAATGATTAATCTAGATTTCTTAAGCAAAAATAAAGGCGAAAGAGGAAAAACTCATAAATTTTGCACTTAGAATATTAGTTGTTTAATAAATGATATTATTATTCAAGATTGAAGAAGATATTAGGATGAGAGATAAGCCCTTAGGTTTAGTGACACGATAAAAATATTGACATCTTCTCTCAAGTGAAGGAGTATCAAAGTAATAAATAATCCAGCATGACCATGGTCGAACCATAGGGAGCTTAACTATATAAATTATAAACAATAATAATAATAAAAAAAAAAAGAAGAAGAAGAAGTTAAAGAGGACTTTGAGATATAAGATTAATGTGAGATTAAACAATAAAAACAAATGTCAAGGTTAGAGGACCCAGTAATGGTATTTCAAACAAATATAATATAAACTCTTTTTATTATTCAATTGGAAACCACACATAAAGGAGGTTCCAATCAAATAATAAATCGTTAACGTGGTTATATTACTTATCTTATTCAAATAATATGAATACTTGTAAATGTTGTCAAGTATTCATGATTATAACTTATATTAAATGAAAGGATTGATTAATGAATTTAAGAACTGAAATTGAAAGGACAAAGAGATGACCAAACTTAAAAAAAAGATGTTGTACAATCCATACTAGAACACTGTTCAGTAATTAGGTGATATCTGGAG
Organism: Populus ilicifolia; assembly: GCA_015708895.1. Taxonomy (NCBI): domain Eukaryota; kingdom Viridiplantae; phylum Streptophyta; class Magnoliopsida; order Malpighiales; family Salicaceae; genus Populus; species Populus ilicifolia. The sequence goes on from SRLM01000916.1 coordinate 61,387, forward strand.
CTATAGATCTCATATTTAGGTCTACTTTATATAGATGGAAAAGTAAGACATAGGCCTACAACTTTTATATAGAGCCCAAGATCTAAAAAGGCCATTTTCAAGTCCAAATTGTAGAAACAACAAAGAAGTCCAAATCTATCTTCTAGCCCGAGCATTATTCAGTGTTTGACCCATATCTGGAGTTCAAGAAGTCCAAATGACTTGAATACTTTACATAAGAAATCTGAGATAATTTCCTACAACTTTTATATTTTAAGTGGCTCTAATTTTAATGTTATCAATGACATTTCGGGTAGACAAGAGAAGATAAGGATTGTTACCAAGTCAAGAGTTGGTCACCTACTTATTAATTAGTCATCAAATCAATAGTTCCTAATTTTAGCCTATAAAAGGAGGTATTTACCATGCATTTAGGTATCTTGGTTTCCAAATCAAGATCATGCTCTTGCTTTCTCTCTTTGTATTTTTTTTGTAATGTTTATGCTTTGATTTTATTAATATCAAGTTTATGCCTTTCATTTCCTTTCCTTTACTATGTTAACTCTTATCTTACTTATGTTCTTATTTTGCTTATTTATTTTTCTTTATTTCATTATGTTTAGCTGAGTTTATTATATCAAGGTGAAAAGGTTATATTAATGGTGTAAGAATAAGTATAATGTAAACTCAATATGGACTTTAATGTTTGATACTAACATGTTTTGTACTTGTTATCTTGTTCACTTTTTAGTACTTTGCTTGTTAAATAACAAATCTTGATTTATGTTGTATAACACTTGGTACAACAAATGCTTGACACTTTTATAGTTCATAAAATATGGTGTAACTGACACGTGAGCTATGAAAGGAACTTGATTTGTTGTTAACATAAGTTATAATCATGAATGCTTGACGAGATTTACAAGTATTAGCATTAATCGAATAAGATGACTAATGTAATCATGTTAACAATCTATAATCTGATTGTAACCTCCTTTGTGTGTGGTTTCCAATTGAACAATAAGAGTTTAAACTATAGTTGTTTGACATACCATTAGTGGAACCTCTAACCTTGACATTTGTTATTATCATTGTTTAATCCTTACATTAATATTTCATCTCAAAGTTCGTATCATCTTCTTCTTCTTCTTCTTCTTTGTTCTTTTTTATTATTATTATTACTACTACTATTATTATTAGTATTACTACTACTACTATTATTGTTGTTGTTGTTGTTATTGTTATTATTGTCATTTATAATTTATACAATTAACCTCCTTATCGTTCAACCCTGGTCTTGCCGAGTTATTTATTACTTCGACACTCCTACACTTGGGAGAAGACATTAATCTTTTTGTCGTGTCAACCTGCCCTTACACTTACATTGGTCTATTTTCATGGGCGACCAACCCACACGCTCATCTTGGTCTATTTTCACAAGAGATGCCTTTTTGATTGGGTTTACCTAAGACCTCATCTAGCAATCTAGAACCAAAATCTAAGCGGTTGGGTTAAACTAAGATCCCTTTTGATGATCCCCTTTAACTGGAACCAAAATCTGCATCCTTCCTATTGGCAAAGTTTGAACTTGCTTTTTTTTTGGAAAAATTTCCTAATGGTAGGTTCTTCTCATTTTTCTTCCCATTCCAAGGTCATAACAATGATTCTCTTTTATTATCACCTCAATGATTCCTTCTTCTTCTTCTTTTCAATCTTGTTGGACTTCTCTTTTTCTTTTTTTCAAGGATTTTCCTGTAACAAATAAAAATATGTGTGCAATTCTTTGAGGTTAGATGACATGCATGTATTTTTAACTGATTTGAAATATAGGTTCCCCCCTCTTTGATGTTCCATCATCATAAAGTGTCTTTGTTTGCTAACCAAAGCCTTCTTTGCTCTTTCCATGTATTGGCTCGCTTATGTACTAGTTATCCACTCTACTGTAAATGCAGCCCTATAATAGGTTGTCTTTGATAATTACTGGTTTCATTATTTATCAAGCTTAACAATGCCCCCCAAGTGTGGTGTTGTTTAATTCATCATAAAGGAGCTTAACAAATCATTCATCTCCTGGATTCTCTCAAGAATTGTTCTTTGATTAGCTATGTGAATCCTACCAGCGCTCATTAAGAGGTTTTCTAGTGTCGCCCTCATCTTAAATTGCTAATCAGCCATTGACTTGCTTCCAATGCTCGTTCATTTGATTATCTTTCTTTGAATACCATTGTCTTTAGTTTCACTAATTCATCATTTAATCATTTTTCCCCCTAGCTAATCTGAATATTGCTTATTTTTCTTCTTGGGTCCACTATATTGCCTATAGCTGCTCAAATTTTCAAGAAGTGTTAAAAAGTATTGATGTCACTACTGTCAAGATTTTGCAAACTTGATTGGTGCTCTTTCTGTTTAATAATCTTTCTTGTTCGGGAATCAAACTCATATTTCAAAGATCATCTCTATTTCAAAGTCTAATTGTTGAAATGAAATCAGAGAGATGTCAGTATTTTTTTTAAAAAAACTTCTTTAGTCAAACACTCAACACACGACATTCAACAGATAAAGTCTTTTGAGTATCTTGCATTTTAAAAATAGAATTGACTTGTTGAAAGATTAAAATGACTTTTTTTCATGGTTCTTTATGTTAATCTTAATCTCTGATCTTGGATATATCTTTTGATGGTCTTTGATGAGGTGACTTTTTTGTGAATTTTAAAAACAACATGCTAAAGTCAAAACTCAAGCTTTATCAAGAAATGTTGTTTCTTTTTTTTTTAGCACTTATTTTATCAGCAGGGATAATAAAAGTAGCTTAATCTATGAAGTCACGACTCTTATAGAAAAAACTCTTCAAGCTTTGGGAGCAACATTTATCGGTTCAAATTACTTACTTAATTTAAAAGGACTTCTAAAAGCAAGTACTCTAAGCTATGATTTATGGTTATGAAAGAAAGGAATTTTACAGGCTCAAAAGGTGTTTGAGGGTTTCAACAAACTAAGATCAACATCAACTATTCATTATTTCTCTTTATCTTGTTGTCTTTGTTGAGAAATCGACATATAACCTTATTAACCTCAAATATCAGAATTCTCCTAGCATAGGCCATAATGCAAATCCAACTTTTTCTTTGATGAATAACCAATCTCAATCATCATGGATGCCAAAAGTCATGTATGTAGCTCAGTATTTTTTTAATGGTATCGACTTTTGACATTTGTTGTGTCTTTCCATTGATTGAAACTTCTTGTGTCTTTCCTAGACTCAATAGGAATTCTCCTTCCTTTATCTTTGATCTGCCTTTAAGTGTAGGCAATTTTCTTTCTCTTTTTTCTTTTTTTTTATATGTGGCTTTCACATTGCCTTTCTCATAGTTTTCTAGCATGCCTCCAGTCTAAGTCTTCTTTCTTTTAGCTCTTTCTTAAATGTTGGACTTTTGTTCTAAGCCTTTCTTTTTACTTTTATCTTTTCTTATTTGCCCCCAGTATGGGGTATGATCCTAGTCATTGTTTCTTTTGAAAAGAATCTATCAGGCTCAAGATGGGATTGCAAATGATATATTTCTAGTATTGTGAAAGGATAAAAAAAGATGCCCTTTTCTTATTTCCAGCAAGGTTGGTGTGAATCAATAAATTTTGACCTCATGTAGTGTAATGAGTTGGACTTGCAAGAACCTTGATTCACGAGTCCATAACTACTGAATCCATTACATGTCATTACACATATTACAAAAACTTAACTACATGGGGGTGATTCAGTTTCATGTGTGAGCTCAAAATTTATTTGTTCACCCCATATCATTTTAACAAGCATCAAGTCATTTCTAAAATCAAAATACTTTTAATCTTTCAAAATTGATTAGCCTTAATTGCATGTTGGAGTTCAATCAAAATGAACTGCTAAACATCTGATGACCTTAGAACAACAAAGAGATAGAAAAGACATGTGTTGTTAAAGAATGTGATGTGTTCCCAAAACAAAATACAAAATGGAAAAATTACATAACAATATAATTGAAAATTCATTGCTATTCTTGGACCAACTTTTCTAGCAAGCATTTTCAATCACTTGTCATTTTAGAGATGTTCGGGGATAATATAGCCAATAACATCACCTTTCACAAACTCAACTTGCCTCTTGCTCATCCATCTTCAGAGTCATCTCTCATTATTGTTATGGAATTCATGGTAAAACCTTCATTCTTCCCCCTCTTCATAGCTTGTTCAATTCTTTTAGCAATCCTCAAAACTTCATGGAAATGTTGAGCTGAATTTCCTATTAAATGCTCATAATAAGGGGATTGAAAGGTGTTGGCAAACAACATCACCATTTATATATCTATTAGTGGAGGTTGAACATATGTTGCCTTATCTCGCCATCTTTACGCGTATGTCGTCATAGACTCTTGGCTTTCCTTCACCATAGCTAATAGGATGGTTTTGTCATGAGCAATTTCCAAATTAAATTTATACTACTTCAAGAAGGCGTGTACCAAGTCTTTCCATGTCTTGATCTTAATATTGTCTAGTCTCATGTACCAGCTCAAAGTAAATCTAGTGAGACTATCCTGGGAAAAGTATATCAGCATCCTATCATCATGAATCACCTCAACCATTTTATTGTAACAAGATTGAAGGTGAGAGTTTATACATTCTAATCTAGTGTATTTAATGAACTCTGGTATTCTAAAGTTCTTTGGTACTATGATGTTTGGTACCAAACACACTTCAGCTGCTCAAATGGGATCAAACTAATCATTACCCTCAACTGCTCTTAATCTTTCTTCCAAAGCAAACAACTTGTTATAGTTCATAAAATTAGTGGATCTATTGCTAGGGGGTCCATCTGTTGTTAAATCCACGGTGATGGGAGTTTGACTTGACGAGATAGGGGCGATAGGCATAAAATATTGTTCTGTTGTTGAATCTACCCCCAGTTTTGAGATATCCCTGGGACGTGGATTGATGGTGTTTTCATAAGAGGTTGTGTAAAAATCCCTTTTCAATTTTTATAGCTCAGCACTTGTTCAAGCAGATCTGTAAGTCTAGCTACTTCACCTTTTATACTCTCAATTTTATTTTGATAATGGGCCTCCATTTGAACTCTTTCTTTCTTTTCCATATTTCAAATGTAGCAAATCTTGGGTGGGGGACCTATGTTTCAACCTGGTTTCATATATGATAAATGTATAAGCATGTTCCTATATGGTGAGTTCACCTTTCTAGGGTTGACACATGGTCATGCCTTTGTATGATGATTAAGAATTTTGATTCTTACTTCATAAAATAAAAATTCCTTAGTAATGGCCATTATATCAACCACAAGTCTTGAGTTCAAGATGTTTTAGGAAGGTTTTACTTTGATGCAAAACAAAAGGTAACACATACAACCTAAGGACAAGTTTTATTCATTAAGTGAGACAAATGGTAAGTTGACTATCTAGTGATGATTTTCATAAAGCAGTGTGGGGGCATTCCAAGGAACAGTTGAGTCACATATGCCCATCATTACCAAGCAAGCACTCAAATATGAGTTGGGAGTTTCATGCATCTGAACCCTAACCAATAGTCATAGGGCAGATTGTTAATTCCCCACCTAACTTAGAAGCTTATGCATGCTTTCCAAAAAATTAAAGCATGTGATACATGAGGCATTTCTATATAATGCATAAATGATTAGTACTTAAAAGTGCATTTTTATCAAGGTTTTATGTCATCATTTTACACTTGAAGTATCAGTAACTCCTTAATTAAAGCATGTTTTATAATAATATAAGATACTTTTAATTTGCGGTAAATGTTCATTTTAAATACAAGTCTATCACATAAATGAAAGGATTGATTGATAAATTCAAGAACTAAAATTGAAAGGATAAAGAAATGGCCAAATTTAGAAAAGAGATGCCGGTGCAATCCAAACCGAAACACTATTCGGTAATTGGGTCATATCTATAGTTGTAGATCTCAGATTTAGGTCTACTTTATATGAATGAAAATGTAAGATATAGGCCTATAACTTTCATACTAGCCCAAACTTAAAAAGGTCATTTTCAAGTCCAAATTTTAGCAACAACAAAGAAGTCTGAATCTGTCTTCTAACCCAAGCACTGTTCAGTGTTTGACCCGTATCTGGAGTTCTAAAAGTCCAAATAAGCTGAATTGTTTACACAAGAAATCTGAGATAATTTCCAACAACTTTCATGTTTCTAAGTGGTTCCAATTTTGTCGTTATCAATGACCTTTTGGGTAGACAAGAGAAGATAAGGATTGTCACCAAGTCAAAAGTTGGTCACCCACAAATTAATTAGTTAATTTTGGCCAGATTAAGATCATGTTCTGCTTTCATTTTGTATTTTTGTAATGCTTAAGTTTCGTTTTCATTAATATCAAGTTTATGTCATTGAATTCCTTTCTGTTATTTAGTTAATTTTTATCTTATTAATGTCCTTTTTTTTTCATTCTTTCATTATATGTAGCTAAGTTTATTATGTCAAGGTGAAAAGGTTACACTAATGGTATAAGAATAAGGATAGTGTAAACTTAATATGGACTTTAATGTTTGATACTAACATGTTTTTTTTTTATCTTGTTCACTGTTTAATACTTTGCTTGTTAAATGACTAAACTTGATTTATGTTTAACACTTGATTTAATGTCTTGATGAAAATTAGGTATTTTAATGTCGAATTTGTATCTTTACAATATAACAATACAAACCGATATTAATCAAAATGCAGTATGAACATTACAAAAAAAATCACATATTTTTTTGAAATACTTTTTGAAGAATTTTTTTGGGGTGGCCCCAGCTAGGCCTAAGTGGCTGGGCTAGACCCAACAAACCTGGTTGAGTCGCTAGCCCAAGCTAGTGACTCCACTGGCTTTTAAATGCAAGTGACACGACGAAAAAATTGATGTCTTCTCCCAAGTGCAGGAGTGTCGAAGTAATAAATAACCCGGCAAGACTGGAGTCGAACCACAAGGAGGTTATTGTACAAATTATAAATAACAACAATACCACAACAACGATAATAACAATAACAACAACAATAATAATAATAATAATAATAATAGTAGTAGTAGTAGTAGTAGTAGTAGTAGTAGTAGTAACAACAATAATAAAGAAAAAGAAAAAGATGAGAACTGTGAGATGAAATATTAAAGCAAGGATTAAAC
>SRLM01000918.1:0-162508 GCA_015708895.1 Populus ilicifolia
ATCTTTTCGTCGTGTCATCAAGCATTCATGATTATAACTTATATTAACAACAAATCAAATTCTTTTCATAGCTGAGGTGTTGATTATATCATACAATATGGGCTATAAAAATGATAAGCATTTGTTATACCAAGTGTTATATAATATAAATCAAGATTAGTTATTTAACAAGTAAAGTATTAAAAAGTGAACAAGATAACAAATACAAAACATGTTAGTATCAAACATTAAAGTCCATATTAAGTTTACACTATACTTATTCTTACACCATTAGTGTAACCTTTTCACCTTGACATAACAAACTTAGCTAAACATAATAAAAGAAAGAAAAATAAATAAACAAAATAAGAACATAAATAAGATAAGAGTTAACTAAGTAAATGAGATGAAACGAAAGGCATAAACTTGATATTAATGAAAGCAAAGCATAAACATTACAAAAAATACAAAGAGAGAAAGCAAGAGCATGATCCTGATCTAGAAACCAAGATGCCTAAATGCATGGCAAATGCCTCCTTTTATAGGCCAAAATTAGGAACTATTGATTTGATGACTAATTGATGAGTGGGTGACCAACTATTGACTTGGTGACAATCTTTATCTTCTCTTGTCTGCCCAAAATGTCATTGATAATGTCACAATTGGAGCCATTTAAAAACATGAAAATTGTAGAAAATTGTCTCAGCTTTCTTGTGTAAATAATTGAGGTCATTTGGACTTATAGAACTCCTGATATGGGCCAAACACTGAACAATGTTCGAGCTAGAAGATAGATTCAGACTTCTTTGTTGTTGCTACAATTTGGACTTGAAAATAGCCTTTTTAGATCTTAGGCTCCATATGAAAGTTGTAGGCCTATATCTTATCTTTCCATCCATATAAAATAGTCCTAAATTTAAGATCTAAAACTCCAAATATGACCTAATTACCGAATAGTGTTCTGATTTGGATTGCACCGGCATCTCTTTTCTAAGTTTCGTCATCTCTTAATCCTTTCAATTTCAGTTCTTAAATTTATCAGTCAATCCTTTTATTTATGTGATAAACCTACGTTTAAAATGAACATTTACCATAAATTAAAGGTATTTTATATTATTAGATATATTATTATAAAACATGCTTTAGTTAAGGAGTTATTGATAACTTCAAATGCAAAATGATGACATAAAACCTTGATAAAAATACACTTTTAAGTATTAATCAAATAACATCCACGAATAGTATGGTTACTCTAGTATGGACAGTGAAAAGTATAAGAAAGATGGGCTGTGAGTTTTTTTAGAGAGGTTGATGCTGAGGTTGTTGTGAGGTGGCTTCAAAAGGGTATAGCTATTTTAGAGGAGATTCAAGTGGCATTAAATTTGCGATTAAGATGTGTCATCCAGTTGTTATCAAACAGAGCTTATTCTTGGTGGGACACAGTATGATCAAATAACCCCATTAGATTGTGGATATGAGCTAAGTTCTAAGCACAATTTGAGGGCTATTACTATTTTTTATAGCATCAAAGAATTAAAGCATAAGATTTTTTAACCTTGATTCAAGGGGATATGGTTGTATTTGAGTATGAAAAGAGATTTCGTGACATTTCTATGTTTACTTTATATATTATTTCAACTGAGCAGCATTTGATAACGAGATGGATTGCAATAAGATTTGAAAAGGCATTGATTCCTTATAGATTTAATAATCTAAGAGAGTTGATAAATGCAACTACGGATTTAGAGACCTGTATAAGAGAAGGCTAGCAGTGCTAGTCAGAGTTAGGGAAGCATAAGAAGGTTGAGTTTACTACCAAGAGACCTTTATTCCCAATACAAAAGGAAATAAAAGTTTAGTCAGTTTAAGAAAGGAATTAGGACAACTATTAGATTTGCTCAAAGTATAGGAACGAGTTTGACTGGGGGATAGTTTGGTACAAGAGATAGTGCTACTAGATGATTGTTCAATTATGCATCACAGATGCTATATTTATAGAGGAGAGCACTTATGGAAAGAGTACTCATACCTAAGGCGAGGTTATTATTATTGTGGGGCCTAAAGATATTAGAAGAGAAATTGTTCTAAAAAAAAAGAGTTTCTACAAAGACAACAAGCTTAGACTCAAAGCTAGCAATATTTCATCACTATAAACAGACCAGCAAGGCCCGCTCATTCAAGGGCTAAAAGGATTAAAGGTAGGATGAGGTGTAGGATACTAGGACTTCTGGCAGGGTTTATAATATGACACAGGAGATATTAGAATTGCTTCAAATGTTGTGGCAGGTATACTACAAGTGAATTCTTAGTTTATATATGCATTGATAGATCCTAGGCAACCCATTCTTTTATGGCAAATCATGTAGTAGAGAAACTAGGAAAAAGTCCTAATAAGGTAGATAAAGGTTTTTCCATTAGTACACATCTAAAGAAAATTATGATTATTGATTTTGTATATAAGGGAATTAGGTTTAATATTCATGGGTTTGAAAAGAGGGTGGATTTATTGCCGCTAGAATTGTATGATTTTAAAGTAATTAAAGGCATGGATTGGTTAAGTAATTATAAAGAGCAAATAGATTATTTTGTAAAAATAGTGACTCTTTAGGGACTTAATGGGAAAAGAGCGGTATTCAGGGGAGAAAAAGAAATCATACCAAGTTGTATTATTTTATCAATAAGGGCTAGGAAACTATTAGAAAAGGGATGCAAGGTGTATCTTACTTACATGAAAAATGGGGAAAAAAAGGTGAGTTGTTGACAGACATTCCTATCATGAAGGAGTTTATAGATGTGTTTTATGAAGAGTTGGTTGGTTTACCTCCTAATAAGGAAGTGGAAGTCTCAATTGATATAAGACTTAGGTTAGCCCTTATAGCTCAGTCGTTTTATAAGATGACACCTACAAAACTAGCTGAGTTGAAGATACAACTATAGGAATTATTGGAAAAAGGATTTATACGTCTTAGTAGTACACCCTAGAGAGTTCTAGTGTTATTTGTAAAGAAAAAGGATGGAACTCTCAGCTTTGTATTGATTATCGACAGCATAATAAAGTAACAGTAAAGAATATATATTTGTTACCATAGATAAATGATCATTTTTATCAACTCAAATGAGCTAGGGTGTTTTTAAAAATAGACTTAAGGTTGGGATATTATCAATTGATAATTAAGGAAATGGATGTGTTAAAGACTGCATTTAGGACTTATTATGGACATTATGAGTTCTTAGGAATGCCATTTAGATTGACAAATGCACTAGCAGTGTTTATGGACTTAATGAATCGAGTATTTCAACCATATTTGGATGGGTTTATAGAAATATTTATTGATGACATTTTGGCTTATTCTAGTTTAGACTAAAAGCACAAGCAATATTTGAGATTAATACAACAAACTTTAAGGGCACACCGATTAAATGCTAAGTTAAGCAAGTGTGAGTTTTGGTTGAAAAAGGTAACCTTTTTAGGACATGTGATTTCAGTGGATGGAATACTTGTTGATCTGTAAAAAGTCGAGGTAGTATTGAAATGGGAGAGGCTAAGCAATGTAATTAAAATTCACAGTTTTATCAAATTGACAGGATACTACAAGAGATTTATAAAAGGGTTCTCCACCATTGTCATTCTTATGACAAGATTAACTCAGAAGGGAATTAAGTGGGGGTGGACTAGAGAATGTGAAGATAACTTTTAAGAGTTGAAATGGAAGCTAACTATTGCTCCAGTATTAGTTCTTTCATTGGGGCCATGGAGATTTGTAGTTTATAATGATGCATCAAATAGAGGACTTGGATGTGTGTTAATACAGCACGAAAAGGTTATTACTTGTGTGTTTAGATAAGTAAAGCCTCATGAGGTCAACTATCCAGAGCATGATCTAGAGTTGGCTACAATCATATTTTCTTTAAGAGTGTAGAGACATTATATGTATAGGTCTCAAGTACAGATTTTTACTGATCATAACAATTAAAGGTATTTGATGACTAAAAAAAAGTTTAATATGGGACAAAGATGTTGGGTATAGTTAATTAAAAATTATAACTGTGTGATAGACTACCATTTAGGAAAGATTAATATTGTTTTAGATGCCCTTGGTCATAAAAATAAAGCTATAGCAATGGATCCAAATGAATGTGATAATAAGGAGATAATAGAACTGGAAAAGATAAATGCTAAAATAGAGGTTAGGCCTAGGGATTTTTTGTTAGCTTAGTTAAAAAATCAGTTTAGTATTCCATGATAGAGTACTGGAGGCATATATAACGGATGCTGAGGTTGAAAAATTAAGGGATAAAGTAGAATCATGAGTTAAAACTCCTTTCTAGATATTAAATGATGGAATGATGGTGATGGGAAAGAAGAAGTGTTAAAGGAAGCCCATGGGAAGCCCATGAGTCTAGATTTACAGTACATTTAGGAAGTACTAAGATGTATAGGGATCTGAAAGAATTTTATTGGAGGCCAAAAATGAAGAAAGAGATAACTAAATATATGACTAGATGTAGTGTCTATCAACAAGTAAAGACAGAGCATCAAAAGGTAATTGGGCCTTTACATTCATTTTTGATACCTCAGTGGAATGGGAGGATATTATAATAGACTTCGTGTCAGGATTATAGAGAGGAAAGAAGGGTAATGATATAATTTGGGTTATAGTGGATCGATTGACAAAGTCTACCCTTTTTTTACATATGAAGATGATAAATCCAGTTGATTATATGGCGAGGTTATATATGAATAAAGTAATAAGACTTCATGGAGTACTAGTGTTAGTAGTCTCAAATCAGGATCCCCGATTTACATCTTAGTTGTGGCCATGTATTTAGATTGCCTTAGGGACAAAGTTGAACCTAAGTACTTCTTTTCACCTCTAGATTGATGGTCAATCTAAACAGATGATTCAAACATTAAAGGATTTGCTAAGAGCTTGTATACTAGAATTTGATGGTAGTTGGGACGATCATTTGCCATTAGTAGAGTTTATGTATAATAACAATTATCATACCACTATGGGAATGGCTCCTTGTGAAGCATTATAAGGTAGAAAATGTCCCACTTCATTATGTTAGGAAGAGGTTCGCAATCAAAAGATCATTAGGGCAGAATTAGTTAAAATCATGGTAAAAAAGGTGAAAATGATACAAAATCAAATAAAAACCGCACAAGATGGACATAAAAGCTATGCTGATACTATGAGGAGGCCACTTGAATTTATTGTGGGGGATTAGGTGCATTTGAAAATTTCTCCCTGGAAGAACATGTTGTGTTTTGGTATAAAGGGAAAATTGGCACTAAGATACATTGGATCCTTTGAAGTGACAAAGAGAATAGGGCCAATAACATACAAATTAGCTTTTTTATCACACTTAGCCAAGATACATAATGTGTTTCATGTATCCATGCTACGTAAAGTAGAGATTGACCCATCTCGGGTGCTAGTACAAGTTCTTGTAGAAATTAAAGAGGATTTGTTTATGGAAGTAAAACCAATGAAGGCATTAGACTAGAGTGAAAAGGAGCTTTGAAATAAAAAGATATCAATGATTAAAATCATATAGAGGAGCTCTCAAGTAGAAGAAGAGACTTGGGAAAGGGAATCAGATATAGGAAGAAAATATCCTAAATTATTTCGAGATCTAGGTATGACTTAAATTTTAGGGGAGAAATTTTTTAAAGGTAAGGAGAATGTAAAATCTGTTAAAAATAATAAATAAATAAATAAAAATGGTCTCAAGAATTGAGTAAACTAATTGATATGATTTGTACAATAATGAAATAAGAAAATTTGAATTTTTAACTAAAAATCACAAATTGGCTAGTTTTATGTCATAGCGTGTAACTTTTAATCTGGTCTTTTAAAATATATTTTAATATAGGTTAAATTTTTAGAATTTTTAGAGTACAATAAGATGTTTTTTTTACAAATAAAAGAATAAATAGCACAAATGAGTGTCTAGAAATTTCTCCAATGATCAAATTGAAAACTTGCCTAAAACAACCCTCCTTATAAGTTGCCAGTAATAAAAAAAAACAAAAAAAAGATAAAAGAGGGAGCATGCAATTGGTTAAGAGAAGAAGATAGAGAAAAGAGGGCTTGTCATTTTTCATGAAAATTGCTTGGAAAAAAAAGTGTTTAGTAATTAAATAAAGAGTTTGGTTTGTTAAGGAGTCTATTAGGAGTTTAAGAATTAAAGTATGCTTTTAGAGAAAGAAAAATTAAGCTTAGAGGGAAGTGTAGAGGAGAACTTGATTCAACTTGTTTTGGCTTTTGATTCTTCATTTCTTAAGGGTAAAAAAACTCTCTATGATGATCCATTGTGTTGCTTTTCATGTTTGTTCCTGAATTGAGTAGAATTGGTATTATATAAAGATGAGTTCTTGATGTTATGATGGTTTAAATGCATGCATTTATGTTAATTATATGTTTATTGAGGGAATAAATGTTTAGGCCTGTCATTAATTAGGTTAATTTGAAGAAAAAAATGTATTCCTTCCTCTTAGTAATGGAAATTTCAATAAATGATGGATTTTTTGGGTAATTAGGTTATTGAATTAATGAAAAACAAATTATATTTAGTTATGATAATTCATTGTTTAATAATTGAAGAATGTGTTAAAAAAAAGGAACAGAAAAGAAGAAGAAGAGGGATAAAAAGTGGTTTTTACCTTAGGTTTGTTATTGATCTCTTGTTATGTTATAAGTAAATATGATCTTATTGTATTGATTAGTGAAATTCTATACATGAATGCTTGATTATTGTTATGAAAGATTATAGAACTCTTAGAAAGGTGAATTTGGCTATGAAAAATATAAGAAATAAAATTTTAAAGAAATTAATGGATTGTATTTTAACAATAGAAGAAAAATAAAATAAAATAAAATGATGTGTTAAATTAGTTGTAAAAAAATTAAATTTCCTTTAATTATTAAGAAAAATTTTATAATGGTATAAGATTTCCTTGTGGTGAATTAAAAGTTTAGGTGGATGTAGCATTGTATGAATTATTTATGAAATTATTAAAGAACATGAAACTATATTAGAATAATCGCAATATTTTCAAATGTTAAAATTATATGGAAAAACTTACTATGTAATGAAGTTTCAAAAAAATTATTGAGTGATGAAATATTGAAATGATAAGATCTTTCAAATGAAACAGGAGAGGTTGGAGGCTTCAAACAACAGCAGGGAGTTACTAGTCGAGCATCACCAACAGGTAGGTGCCTAATATCTTGAATCTTTGTAAATAGATTAATTGAAAGCATGTGTTAATTTTATTTAAAAATTATATAATTTATATTTTAATGTCAACTAATAAACTATTACCGAGTAATTTGGTGGATGAATTAGTGCTCCATAATTGGACGGATGAACTGGTGTCTTAAATGAGGGAGTAGGATCGGAAATAATTAGATGAATAGGGAAGTGTAAGATATTAATGATTCATTATAATATATATATATATATATGAGAATTATTTTTACTTGGTTATAATGAAATTGATACATTGTATTTATTGATAATAATATTAATTAAATGTTAATCTTATTTTAAGGACTATCGCAATAGTAGAGTAGATCTTGCTGAATATAAGACACTTTTTACATATTTATAATAATCAAAATGTATTTTAAGATTGATTATGATGTCAAGAGGTCGAATGAACCCTTTTAGTGAATGTTTGGTATTGTGGTTGTGGGTGAGGTTCACCCGTAACCACAGATATTGCTATTTGGTTAAGCAAAAAACACAATTTTATTTTGGTAGGATCCACCATAAATTGTGGTTGTGTTGCAGGTTTACCAAAAGCACAATTTATGCGCTTTACAAACAGCAGCTCCCCCACTGTTCACGTGAACAGTGGAGAATAAAGGAAAACTGTAGTAAACCACAAAGGGAAAGAGCAAGCTTTCGTTGAAAAAAAAAAAACAGCCCCTAATTCATTGAATGTTAATCACTTACTAATAATACTAGATCCCTTATCAAAAGCAATGAAGAAAATCAGGAGAGGTAAAATGAGGAAAATCCAAGTAGATCTTGTCAAAAAAAAATCCAAGTAAAAGATACCTAGTGCAGCCTACACTCAGGACCTAATTTAGAATTGTGGAAAATCACTTTGCAAGATGGTATTCAAAGTCCAAACATTCATCGAAATCGCCAGGCTGCATTGATAAGAAATCAATAGGTTATTCATTTGTAACATAACAAACATATCATTATGAATCTTCTCTGTATAGGCCTTTTGCCAAAAATTTCAAAACCTAGATCTATAATATAATTCACCCTCCATTGTTTATGTGAATAGTGGAGAATGTATCCACTATTCATGGTCGGACCAGGTCCGATCCAAACCTAAATACCAGGTATCTAAGTACTTCCTTGTGAAATAAAAAAATACAAAACAATTTCTTAGATATTGTGTTTTATTTAAAAAATTAGTGTTTGATATTATTTAATAACATTACATAATTATATTAGAAGGAAATTGCGTGATAACATAGCATATGCAGGCTTTGATTGCAGTCCTAATTTTATTTCTAATGATATTTTACTTGAAGTTGTTTCATGCTCAAGAAGCCATGAAAACTGAAGTTCTTATCAGATGGATTTCGTATATGGTGAAATTACAAAGAGTTTAATAAAACAATAAAAAAAATAATTTATATAAAGTATTGTTTATTTCATAATATAATAACAATAGTTAAATGTATAATATTTCAATTAAAAACCATCAATATTAATATATGTCCTTTTTAATTATTTTATAACCTCAATTTGAAAATCATTTTTAACTAAACATATATTTTTCCAAACCAACCTCAACAAAAAGTATTTTTTACAAAACAACTTTTTTCAAACTACAATCACAATAGCTATTATCACGACCAAAAGATTGATGTCTTCTTCTAGGTGCAGGAGTGTCAAAGTAATAAATAACCCGGCAAAACTGTGGTCGAACTACAGGGAGGTTAATTGTATAAATTATAAATAACAACAATACAATAACAACAACAACAATAATAGTAATAGTAATAGTAATAGAAGAAGAAGTTGATGTGAACTTTAAGATGGTAAGATTAATATGATGAATAAACAATGATAAAAATAAATGTTAAGGTTAGAGGATGCACTAATGGTATTTCAAACAAGTATAATATAAACTCTTTTTATTACTTAATTGGAAACTACACACAAAGAAAGTTCTAATCGGATTATAAGTTGTTAATAAGATTACATTAGTTATCTTATTCAAATAATGTTAATACTTGTAAATATTATCAGGTCTTCATGATTATAATTTATATTAACAACAAATCAAGCTCTTTTCATAACACAAGTGTTGGTTATACCATACGGTTAGGCTATAAAAGTGTCAAGTATTTGTTGTACCAAGTGTTATACAACATAAATCTAGTTAACAATTTAACAAGCAAAGTATTAAGAGTGAATAAAATAATAAGTACAAAAAGTTGTAGGAAATTGTTAGAATTTGAAACAGTCCTCAACATAAAAGTTGTAGGAAATCATCTCAGCTTTCTAGAAAAAAAATTAAGGTTATTTGGACTTCTAGAACTCTTGATATAGTCGAAATACTAAACAGTGTTTGGGCTGCAAGACAGATTCAAATTTCTATGTTATTGCCGAGATTTGGACTTCCAAACAATATAATTGAGTCTTGACTTTTTATAAACATTTTAGACTTATGTCATAGCTTTTCATCCACATAAAATAGACCTAAATATGAGATCTACAGCTTTAGATATAACCCAATTATCGAACAGTATTCCAGTTTGGACAACATCAGTATCTCTTTTCTATGTTTAGCCCTCTTTTTATCATTTTAAATGTAGTATTTCAACTCATCAATTAATCTTTTTATTTATGTGATAGACCTGCATTTAGAATAAACATTTACTATAAATTAAAGGTACTTTATGGTATCAGACTTGTTATTATAAAACATGCTTTAGTAAAAAAGTTATTGATATTTTAAGTGCAAAATAATGGTATAAAATTTTAATAAAAATACACTTTTTAGTATTAATCAGCTATCGCAATACCAAACACACTATTGTAGAACAAAACTTTTATGTGTAATTAATGTGTATGCCATATTTAAAAATATCTTTATATTGAATTAAGTATTTGGATTTTATCATGGTCGCTCATATAATTAGAAATGTTGGGATGATAAAATAATGAGAGTGTTACATTCATAATCTAAGTTTTTATTTTTTATTTTTTTAATTATTTGATTATACAAGTTAAGCAAATCTTAGAATTGTTTTTTTTATTGATTGCATTTTAATTATAAGGCAATACATGTTTTTTTTTAGATGTGTTGTTTGGGAAAAAGGTCCAAGATGATTGGATAATGATTATGATATGAAATGTATCATGAATAAAGATGTTGATTTAGCCAAATTTTCACATTTTCACAATCCTATCATGTAACAAAAATAACTAAACTCTTAGCAGTCTATCTTAAAATGTTAGAAACTAATTTCAAACGTTATTCAATATAATTAAAGCATCACAGCCAATTCAATTCAAATTCAGTCAAATTTTTTATCCCAAAACACTTACCAATAGCCCGCTACCTTAGATTTCATAATTGGTTTTCAATTTCTTTAATTAATGTCTTAATCATGTTATTTAAACCATAATTAAACAATAATTACATAATTTCATTTGTTTTTTGCACAAATACACATAAACCCTAAATTCTATATTTTGAGAATTGCCAATCCACCCTCTGTAAAAACAAGAAGAACAAAGAATTTAATGGGAAGAGAACATCTTACCATCATCTTCTAAACTAAATTAATAGCCTTCTATAGAAATTCTAAGAATTCCCTTCATCTTTTCCAAGTAGTAACTTCATCCCTCCATTTCCCAAGCTCACAATACCCCCACCTAAATTTTCAAACTTAGGTTGTCTTTATGGAAAATCACATGAAAGAACACCTTGTCATCTTATTTTATTTGAAAAAGAGAAAAAAATAAAGAATTTGTTTTTGCAAAAACTCTCCCTTCCTTTAACTCTTGATGTTGTCAACTTTAATGAAGTAAAAGAGGGGGATTCTTCTTTTTATTTGTAAAAGTACCACTCATTTTATGACCCTTTTATTGTTTTTGTCAAACATCTAACTATTAATAATTTTCACGCACAACGTTATATTGTTTCATTCAAGGTTTCTTGCTAATTTTTTCTTTGGATTTCCTATCTCCTATATTAATTTTTTTTCCTGTAATGTATTATTATTATTATTATTATTGGTTGGGAATTACAATATTTAACACGAGGTTTACATATCCCTTTAATTTCATCTTTAACAAGCTTTTTTTTCAAATTACAAAATTATCCTTTAACTCTTTACCATACATGTCTAATTTTTATTAAGTCTTTCAACCAAAAATATTTTTTATATACAAACTTATTATTATTTTTTATTTTACATTTTTTTTAGGGAGTTTAATACCTTGATTCCTAAATGATGTATTTACTGTTGCATACTAATGTTGCATAATCTAGGAGGAAGAAATATTTATGTGAGTTATACCTGTCATAACTAATTTTTAGACCCCCTGCAAAAATAATAAAATACAAAAAAATCAAAAAATATTATAAAAAATATAAACAATGAACAAAGGATTTCAGCGTCTCTTAAAAATGGTTAAAAATTGGTTAAGGAGGTTAAAAAAATAAAAAAAGATTAAAATTTGATACTATTTTATTGACTGATGACAGTTCTGTTGACAAAAAAAATTCAATTTGAGTAAGAAAATTCCAAAATCAGATGTTTATGAACTCAATTAAGTTCTACTGAAGGTTTAATTGAATTTATGGATTGTTTGATTTCAAGAAAAATTGATTTTGGAGTCAATTTAGGTTTTAATTAGAAGAAATTAAAGTTCTGGGGTCAAATTATAATTTTTAAAAGTTAATTTGATCAAATTAGGGGCTGAATTGCATAAATATTGATGTTTGATGGCCAATTAGGGACTTAATTAGAAGTTTATTGAACAATTGAGAGTCAAATTGCATAATTTCAAAACTAGGGATCAAAGTGAAAAAGAAAGTCAATTTCAAGGCCACTGTTGGATTTTTAGCAAAGGTGCAATTGCATTGATTTTAAATTAAAATTGCAATTTAAAACTTGATTGAACAAATTATAAATTAAGGATCAAAGTAAAATTTAACATGTTTTTGCCGCCAAAGTAAAATAGTGAAATTATAGCATTACCTATGTCATTCCAATTTTTTAACCTAGCATCAAGAGGCTTTGTAGTAATTTTCTTTTGTGATTGCTGATTGGTTTTTATAGTAATTTTATTTTTATTTTTGAGCTTTATATTAATTTAGTAAGTTATTTTTTTAAGGTGCTTTTCCAAAAAAAACAATAAAATAATTTAAGTTATGTTTTTTAAGGTGCTTTTTAATAAAAAAAAGCAATAAAATAATTTTTATTATTTTATTGTTTTTTTTAATTGAGAATCACCTTAAAAAATTAACTTACTAAATTAATATAAAGCTGAAACATAAAAAAATTACTACAATGACCAATTAGCAATCACAAAAGAAAATTACTACAAAGCCTCTTGATGCAAGGTTAAAAATTTGAAATGACATAAGTAATGTCATAATTTCACTGTTCGATCAAATATGAAAATATAAAATTATATCTATATAAAAAGTATCAAATTATTTTATTTTAAAGTAAAATTTATTATTTGACTATGCATTTACAAACATAATTATTAAAATAACACCATTTAAATTTCAAAAAGCATTCAAGTCCTATAAAAAAAATCATCCTATCTTTAAAGCAAAGGTAAAATAAAAAATAACCAAGAGATAAGACAATAATTATACTATTGAAATAAATAATAAATTATATCTCAAGTATAATAATATCACCATCAACTTTAACTTTTTGTTAATATTTTATGCTTTGAAAGTTATGCATGATTTTCATCCTAAATTATTTTATCTATGAGTTATTAGAAAAAAAAAACAATTGATAATAATTATATAATTGAAATGAATAATAAATTATGTTTTGGAGTACTATAACCACTACTAACTTAGCTTTTAGTTAATATTTTATGCCTCCAAAGCCATGCATGATTTTCATTATGGATTGTTTTATTTTGTAGTATTATATGATATTAAAAAAAAAAGTTCCTTGCTTTAGGGTGATTTAATCTCTAGTTGGACTTGTTTGAAATAATATTTTTTTTAAATAATTATTATATATTAAAATTAATTTTTTTAAATTTTTGAATAATTTTGATGTGATAATATTAAAAATAAGTTTTCAAAAACAAAAAATATTTTAATGCATTTCTAACTAAAAATTATATTAAAAAATAACTTTTATCATATTTCCAAATACTTCTTTGGGAAAGAGCAAAGATAAAATAGATTGAAAAATGGAATTGAAAACTTTTTATATCAAATAAAAAAACAAAAAAATAATAATCTGAAAATTATAATTGATTTTTTATATAAATTAAAAAAACCCAATGATAATGATATAAATTTTACAAGTTTAACATTAAAAATTAAACCGGACTGAACAATTTTTATTTAGCAATATAACATTATAACATTAGTAGCCTATAAAAATTTTTAGGTTAATTTGACTTAGGCATGCCTAGTAAAGCTAACTTTAAATACAAATAATAATAATGATTGTTTTTTAAAGTATTTTTTTATTTAAAAAAATTAAAATAATATTTTTTATTTTTTAAAAATTATTTTTATATTAACATATTAAAATAATTTTAAAAAATATTAATTTAAAATAAAAATATAAAAAAATTTAAATTTTTTAAAAAACACATTTAAGGCACAGAAATCAACTGACGTCAATAGTTCATTATAATAACTTTAATAGTGATGCAATTTCTATTCATCATTCTCTCACCCAGGCGCATCCTTATCTCGGCTACTGTGTACTCTGTTCTCGTTTACAAACACTCCTTTCCTTTGTATATAAAAAACGTAAAAAACTCAAATTACAAGGAAATCCTTTAATGTTATTCTCTGCAACCAAGCAGACTCCAAAAAATGAGCGACAGAAGCACAAATCCAGTCACTGAAACAGAGACCTCAAATCTGAAGCGCCAGAACCCAATCATCATCGAGGAATCAAATTCAGAGTTAAAGAAACAAAAAACTGAAGCTGAAGTATTGACGAGTGAAGAAAGCAAGCGAAACGACAGTGGAACGGAAGAGAAGAAGCAGAAACAGCAACAGATTGCGGCGGAGAAGGAGTTTAAGATCGAAGCCAATGCGGCGGAGGATAAAGGATCGAGACACTCCATGGAGGATGCTTGGGTTGTGTTACTAGACGCTAGCTTGGATTCTCCTCCTGGAAAATTGAGGTTTTCTAGGGTTTTCTTTTTCTTTTTTTTTTGTTTCTGATTTTGTGTTAAATAAATAAATTAGAAAAGAAAAATAATAATAAAAAAGCTAGCTAATTAATTAATTATATGCAGATGCGCACATTTTGCAATATATGATGGACATGGAGGGAGGTTAGCAGCTGAGTATGCTCAGAAGAATTTACATAAAAACGTTGTCTCTTCTGGCTTACCACGTGAGTTGGTGTGTTTTTAGTTTATATTTATTGCTTCTTTTGTTATTTATTTCGCCTGGGTTATAATAATCAGTGTGGAAATTCATGAGAACTTTTTTTAATGGGAAATTATAATGATTTCAGATTCTTGTATTGCATTGTTTAATCATGACTAGAGTAGCTTTTGAATCAAATATTCATTTGTTTTTGCTGTTCGCTATTTTCATTTCCTCTCAATTCTAATATCTTCTTCGTTGTTTGTGCCTGCTTATGAACCATCGTTTCTTTTTCTATTTTTTTTTCTTTTTTTATTTATTTACCTGTTGCCTTTGTAATCTGATGATTTTTCTTGTTGCCTGATTTTCTGTGGTTAAAATATTTCCTTTTGCATTTAAAAATGATGATATATGTTTTCCGGTGCTGCAGTTGGATGTGAAAGCTGCCAAAAAGGCCATTCTTGATGGTATGAATTCACTTTTCATGTCTTCTACTTTATATTTTCTCTGCAATATTGTTATGCAAAATCCATTGGACGTGAAGTTTGTCTGTTTTTTTCTGTATTTTTGCTTTTGTTTTGAGGTATGTTTTGTTATTTTTTCTTTTTTTGTGATTTAGGTTTTCGGAAAACTGATGATTCTCTCCTTCAAGAAAGTTCTTCAGGTAAATTCCATGATCAAGTCTCTGATGTATTCATCCTAATCCTTGTTCTATTTTAGAAGCAATGTTTTCTTTTTCACAGTCCATTGTTTGGGAAATTGGAAAATTGAATGAAAAGAAATATTCAATAGACTGCAAGTATTACAACCACTGCTGAATATGTTAAGTCACGGATGATGTCAGTGTATAAATAATTAATTATGACCTGTGTGCATTCTGTTTTTTAGTTATTATTTTAATTGCCAAGATAAAGTTGGTTCTGAAATTATGTACTTTGAACAATTTCCACAGTTTTTTAGCAAAATATTCTGCTTTTGACCCCGAAGAAGCATGGTCCATACTGCTTGAACTTTTGACACGATAACATCACTCTATTTCTTTCTAAAAGATCTATCCCTTTCTTAAACACGTTAGTCTTGTACTGTCGTTTTCGTGGATTGCTTTAACACACACAAAAAATGATGTCATGGGCTTCTTTCTTTACTTATGATTTTTCTTAGATAAATGTCTTGACTGTTTCTAATTTCTAACTTTCTAAATTTGCTCATTTCCATTTTTCTAATTATGGATTATATAGAGCAGTAAACATGCTAAGTAAATGTTTCAAGTTTCACCAAAGAATTCACCAGTTCATTTATAACATTCTTTTAGGAGGATGGCAGGATGGTGCTACGGCTGTATGTGTATGGGTATTGGGACAAAAAGTAAGTTTGCAGCCCTTATCAAATTAAGTTTGCCATTATTATTTAAAGCTGAACTAAAAGTAAGTTTGCAGCCCTTATCAAATTTAAGTTTGCCATTATTATTTAAAGCTGAACCTATAGTTAAAAAGGTGACTAGCGGGTTCTCATTATTTTTCTAAGGAATGGTTCTCATGATGCAACATTATCAGTCACATGACAGTTAATTGATATAGGTCTAGTGTATGCTAGATGGGGATGCTAAAAAAAAAGTGCTGCAATCCTACAATGAGATAATATTATTTGCATAGACCTTCACCTGGAATCTAGGTCTGATTTTGTGAATTAAATTCTAGTTCTTTGGTTTAACTTTTGTATACTTTCCTTCCACAAGGATATTCCTTCCTTTCCTTCCTCTGATTGTTTTGTTGCTTGAACATTCGTAAAATTAGCATGGGACCTTCGGGTACAAACAAAATTCTTTGATTAATACGAAATATTTTCAGTTACCATTATTTATTGTTATTGACAGCATGAGCAACAAAGAGAATTATTTAAGAGAATTGTTGCCGGATTTATGACTAAACCTCTTCTTATGGGAGATTTGTCTTGGGGAGTTCGGATCAAGTGTTTTCTAGAAGGTCCTTACTTAGGAATTTTGAAATCACTCATCTTGTGTCATTATTAAACATGTCATCTCATTCCTTTATTGGCCAATGAAACTACTGAGACTATATTGTTCATCAACCACAAAGATTAGTGATTAAAGGTGACTATATGTACTGCATAAATATTGCCATTTTCCTTCCGAGGGTGTATAGCTTTCTTCCATTTTGTCAAGAAACACTTCTCCCTTAAATTCCCTCTCCAACTCTCACAGATTTCTGCTGGAACATTCCTATCTTTATGACATACCCAGCTATGATAATCTCTATGAATTTCTCATGTCATTTTGAATTCTTACCTGCCTCAATATATGAGCTCCTCTAATACTAGCTTCTTCTTCCCTACCTACTCTATCTCTATCAATACTTGCATGCGCCATCTAATATACCAAATCTTTTATTTGCAAATATGAGATAGAGGACACATCACCTAAATTTATTGCATTTTTTGTTGTCTTTGGTTCTTCTTTATCATATTCTTCTTTCCCTCCTTGATACATATCTGCTGTTGATATCTGAATGAAAATTCATATTAAGTTACACACATTAATCATACCTGTGTTTGCTTATGGAATCTAGTATTGCTAACTTAATGATTAACTTTTGCATTACTTTTGGTTATGATCCTCCTGCATCTCTGATGAACTTTTAATTGACTTGCCACTACCAAACGTGTCCTAGGTTTTCATTGCTAACATAGGGGATGCAAAAGCAGTTTTAGCCCGATCATCCATTATTGATGGATCACAGAATCACCCAGATGGAGTAAGTCCATTGAAGGCTATTGTTTTGACAAGGGAACACAAAGCCATATATCCACAGGAACGTGCTCGAATACAAAAGGTAGAGGCTATAATGTTAAAATTATACTTGCTCTACGCTGATATTGTGCTTCGATTCTTTATTTTCTCTCTTTCTTTTTAAATGAAATTTTTGATAATGAGGCCAAGTAATTATATTTTCTGGATATTGGTATTGGAGGCATCATTCTTTTGATGCAGTGATTCAAATTATTTATTTGCAAGATAAGTCCTGGAGGCATCATTGCCTGACAGAATGATATAAGTTCTTTAGTCCCACTTCTCAACTTCAACTATTATTTTCTGATTTTGGATGATATCTTGATTCTATTGTTGAAAGAAAAAGAAAAAAAGGAAAAGGAAAAGGAAAAACATTAAAAAAATAAAAATAAAAAATTGAGGCCAATCCAAGCTGAAAAGAAAAGAAGGAATCCTATGTGGACGATGAAATTATCACTGCTTCTACTTATTTGATATTTGAATGAATTTACTAACTTTTAACTCTTATGATATTTCTGCTCCCTCAATTTCCAGGCAGGTGGAAGTGTGAGTTCAAATGGACGATTACAAGGTCGCCTTGAGGTTTCTAGGGCTTTTGGAGATCGCCATTTCAAGAAGGTTCTTAGTGCTTCCATCTGGCATAGTTGAAACTGTAGTTTCATGTTTTCTATTTATGTATGATGACAACATTTGTATATTTGTCCTTGTTACGTAGTTGGAAATGAGACTTGGTTCAAAGAGAAATATAATGCTATAGCTTGTCTGCAGGCTTATAGATCTAGTGATAAATTGAAACATGGCAATCTGAATAAATTTCTACAAGGAAAAGAGGGGTATATCCTTACCAAAAATCAGAGTTAGCTTAGATTGGTATAATTTTCAATTCTCTCGATGCTAATGTAATACCATTAGAATTCAATAATGCTTCCTGTAAACAATTGAGAGGTCAGAGATGGTTCTTTTTAGGTTGTGTTTGTTTCCTGAAAAGTAGTTTCCGGGAAACCACTTTTCAAATTTTCCTGTGTTTGTTTATTATTAAAAAAGTTAGTTAATGGAAAACATTTTCTAGTCAAAGGAAAATTTGACTTGGTTTCTAGGAAAATGTTTTTCTGTAAAATTTAAATAGAAAACACTTTCCGGAAGCTGTGAAAAATTTAGAAATGTTATTATTTGCTAATTATATCAAATTTGGTTCTCAAACTTTTTATTGCTATATATATTTTGTTTTGAATACTTATTTTTCACTTTCATCTCTTAAAATTTATTTTTTATATTAATTTTGATTCTCATTTTTATAATTGTTATTTGCTTTTTCCTTATTATTTTCTTATTGAAATTTTTTATCTATCAAACTTGGTCCTCATTCTTTTGATTGTTACTTATTTTATTTGAAATAATTTGTGATATGTTAATTATTATTATTTTAATTTCTTCATCTTTTTTTTTTAGATTTAATCTTTATTATTTTGATTATTATTATTTTATTTCAGATAATTTATGAAATTATATATATTTTTTTCAATTTCATTCTCATTAAACTTTTTAATTTGTAAAATTTCTTCCTTACTATTTTAATAAACTTAAGAAAAATAAAACATTAATAAGTTATTTTCAATTTATTTTTCATGACATAACCAAATACTAGAAAGTGTGTTTTAACTTATTTTTCATTACATTACCAAACATAAAAAAATAATTCACTTTTTTGGAATTCACTTTAAAAAAAAATTACTTTCCAGCAAACAAACAGGCTCTAATTAAATAGAAGATGTGAACCAGAGAGAAATAAGCAAATGGTTTGGTTGCAGCTGTGATAAATATATGAAAGTGTGAAGTGCATTATGAGTTCATCAATTATTTCATGTCTTTTCTGGAAGTTGCTGCAGTCATTTATGGTATTCCCTTAACTTGTGAAGAGTTTTGCACTGTCATATCATATTTAGTTTGAAATACCTTTCCTTGTTTAATTTTCTTCTTAATCTGTCTGTATTTATTCTGTGTTATTTTGCTCTTCAAATACCGGTATTGATGTATTCTGGGTGAAATTACTTTTTGAATCAACCTGCAAGGTACAATGTGTTTGCTATCTGACATAAGTGTGGGAATTGCAGGTAGGTGTTGTGGCAACCCCAGATATTCATTCCTTTGACCTCACAGACAGAGAACACTTTATTATTCTTGGTTGTGATGGCCTATGGGGGGTATGGCTTCAATTTCTGTCTGACATCTTTGCTATTATAGTTGGTCCATGTTTTTTTAATCTTCTTCGAGCTCTACTTCTATAAGTTTGAAAAGTAACGTTACAAATTGAAGTTCTGTATTTGTTTCAGGTATTTGGATCAAGTGATGCTGTTGAATTTGTTCAGAAATTATTGAAGGTAAAAGTACACCTGTTTAGTAGTGAAGTACTATTTGACTCGTTGTAGAACTTGAATAATTAGTTGAATTTTGTCCATTGTGCTATCCTTCTTGATTTAGCTGTTGAAATTTACCTAGTAGCAGAACTTAAGGAAGAGTGACTGTTTAATGGAAAATTACTGCATCTTTGCAAGCTTTTAGGAAGGGAAATCCTAATTGCATTGTAATATTCAAATAGCATATGATGGATTACGAGTGCTAGCTTTTTTTCTTTGCCTTCAAGTACATACAAACAAAGTAAAAAACTGTGTAGAATTCCATTTAGAAATGAGCTATAACCTACATGCGAATGTCACTTTTTTAGGCCTATATATAGGATGGTGTGCAACCTAGTTTCATTGAAATTGTTATATGTACCTTTCCCATGCCTAAGAGCTCTTTCATCCTCGATTACTGTTTTTTATTTCTAAGGTAGAGGAGGCTATATTGTTGCATGGGAATTGGTACATCATACCTGATACAAGGTGCTTATATTTAGGCTTGCTAAGTGCCTATATAATATTTAATGCTGGTGCATGGATGGCAAAGTGGCCCGGCTCATTAGAATTAGAACTTCCCACAAATATGACTCATGAAGTACTCAAAAGCTAGTCATAAAACTAGCTGAATTGTCTACAAAACTGTAGCTAAGGCATTAATGTTGAATTTGAACATGACTTTCTAGATATTGTAAATTAATTTCTGTGTTTATAGAAACCTCTAGGATTACCATACTCCGTGTTTTGAATTGCAAGTTACTTTCACACCAATAATGTATTTAAGTATTGATTCTGTTTCTTTTTTCTTTTTAATTAGACCCCTACATCAATTGATGACTTACAAATTAGACATGTTTGGCAGGAAGGTTTAACTGTTGCAGCTGTGAGCCGCCGTCTTGTAAGGGAAGCTGTTATTGAGCGGCGCTGCAAAGATAATTGCACTGCAATCATCATTGTTTTCAAGCACAGTTAACATCGGAAAAACATCCCAGCAGCTGGCCATCAGTACATGGAGGTCTTGACACCTGTTTTTCTGTAGGAACTGCTAAAATATTGTTTCTTGGTTTATCTCTTGTTGGCAGTACATTAGCTTGACTGTATACTCAGACGTCTAGAAACAAAACTATGCACTAATGCTTAATCAGTGAAATATGTAGTGATGTGGTAATTCTTGGGGTTGCTGGTCCTATAACGATTGCTAGATGTTTGAAGATACCGTACCCATACATTCACTACTGTTGCATGGCAATCTTTACCTTGTTTTCTCTGAACTCTTCTTTCCTAATAGTTAATGGTGATTCAAAAGTTTTATTAGTATCCTATATAACCATCGGCAGTTTTGATCTCATGAAAAATAGATAAATTCAACACCAGCAGAATATTATACCTAAAAGAAACCCCAGTTTTTATTGCATCCAATAATAACAATAACAAGTGGACATTCTAATGGAGATTTTGAACGTTGTTTTGCAAACATCTGAGGTGGAGCTTCTGAAGACCCAAAAAGAATGGTTTAAGATTTTGGGAGACCTTGAACCCTAGAGGATAAAATTTGAAGTTTTTGAAATATCTTGCTGCTCAACGTTACTCTACTGTTCTTGCAAAAAAGTGGCTTAAAATTTTTTAGCAAAACAATTCCTGCTGTTTGTCCGAACTCTGAAGTACTTTTTGTTTGTTGCTTTATTAATTATCCCCCTCCCCCCCAAAAGATTATTTTGTATGAACATATGCTTTAATTAAACCTTTTCAAGCCACATCAAGTTCAGCATTCAAAGTATAAACAACTCCATGTTGCTCCTGTGATTGGGCGTTCCGATTAACAAGAATCTCAATTTCTTTTACATTCAAGGTATGATGGACAGAATTGGATACAGAGAGTGGAGACCCAGTGTTTCCACCACTTTACTGTAACTATGTTCGTTCACCAAGTTGACAGGTGGTTCATGAATGTAGACAGATGAATTAAAAAAGGGAAAAAGACCTCTACGCCCTTTGTCGCAGCTCAAGAGTGCTAATTTCCCATGTGGCCATGCATTTATCCTAACCAAATCTTCCCTAGTCTCAAATCGGATACATTTGTCTAGTAGAGAAAAATAGCATGTTCAGTTCTGTCCTAAAGTCATAGCCATTGTATTAAATGGTATTTAAAAATATGGTAATGATTATTTTTGAAGGTGTTTTTTATTCTAAAATATATTAAAATAATATATCAAAAATAATTTTTTTAAAATAAAAAAAATATCATTTTAAAATAAAAAAAATAAATTTCTTTAGCGCTTAATTACCTCAGCTCAAAGCAACCATGATCCCATTCAACTTGCTAAAAAACAAGAAATCGTACCACATTATCCGTTTAAATTATGATAATTAAAGGTATTGATTCGTCAGTGATGGGTAGTTGTTGGTCTCATAATCTTTGCTCTGAGCCAATCAAAGAAACATTGGAGAGAGAGCTGTTTGCTGACAGAACAGAACATGAGCGGCAAAGCAGCACAAAGCAAACCATTGCCGCATGGTTTTTTCTCCATCTTGTCAAGCCACATCCTCTGTTTGGAAAGCCTAGTGCAAGACACCATCCCGGGCTTCCCACATTGCATTTGTGAATTTTCAGGGGGGAAATGAAAGACAAAACTGGCTAGAAGTTTTCTGCTGTGACAAGCTTCAATCCTAGGAGCAACACATGGCGTGATCCATTGTAAAAATTGCATGTGTTTTGTCTCTCTCAACTTGTTGTTTTATACATAAATAAATGGGAAATACCCAAATCATATGGAGGATCACATGCATGCTGCAATCAGCGATTCTTTGTCCCACCTTCTGCACCTATAAAAATTCACAATAACCACCACCACCCACAGCATAATTTTCAGCAAAATTATTATTTGTTGAAATAATTAGTATATCTAGATGACAAACTTGCCTTTTGGTATCAAGTTTATGTATATTGCTAGCATTATTGTGTCTGCTGTCAGTTCACAAAACAATAATGCTATTGACCATGCTTAACTAAAAACATTTGGTGGGTTCATGATTCATGATGATCCACTGATTTAAAGCCGGAATTCTCACTCTCTAATCACCTGGCCAACATGCTTCACCTAGACACTGTCTCCCCAACAGAATTCAAATCTCAAGTCAACTAGGAAATAAAATTTGAGGTAAATGGATATCATCATCACCAATTGCTTATGCATGTAAGGTGAAGGTGGCTTGATACTTCCTCCATGCAACATCAACTAGTATAAATATGTTAACGGGCACCAGCCAAAAGGAAAAAACACATGTACCTTTAGGTACACATAACTATATAAGCAACTTCAGATTTTGTGATTGTATAACATCCCAAAGGGCAAGCAGAAAATAAGGAGAGGGGACATATGGCAGATAGGAGTGTTCTCCCTCAGAAAATGAAACTTCTTCTGGCCTTAGTTGCTCTACAGTTTTGCTATTCAGGGTTTCATATTGTTTCAAGGGTAGCACTAAACATCGGTGTTAGCAAAGTTGTTTACCCAGTTTATAGGAACATCATTGCATTGCTTTTATTGGGACCTTTCGCTTATTTCTTTGAGAAGTGAGTCTTCAGTACGGTGCTTGCTTTTCTGTTTCTGTTTTGGTAGTCTATACATACATACATATATATATATATATATATATATACTGGTTTGGATTGGCATTTACCCTTGTACTCTATTATGGATTGACATTTTCAGGGAGGAAAGACCACCTCTCACTTTCTCTGTGCTGGTTCAACTCTTCTTTCTAGCATTATTGGGGTGAGAAGATACATTTGATATCTAAAATGTATAATGTGATGGTTTCAGTACTGTCTGTTGTTTTAATTCTCTTTTCTCTGTTTCAGAATCACTGCAAACCAAGGGCTTTATCTCTTGGGATTGTATTATGCATCTCCAACTTTTGCTTCAGCAATGCAAAATTCAGTTCCTGCAATCACTTTCGTCATGGCTTCTGCTCTAGGGTAACGCAGACTCTTTACGTTGAACTTTCTTCTCTTTCTTCAACAAAAGAAACATTTCTTAAACTTTTACCCTTCTCCTCAGACTTGAGAAAGTCAACATTTCTAGGAGAGATGGACTAGCAAAAGTTCTAGGAACCATTGCAAGTATAGGGGGTGCGTCTGTCATTGCACTCTACAAAGGCCCTCCTCTTCTGTATCAGATAACACAACAAGAACAAGGAATAACATCTGAAGAAGATATGTCTTCGAAGAAAATGCAAAACTGGACATGGGGACGCATATTCCTGTTTGGGCACTGCTTATCATGGGCTGGCTGGATGGTCTTTCAGGTAAAGCATATTTTGTCAACACCATATAAGTTGCATAAGACCACAGCTATGCAAATCATGTGCTAATCTGATCTAGATTGCTAAAAATTGTAGATGGCATATAATTTACTACTGAACTTATGAGCTAAAATATGAATTAATATTTTGCAGGCTCCTGTGTTGAAGAAGTATCCGGCAAAGCTCTCTGTCACTTCTTTTACATGCCTTTTCGGATTGATCCAGTTCTTGGTCATTGCAGCATTTGTAGAAACTGACTTCAACCATTGGAAAATCCAATCAGGAGAAGAACTATTCACAATCCTATATGCTGTAATTAACTTAAATTTCAGGCTTCCTTTTATTTTTCTGTCATTCTGTATTGAATTTAAAATGGATTCTTCAATTTCATTTTTTTTAGGGGATTGTGTCCTCTGCTATAGTCATTTCCCTTCAAACATGGTGCATTCACAAAGGTGGTCCTGTCTTTGTTGCTGTCTTTCAACCAATGCAGACAATTTTGGTTGCTGTTATGGCTTCTCTAATACTTGGTGATCAGTTGTACTCTGGAGGGTATGTGAACATTCCAAAAAAAAAAAAACATTCAAAATTCATGGAATTCTTCAATTAACATATAAGCAGAATAGAGTTATGTTTTGACACTTTCCTACATACATTTCAGGATTATCGGTGCAATTCTTATCATGCTTGGTCTCTATTCTGTTTTATGGGGCAAAATTGAGGAGAAAAGAGTGGAAATTCAAAACAGGGAAGAGACCCTGACAAGGAACCTTCTTGAAGACAAAAATAAAGACAAGGAAGAGCGGCCTTGTATTGTCTGACATACCATGAATATCCTGCGCTTTATTTATTTATTTATTTATCTCCAAGACTGAAGATGTTCTGAAAACGATGGCTACTCTTAGAAAAGATCAGTTCTAATGGTTTTTAGATTAGCCCAGCATCTCAACATGTATGTATATTTATGGGGTTTGGTTTCTCACAGATTAACTCTTTTGTATTGAATCTTGAGCTAAGCTGGCTATAGACTTGAACTCCATTCAGAGGAAGTGAGGCTCTTCAAACTGTACCACTAGTAGTCTGCAACTAACTGAGGCTCTTCAAACTGTACCACTAGTAGGCTGCAACTAACTCTGAACTTAAAAATGATTCTATCCGAAGATATAAAGCCATGAGAATTTCAATGCTATTCTGAAATCTTGCTTTTCACACACTGCCTTACTAATGATTGTAGATTATACAATTACTTTATAGGGACAAATTGAAAAACATGCACATGACCCAGCTTAGAAAAGCTCTGGCAATTATTTTAAGATTGATAAGGTGATTAAGAAACCATCCAGATTAGTCTCTTCCCATCTCATACTCATCAAATTGGTCGCCAGGAACAACATTAATCTCACTCTTTGAAATATATACAGAAACATGTTTAGTATTCCAGCCATCAAGAATTTGTAACATGGACATTTTCCCAAGTAGTTCTTGATCAACATCAAACTACACAAGAATCACCCCTTTCCCTACTCCAGTGAAGAGCACCATTATACAAGACCTTATCTGATAAAGAGCCAGTTTTTGGGGAGTAAATCTCCTATCTGACAGTCTGAACTAGTAAAATCATCTTACACTATCAACTTCGTTGTCAGGTTATTTCGAAGGATCGAAAGCTAACTAAGTTATAGGGAATCGATGCATATGGCTTGGTAGGAGGATTGTAAATAATGTTCTTAAAAGCCCGTGAAACTTTCACTCAATATTGTTCCAGATAAGAGAGAACCAGTGGTTGGATACACACTTAATTTCGTGGGCAGTCAGAGAAGGATTTTGATAAAGAGGTAGTAGTTGTTGGCAGTGATATCCACAGATATAAAGCATGATATAGGAAACTTGTTTTGTTACTTTTATTGGGAGAACATTGAAGGTGGAAATTGCTTTACCAAATTCATGTGCAGGGCTTTCCTAGACTGACAAGAGTAAGAGCCATAGCTCTTTTACGATTAATTTAAAAACAGGCTCTACCGCAATCCCATTTGAAAAGGAGAACCAATTGATTTGAAATGCCAGCATAGAGCAGGTCAATGTAAAACAAGTTTCTAAGAACTATTTTTCTTTAGAAGAGAAGTCCAATGCTAATTGACTTCTTTTTTGCAACCCTGGCTTGTCAGGAATTATAGCATATTTCTCGATTGGGGGATTATAAAGAAAATAGTTTTGTATAATTCGATTCAACAAGGCACACAATAAGAATCCATTAGCGGACCTTTTTTTTTTCTTCTTTGGTATGGACCCTCTCCAATACAGGCCTTCAAAGCTTGTGCTGTTTCAATCAGTTCTCTCACTGATTTAAACCGTAAGGCAATTAACCCTTCAATTCCAATCGAAGCCTATATCTCAGCTTCTCAATCATATGTTCTTCGGTGGGGATATAGCGCAGAGCAAACAGTGAAAGGTCATGGAATCTCTGCTCATGTTCCAAAACCGACATTTCCCCTTGTCTCAATGCCAAGAATTCTCGTTCCTTCAGCTTGCGATGGTACTTGGAACGAAACTTATTTTCAAACTCTAATTTGAAGTCGCTCCAGGTCAGTGTTTCGGTTCGCCGTTGTAGTTGGACGGTTTCCCACCAAGTAATGGCCCGGTTGGATAACAATTGAGTAACCCAGTTAACCCGTAAGCCCTCAAGTATATTAATCTGGATCATAGTCTTCTCTACTTTTCTAATCTACCTCCCGGCTATCTCAACATCTTGTTCCCCCAAATATAGTTCACAACCCGTTTCTCTCATGCTTTTAACCAACCATACGAGTAATACCACACTGTCCGTGGTCGTGACACTCCTAAGGGCTAACTTTGAAATTTGTGTGGCTGGAACTGTCTGTGTCATAGGGCTAGCCATGCCCTCCATCAATGCTTTAACTATCTAGACTAAGAGTCTCATGTCTACAAATGGTGAGGGCTCCCCTGCCGGTACGGTCGATGGATGTGCCTCCGTTTTTTCTTGCTGCCCCATCTTTGCTGGGGGTATTTCTTCCATTCTGTTTGGTACCTGTTCTCAAATCGAGGAGCTAAAAATATATAATTTAGGAAGTAGTTTCACATTCAATCCTTTGGCTGAATTGATGGACGAATTAATTCAGTTGTAAAAACCAGTCAACCGGTTCATATAAAAAATAAAATTTTTAAAATTTTATTTTTAAAATATATTTTATAAGTTAAAATATATATATATTTATCTATCTTTTAGATGAAAAATATATTCTCTAACTAAAATTCCAAAAAAATACTATTCACACAGTAGTTGTTTTTTTATTTTTAATCATCAACTGATCATCCAATTGAATTGACTATTATGAATTAATTGACTGATTTGTGTCAAACTAGATAGACAATCAAATTTGTAGCAAAACAGATTTTTCATGGTTTTCATGCTTACAGGGTATGCATTTTATTATTTAAATATATCTAACTTATTCCATTAACATGCACACATAAAAATAAGGAAATTATATGATTTGATACAAACTATAATAATAGAAACTATGAAAATGGTATAATTTAATACTTAGTATCTATAAGAATGGTAACTAAAAAAATGATATGGTTTGCTAGTAGCCAAAAGAATCAGTAACTAAGAAAATGAATTGTGATACTTGGTAATCCGGAAGGCGATGACTAAGAAAATAAAATATAATAGTTGTTAACCAAGAAAATAGTGATAAAGAATAGGAATATGATGTTTAGTAGACTGCAAAAAGGGTAATCAAGGAGACAAAATAATACTTAATGATAAAAAAATCAATAACTAAGAAATTGAGGGTATTACTTGGCTAGTCATAATAATAATCTAAGTGACAATGATAAACTTAGATGTTCTAGAATCATAATTTCTATAAAGAATACAAATGTAAAAAGGACAATAATGATACGTGAAAATTAAAAATTTAATATCGAGCTGGAATGGATTGTATTCTTCAAGGAATACCACTGAATTACTTCATATTTGACTAATTAAGTAGTACTTGAAGAACCTATATATTTATTTATTATTAATTTACCTTACCTAAATGTTACCTTAAAACATTAGATTTGTAGTTGAGCTGATATTATTAGGTTCGCATAAAATGAATAATACGTCATTGGGAATAAAAGGATAAATAAATAAATTAGTTAGTCATTGAATGAACAGTAATATGAGTGAATTGTATAAGGTCAGTAAAAAAATGATGACTTACTCTCACAAATAAGGATGAGATAAACACCAAAAAAGTTATATGAAATTACTAACTTAATTGTATATGAAATTATATGATGCTATATAGAAGGGCATATCAAATGATTGTTAAAACTAAATTAATGATCATATGTTTAATATTGAAAAAGGAGTCATAAATAATGGAAGTAGCTAGGTAAAAAGGTGTAGGTTGAATTGATAGAAAATATCTACATAGATATAAATCTTGTTTTGAATGATAAATAGTAATTCAAAATGTGTAATAATATAGAAAATGTATGGAGTGGTAAATGGTACTGGGTATTTAAGGATGATATAATACTCATAAATGAGCCATAAATATGTTGAGATTGAAAAATGATATAGACAAGTTGTAATTGATACAACTGGAGGCTGAGATTTAAGAATGACAAGAAGGCGTAAAACAAATATAAGAGAAAGTGAGCTTTTAGCTTGGAATGACATGGCGAGTTTGAAGGATTTCAAACCGCCATATATCTTGAAGGCTATATGGGTAGACTATATTCAGCATGTAATGTCTATGTGTTTCACTCTACGGTCACAATTCGGTATAAAGAACCAACACCAGTGTGTTTACGGTCCTGTTACCACACATACTAGGAGCTTCATTTCACATGTGAAGTGGATAATAATATATTTTTTATTACTTTAATTCTTTTATTTGTTATTTTTTTATAAATATATTTAATTGACAATAGTTTTATTTTATAGGCTATGGTTCTTAGACGCAAAACAAACTTGATGAAACCTTTTGTTGAAAGCATGTTTATAGTGATGATTGCCAAAAATAGGTATAATAGTTCGTGGATAGTCAAGTTCAACACTTTGTGGTATGTTGGTATCCAACTATTTTTTTTATTAAGTTATAATTTTTTTCAATTTGATGAATTTATTTTTTCTTTCCAAGATATATATAACATTCACTTAAAGGAAAGGTATGAGGGCAATTTGATCCATCTAGATTTCAATCTGGATTTATGGTTGGAGGTAGGATCATCTAGTGGACCTGATAGAAATCAAGTATACAAACTCTCTAATACTATGGTCGAGAACTTGCGGACATAATGTTTCAATCGTTGAATGCTCGTAATTGATTCCAAGCACTTAAACTCTCAAGTTCGAGGTGATGTTAGACCAACAAGTACAAGATTAGATGACCTAAGTCAATGAAAAATATGAACGGCTCACTGCAAATTATGAAGAACTTCACTGAGTAATAATGGAGAAGAGATTACACATAGGTGATCTATGTGCTCCTCTTTATTGGCCCTATAGTCTTGGTGACGACTAACCTTTTCCTCCTTTTCCTCCTTCTAAGTTGACTCTGTTTTAGATTTATTCCTCCTCCTCTAGTGGCACCTCTATTTTCAATTTCTTTTTATATATTTAATTTTTATGTGATTTAATTTATTTTTCTACTTTTGTTTAATATTTTTTTAAAATATATTTTAAATCATTAATGACGGGGTTACCGACAGAACACTTCCGTGGTGTATTTTAGATGGTTGAAAAATAATTACTACAAATACAATTGCTATTGTTAACACTAATAGAATTACAAATGATATTTTGTTGATGATATGTTATATTATCGATGGACAAATAAAAACACTAACAGAAATACATACGGAATTCTATCAATTATATTGTAAACTTCCAAAGGAAAATTCTAATAGAATGAAGCAAGTAATTTTTTTTCTGCCGCACTTTGCCCATCTATAAATTGATTGGTATATTTATTATCAACATACCAAAAATTACCAATAAAAGTATTGTTTTTGTTCATGAGCTTGTTAGTAAAATACTTACTGATAGACTATGAGTGTAAATACCGATAAAAATCTCTGTTAGTAAAACTATTAAATTTGGTTGTGAAAAAAAACCACTAGAAATCAAAGGAGTGAAAATAACATATCAAACATTTTGAAAAGATTAAATGTGATTAATGAATTCAAGCAGGATTCATGAATATTAAAGATATTAAATGGATGACGAAGTTGAATAATATTATTAAGAATTGAATATACAAGACAATCAAACTATCTATATGCTTGAACTCTAATAGATTGTTGGAATAGATAAACTTTTAAAAAGAACTATATGGACTAGATTTTAAGGACACCAACTTAGAAGGATGAGGACTAGAATAATGCATTCTATGTGATGTCAGAATGGAGATACATTGTTAATGTAAAGATTGAAGAAAATATAGATATAACACAAATGGAGTATGTTTGTAAAAGAATCACAAATATGCAGTTATTTATAAACTCGATGACTATATTGCAAAAATGGATATAAATATATATATATATATATGCATTGCTATGATTTGTTTATTTTTCTTAAAGCTAGTAATGGTTCCATCAATTTTTCATGATATGAAATAAATGTTTTATAACCATCAATAACTCTAAATGCGTAAGGAAAGTACGATAGCTTTCCTTACATGTTTTTTTTTTACTTTTGTTCTTTTTTTTTTAGTTTTTTAGTTTTTTCAATTATCTTAGTTAAAAAAATTTAAACATTAAACTGGTTGAGAATTTTACTATGTGGTTTTTTGCTTTAAAATATTATGAATTGTTACTACAATATTTCAATGCATGATTTTTTTATGATTTTTTTATTTATTTAAACTAGTTTTTATCGATTTTATTTTTTCATATTGAACTGGTTGAGAATTTAGCTTCATAGTTTTTTTGAAAATAACAATATGGATTGTTATAGTGTTTCCCCCACATGGTTTTTTGTTTTGCTGCAGTGTTTCCCCTCAAGTTTTGTCTTAAATTATCTTCGTCAAATTTATTTTTTTAATATTGAGTTGGTTGAAAATTGAGTTTTAGCTTTCCCCGTATGTTTTTTTAATTTTTTTTTGTTTTTTTCTAACATTATCTTCTTCATTTTTGTTTTTTTTTAAGAATTGTTTTTGTTGATTTTATTTTTTTACTATTGAGCTCGTTAAGAATTTAGTTTTTTCTTTTTTAAAACACTATAGATTGCTATAATATTTCCTTACATGTTTTTTTCATGTTTTTTTCATAATTATCTTTGTCAATTTTTTCCCCTATATTAAGCTTATTGAGATTTTAGCCTTATAGTTCTTTACAACACTGTGAATTACTACAGTATTTCCCTACATGTTTTTTTAATCAATTTTTTTTATAAATTATCTTTATTGAATTTATTTTTTTATACTGAGCTGGTTGAAAATTTAGCTTTGTAGTTTGTTTTACAACACTGTTAATCGCTATATTTTTTTCCCACATGATTTTTTTGTTATGATTTTTCAAAAAACTATCTTTATTATTTTTAATATTAAGTTAGTTGAAAATTACAACTATAAATTTCTTCATGAAACACTATAAATTGATACAATGTTTCCTTGCATGATTTTTTTCGTTTTGTTTTTTTTTTATATTTTTCAAAATTATCTTTGTTTATCTTTTTTTTTATTGAACTAATTGAGAATTAAAATTATATATTTCATAATAAAACACTATAGATTGCTATAGTATTTTCCTAAATGATTTTAATATTGAGCTAATTGAGAATTTAGCTTTAACTTTCCACACTTGTTTTTTTTGTATTTCTTCCCCCAAAATTATCTTCTTCTTTGACACGATCAAAGAGCTGATGTTTTATCTCAAGTGTAGGAGTATTAAAGTAATAAATAACCCGGTAAGACTGAGGTCGAATCAAGGAAAGTTAACTATAATAATAATAATAATAATAAGAAGAAGAAGAAGAAGAAGAAGAAGAAAAAAAAAAGAATAAGAAGAACAACGACAACAATGATGATGCTGGTGGTGAAGATAAGTTATAGAGGACTTTGAGATGTAAGATTAATGTGAAGATTATACAATGATAAAAACAAATATCAAGGTTAGAAGATACACTAATAGTATTAGAGATAGTAAGGTATAAACTCTTTATTAATTATCAACATAATCATATTAATCATCTTATTTACATAACATCATACTTCTAAATTTTATCAATTATTCATGATGTTAACTTATGTTAACAACAAATCAAGTTCCTTTTATAATAATGATGTCAACAGAAGATTATGAAGGATCAGGTATTTAATGTACCAAGTGTTATACAACACAAATCTAGATTAATCATTTAACAATTAAGGTATTAAGAATTAATAAGATAAAAATGATAAGACATATTAATAGTAAGTTATTTAGGATATAAGCATTGAAATCCATATTTATATTATACTTATTCTAACATCATTAGTAAAATATTTTCACATTTACATAATTAACTTAGCTAGACATTATAAAGGAGAAAAACTTAAAGAAACAATATAAGAACATAAACATGATACAAGTTAACTAACTATAATAAAGGAAATGAAAAGCATGAACAAGAGATTAATGAAAGTAAAACTTAAGTATTACAAAAATATAAAGAGAGACAGTAAGAACATGATCTTGATATAAAAAATAAGGTGCTTAAATGAATGGAAAATGTCTTTTTTATAGGCTAAAATTTAAAACTATTCATTTGATAATTGATAATTAATGTAGTGGCCAACTATTGATTAGTGAACTTGGTGGACAGCATCACTCAATTACTTTGGTTAGCTGAATTGACATTGATGAAATCCAAATTTGACAAAGTGTCGCTATAAAAGTTGTTGAAAATTATCTTTTCCTTCCACCCACTAAATTTTAGATCATTTGGAGTATTATAGCTCGAGATATGTCTAAAATACTAAGAAGTGCTGCTGGTGGATAACCCTTATGCTCTTGTCTAGATGAAATGTTGTTTCTACCATTCGAATTTGAGGTGGTCTTCTTCATAAAAATTATTGAAAATTATCTTTTACTTTCATCTACTAAATTTTATATCATTTAGACTTTTAAAACTCTAGTTATAAGTAAAAATATGAGCAGTGTTAGGGCTGGATTGCAGGATAAATTTAGACATCTCTTTTGTGGCCAAATTTTGAATTTGAAAACAACAAATTTGGATCTTTTCATACACATGAAATTTGTAGGTCTATTTCTTATCTTTTCAGCCATATAAATTAATTTGAAATCCAAGATCTGTAGCTCTAGATATGAACAATGTTTGAATTTGAAGTGAATCAACAACTCCTTTGTAAACTTAGCTTTTTCTTTATCCTTTCACTTTCAATAGTTATTCACAACAATCAATCCTTTAAATTATGAGAATATCTACATTTAAAATGAGCATTTACCATAAATTAAAGGTATCTAATATTATCAGACCTGTTATTATAAAACATGCTTTAGTTAAGGAATTATTAATACTTCAAGTGCAAAATGATGATATAAAATCTTAATAAAAATACACTTTTAAGTACTAGTCATTGAGAATTACAACTTTGGAATTCCTTATGAAATACTATAGATTGCTACAATATTTCTCTACTTTTTTTCCTTTTCATTTTTTCCTTGATTTTTTAAAATTTTCTTTATTGATTTTATTTTTTTAATATTGAGTTGGTTCAGAATTTAATTTTATATATTTTTTCTTAAAAAATATTATAATTTGCAATAGTTTTTCTTCATATAATTTTTTTTACAAACCATAATAACACATAAATCCAGGGCATCGCGCATATATTACAACTACTTAATATAAATTTTATGTTACAAGTACACTTAACTATTTGTCATGAATTCATAATCAATAATCAGACTATTTCATGAAATTATAATAAAGTAAGAAATTTTTATAGAAATTTAATGTATTATAATTAAATTATTTTGTACCTTTTAAATTAATATAGTACAAGAAATTGGTGAGCGAAAAGACAAAATGTGATGATATAGACACGCATTTAGAAAAAAAATTTAAATAAAATAAATAATAATTAAAATAATAAAAATTAAATTTAACAAATTAAAATAATCATAAAATTAAAATAATAATAATTTCAATTTTATAAGTTATTTGAAATTAAATGAAAAAAAAATAAGGACCATATTTAATATAATAAAAAAATAATATGATATTTTTAAATTTTATATAAACTTTAAAAAAGTATTTTTTTCTAAAAAGTTTTTTATATTTAAAATAAAAAAATACTTCTATAAAAACTAAGCTAAATTTTTTTAAAATAAAAATTTATTTATTTATTTTTTAATAATAAATTTAAAAATTATTATTAAAAATAAAGATGTACCTTAACAGAGAGTGAAAGAGAACACGTGAAGGAATGGATGTTTGGTTACCATCAAGTTTGCCACTATCTTTTACCATCTCACACACACCTATGTCAACTCGTTGACAAATGGCAATGAAATCTATAAATATAGATTCGTGGTTTTCTTTTTTTAAAAGATATTTTTTAGATTTTACACATGATATGGCCATTTCTATATCTCTACCAAACTATCCAGGAAGTGAAGAAACCTCCTGCCTCATTACCCTTTTTCTCTCTCCATTATCTTCTCTACCATGCCACATGTCCAACCCTTCTAACATACGCTTAGAGGAGAGGAGAGGAGAGGAGAGATTGGTTTGCTTTTGGGTTACAGATGTTCGGTGATCCAAATCAAGTTGTTGATTTCCTGGCCTGGTCTCACATAAATCCTTGATCAAGAATTCTTAACATGAGTTACATTACTTTCCATGTCATGGATGTTCCTTGAATTATTATGAAAAAAACAACATGACTCCTTCACCTTTATTAACTTTATGTTGTTAAAAACATTGTCAAGTTCACTATTTTTTTTTGTCTAAAAAC
Organism: Populus ilicifolia; assembly: GCA_015708895.1. Lineage (NCBI taxonomy): Eukaryota > Viridiplantae > Streptophyta > Magnoliopsida > Malpighiales > Salicaceae > Populus > Populus ilicifolia. The sequence continues at coordinate 35,059 of SRLM01000918.1, forward strand.
ATCAAATCCAACCCTATTAATTTCAAAATTCTTAATCACATGTGAAATACATGCTTCATAATTTTCTTCTCCAAAACAAGCTTGTAGAACCACTTCTGCAAAGAGCTCCTTAATTGACATAACATGAACTTTTACAAACTTAAGGTCATAATAGACTATGATTTCTGTGTTAAATCTTATTCTTCAATATCATCTTACCCATCCACAATGAATATCGGTGGTAGATTTTAATTCACAGATGATTTAGAATCATAAAAAAAATTAGATTCCACATCATTTTCTTCTTGTTCAAAATTCTTTTGTATATCCTGATAAAAAGGATGCTTGTGATCATTATTACTAAAAGAACAATATTCAAGAACTTAATTTTTAAATTAGATTTTTGATATGGCATTTGATTACTTCTTCTTTGATGCCGAGAAGTAGAGTTATCACTAAAATGATTGTGTTGTCTGTGAAGAAAAGGATTTACAAACTTTGATTTATGGTCTTGATTCTCAAATCAGTCAAGATGCTCTTGGAGTTGTTTGAGTTGCCTTCTCATTTCATCAATTTCAATAGTACGGATGTCCCTCTTGAATTCTTGCACACAATGTTCATGAACAATAATTGTTATAAATCCAAAACTGTGATACCAACTTGATATAGGGATGATATGAAACTCGTAAGTTATAGATAACTCATATAAATAAATTATTTCACTCACCACTCTAAGGTATAAAACTTAAAAGATACATAAACAAATAACTTATCACCTTAAAAATACAAATCATATCACTACTTTAAAGATATAGAGTTAGAGTATAGAGTCCATCACTCTCAAAGGATATTTGGAACTTGATAGGTTGCCAAAAGACTAAGTAAAAAACTTCAATTCAGATTTTCTTAAAAAATCTCCATACATGATCTGTATCTTTCTTTAGAGTGGCGAGTTATATCTCATAAGAATTATTTTTTTTATGAGTTATTTTTAATTTCTGAGTTTTATACCATCCTAGTATCATATCATGTTGTATATTAGCAATGCTGAGATAGAGAAAAGGTATAATAGAGGGTGCCTTTTCATTCAAAAAGCACAGCAATCTAAGAAGAAATTCACCAAAAGAATAGAGAGAAAATGTGAGGTGAGAGAGACATTCTCAAGTGAAGGAGTGACTAAAGGATCCTAAATGAGGTAAGAGATGGGGTATTGTTAGTGTCAGAGATTACTCATTTGTTAGGATTATGCCAAGTTTTCAGTGTGTATTGGATGAATACCATGTGTGGAGTAATACATGTTTACATTGTTTAATTCAGTTTATTATATCAAGGTAAAAAGGTTACACTAATGGTGTCAAAATAAGTATAGTGTAAACTTAATATGGACTTTAATGTTTGATACTAACATGTTTTGTATTTGTTATCTTGTTCACTCTTTAATACTTTGCTTATTAAATGACAAATTTAGATTTATGTTGTATAAACAACAAATACTTGGCACTCTCATAGCTCATATTGTATGGTATAATTGATACCTGAGCTATAAAAGGACTTTGATTTGTTGTTAATATAAGTTATAATCATGAATGCCTAATGAGATTTACAAGTATTAACATTAATCAAATAAGATAACTAATGTGATCATGTTAACAATTTATAATTTGATTGGAACCTCCTTTATGTATGGTTTCCAATTGAATAATAAGAGTTTATACTACATTTATTTGATATACCATTAGTGAAACCTCTAACCTTGAAATTTATTATTATCATTATTTAATTCTTACATTAATATTTCATCTTAAAGTTCTCATCTTCTTTTTCTTCTTCTTCTACTTCTTTTTCTTTATTATTATTATTATTATTATTAGTACTACTACTACTACTATTACTACTACTATTGTTATTGTTGTTGTTGTTGTTGTATTATTATCATCTATAATTTATATAATTAACCTCCATGTGGTTCGACCTCGGTCTTGCTGAGTTATTTATTACTTCGACACTCCTACACTTAAGAGAAGATATCAATCTTTTGGTTGTGCCAATAACCACTCTAGATATAACCAAATCTTCATTGTAAATGAATATGGATGTATAAAAAATTATTTTTAGATGTCTTGGTTCATTAAGGATGTTTGAATGAGTAGTAATGTTGTTTAGTTTAAAAACAATTGGTGTTAAAATGAGCTTGATTTTTCACCACATGATCAATCATAATACAAAGACCGACATCAATGATATGGTAGTAAAATCAAAGACCAAATCTACTCATTTAGATAAGCTATGTATCATTTTTTAGCAAATGAAGATGCATAACCTAAAAATAAACCCACAATAATATGCATTTGGAGTGCAAACAAGAAAATTTATAAGATTCTTAATGTATCAATGAGATATAAAAACAGATAAAACAAAGCATAAACAATTATGAAAGTATGACCTTCTTAGATGAAGTGGTAATTGTAAAGCCTTATTGACAAGATCAATCTTTTAAAGAGATTCATTGCAAACATTGCAAGAAAAATTGACTTTTTACTTATTTGTTGAATGGAAAGAGCTCTAATAAGTTTTAATGGACTAAAAAACAACAAACTACTTTTGTAAGACATTAAAGCTCATCTAGCTAAACCTCTAATATTGACTTCATGAAGGCCTATAAGGTATGCTGACATTAAAAAATAACTACGGACATAAACAAGTAGTGTGTAGTGTATTATCATAATAATTTCCTTATAAAAGTTAAAAAACATCATGCATTAATAGAGAAACTATGTTTGTCTATATATTTAATTTATTTTAAACTACACTAGTATATATTACATGCAAATTTTTTTAATAAAATATAGGTTATCAAAGCCTCTTTTAAGAGGTCATATTGGTCAAATAGACTTTAGCATTGTTTCAATTTAACCTAAATTATATGTCATAAAAGAAAATTAAAAGCAAAACATTTCATTGATTTCTTAGCTAAACCACCATCCATCATCATTGGCCATAAGATTGAACATGACATGAACTTGTTACATGATAGTTATGGTTGATTGATTAGAAACCTAGAATAAGATGGGTACAGTGATAGTACTACTATCATTAGTAGGTTTTAAAGGAACCTTACCTTCATTTCTTGATTTTCCTTACATAAATAATCAAACATAATATGACATCTTAATAATAGGTCTAAAAATGGTCATTAAGTTAGAAGCATAGTTAGTTATAATAAAAGCAGTTTCATTTACTTATTATTAACCATTTAATTGGTGAATATAAGTGTGGACATCTCACCATAACTCTATACCATGAAATGATTATAAATATTATTAAAATATTTTTTTGATTTAATTTTTTCTTAAGTAAAAGGAAACAACACATAAAGTAATAACTTAATTTAACACTTATCAAGATATAGTGACCTTTAATCATTATGGCATCTCATCCTTATATTGATTATTAATTGATTAACTATTAATGATATCTAGAAAGAATGTAATAATGACAAGAGAAATGTAGATTTCATGACAAAAAATAAACAAGATAATAGCTATAAAACTATGGGTGAAATGTTTTATCAAGTACAAGAAAAGGTTTGAATAAAATAATATCTAGTAGGGTTAGAAAAATGAAATTCATTTTTTTTTCAAAACCTTTCAAAAAACCTTTCAAGTTATTTTAGAAAGATAAAGACCAACTATGTTCTCTTATTTGATGTATTAATTTATAGACAAAAAACTAGATTTTTGTTCAGATGCTTACAATCAAAGAAAATATTATTTATAATGTCTATAATTCTTGAAGGATTATAAGGAGCCTATAAATCTAGGATGAAGATGAGATGACTTGTCATAAACTATTGCTTTCATTGGCTATGAATAACCAGGGATTGCATTAGTTATGCAAAATAATGCCAAACATGTCAATAATTTAGTCCAATTTAGCATGTACCAATGAACAAAATCGATACAATGATCAAACCATAGCTATTTAGAGGATGAGAAATAAAAATTATTGGCAAAATAAACCCATCATCATTAAGAAGGCATAATTGTATCCTTATAGCCACGAATTATTTCACTATAAGTTACTTCACTAAATAGGTTAAATATATTTCTTATTGATCAATTAACTAAGAAATATCAATCAAATTCATTAAGAAATAAATGATCCATATATTTGTTCTTTCAAAAACCATCATTACTACCAAGCATCAATATTCACCAAAAAAGATGTTAAGTAATTCATATAAGAGTATGAATTTAAAATAATTCATTCTACTCCTTGTTATGCCTAGAAAAATATGCAAATAAAATTGACCTATAAAAAATTAATTCTTAATATTCAAAAATTGGTTAGAAACAAACCTCAAGCTTAGCATAATACTTTGTTGGCATATAAAACTTCAAAAAAGACTACTTTAGGAACCTCATTATTCATCCTAACAAATGACCATGATACTATATTACTTTTAGAGCTCACGATACAATCGCTTAAAAGGGTTGCATAGTGTAACATGGACATCTTAGAATACTAGCATGATATACTGAAAAAATTAAAAGATTTGGATAAGGTAAAACTTGTTGTGTTCATACGTTGCTACTAAAGCTTTTCAAAAAGATGTTTGCCTAGCAAAGAAAGGATGGTTATAACATTTTTTTTTTATCAATTAATGGTTACTATTTGAAGATATATTACCTATATATAAAAAAAATGGTGGAAGATTATATATTTGAAGAAGTCAAAGGATCAACCTAGATATCAACAGCATAACTCAACTCTAGAGATTTATGATTTATGCTTTAGGCTTAATAATTAAGTTATTTTTCAAGAACATTCATTAGTACTCAAAAGTGCATTTTTATCATGGTTTTATATCATCATTTTGCACTTGAAGTATCAATAACTTCTTAACTAAAGTACATTTTATAATAATTTATCTAATAATATAAGATACCTTTAATTTATGGTAAATGTCCATTTTAAATGCAGGCCTATCACATAAATGAAAGGATTGATTGATTACTTTAAGAACTTCAATTGCAAAGGCAAAGAGATGATCAAACTTAGAAAAGAGTTGTCGATGCAATCCAAACCAGAACACTGTTCGGTAATTGGGTCATATTTGGAGCTATAGATCTTAGATTTAGGTCTACTTTATATGGATGGAAAGGTAAGACATAGGCCTACAACTTTCATATGGAGCCCAAGATCTAAAAAGGTCATTTTCAAGTCCAAATTGTTGTAACAACAAAGAAGCTCGAATCTGTCCTCCAGCCCGAGCACTGTTCAGTATTTTGGCCATATCTGGAGTTATAGAACTCGAAATGAGCTGAATGTTTTACAAAAAAAGCTGAGACAATTTTCTAGAACTTTCATGTTTTCAAGTGGCTCTAATTTTGACTTCATCAATGACGTTTTGGGTAGACAAGAGAAGATAAGGATTGTCACCAAGTCAAGGGTTGGCGATCTACTCATCAATTAGTCATCAAATCAATAGTTACCAATTTTGGCCTATAAAAAGAGGCATTTGCCATACATTTAGGCATCTTGGTTTCCAGATCAAGATCATGTTCTTGTTTTCTCTCTTTGTATTCTTTGTAGTGTTTATGCTTTGTTTTTATTAATATCAAGTTTATGCCTTTCATTTCCTTTCCTTTGCTTTGTTAACTTTTATCTTATTTATGTTCTTATTTTGTTTATCTATTTTTCTTTCTTTCATTATGTCTAGCTAAGTTAATTATGTCAAGGTGAAAATGTTACACTAATGGTGTAAGAATAAGTATGGTATAGACTTAATATAGACTTTAATGATTGATACTAACATGTTTTATATTTGTTTTCTTGTTCACTCTTTAATACTTTGCTTGTTAAATGATTAATCTTGATTTATGTTGTATAACAATTGGTATAACAAATGCTTGGCACTTTCATAACTCATAATGTATGGTATAACCGACACCTGAGCTATGAAAGGAACTTGATTTGTTGTTAACATAAGTTATAATCATGAATGCTTGATGAAATTTACAAGTATTAGCATTAATTGAATAAGATGACTAATGTAATCATGTTAACAATCTATAATCAGATTGGAACCTCCTTTGTATGTGGCTTCCAATTGAATAATAAAAGTTTATACTATACTTGTTTGACATACCATTAGTGGATCCCCTAACCTTGACATTGTTTGTTATCATTGTTTAATCCTTTCTTTAATATTTCATCTCAAAGTTCTCATCATCTTCTTCTTCTTTATTATTGTTATTATTATTATTATTATTATTATTGCTATTATTGTTGTTATTGTTATTATTGTTGTTGTTATATTATTGTTATTTATAATTTATACAATAACCTCCATGTGGTTCCACCCCGGTCTTGCCGGGTTATTTATTACTTCGACACTCCTGCACTTGGGAGAAGTTATCAATATTTTTGTTGTGTCAAATATAATTTAAGTCTCATTATAATAAGGATTTAGGTTGGTAAATGCAATCATTATAATAAGAATTTAGGTTGGTAAATGCAATTAGTGAAAAATTCATGAGGAATAGTGTTGTTTTTTCTCCAAAGCAATTTTCTATAAAAGCTTTGAGTTTTAAATGGATTTATTGTATCCTTTCACGTTTAATATAACTACTCTTGTTGTTCTGAAAGGGCTAATGTGATCTTAAAGCTGTGAAATGGTACCCATATAACCTAACTAATATAATTTATAAAGTCTTCAGATAATATATTACTTATAAGTTATTGAATAATATCCATAATGACTTAGTCACTGAGGATTCCCACTCCTTGCATTAACAACTTTAAAATTTTCTCTAAAGGTCTTAACATAGTATTCTTTTGGTGATTATTATCTTAAAGATCTATTTTAGGCTAGATATCTCTTGTACAGTTCCAAGAGATAAGGAATTAATTCAGTTCAAAAGTACCTTGAAACAAAGAAAATCCTCTTAGAATCATTCTTAAAAAGTTACTAAAAATAAACCAATAATAGAAAGTTACATTTTAGCTTAAAAATAAAATGATTATCATTGGAGTAACTCAAGGCTCAATTTCTTTAATTGAAAGATATATAGGGTTCTTTGACCTTTAGCCTTTTATATCAAGGTTCACCTCCCATAAGTACCTTATTAGCATAAGCTAATAGTGTTTAGTTAGTATAAAAGACTCAATAGATGGTATAAATCTTTTTTTTAGGCACTCTCTATTTTTTATTTTTTTTACATTTCATGTCTATTTCATACCATGGTAATAAGAACATCCAAACTGATCCTCATAAAATAAAGGGAGATTTTGACTATCAAGAGTAACTGTTATAGTATCTTTATAGCATCACTTGTTTTTTTTTTTTCTCTTACCTAAAAAGAAAGAAAGTTTTAGCAATATAACTTCTACCTCTATAAAGGTGGTGTCTATGGGCAACAAACACATTTTAACATAAAGTGCATATATTTTTAAAGACATCATCCTTAAAGGCATATATAATGTAATCTTATAAATTAATGGTCTGCTTCTATTGATAGAAATGGAAAGGTATACCTTAGTCAGTAGTAAACAATATTCACGTTTCACCAAGGTTTTGGTTGAGTGTTCTCAAGAAACGTTTTAGTAATTGGGACATTAATCTTTAAAGCAATAATACTGATTGATACTCGAGCACTTTTAAGAGATGCCAAAGTAAAAGTAAAGATTGATGATTAGGACCACTTAGCAAAAGAGGATGAGCAAAATTTTCTAGTATCACCTTTATAATAGGACCTAAAGGTAAAGGATCAATTTAAAAAGATAGTACCTAAAGAAAGAAAGTAAAGTAAGGTAAGATAATTTAAAAAAAATCAAAATACATCGTATTCTAGTTGAAATACATATCTAAGTCTAGTCCTTGAAATGAAAGCTCCATTATCTTCCTTTTCTTTCATTATCGAAGGGTTTTGAGGTTTAATAAGATTGGTTGTCACTACTAAAACACTAAAAGTTTTAGGAGATAAATAAAAAAAAACTATTTTAAAACACCAAATAAAGTTAAAGGAAATACAATAAAAAAAACCTTAAATATTCTTACCATAAGTTTATTTAGCAGACTTTTTATTTATCCTTACTATAAGACTTTCATATGCTTTTCTTTTGCTTATTTTAATAACATATTTATAATTAAAGAGATTTTATCTAATAAGAAAGTGATGTAAATGAGTTTCATAGTTTAATCTAATAAGAAAGTGATGTACATGAGTTTCATTTAGAATGAAAAGAAATCTAGGCCAATAGCCTACAATAAAAGAGAAGTTATATATGTTAAAATGAGAAAATAGAGTATAGAGTATAGAGTTTTGCTATTTTAGTTACTTCTTCAAGGCTATTAAAGTTTATCTTGCTTAGAACAACTTTATTCATAGTAACTTATAAAAAAATATTATAATGGCTTTGGGCAAATCAGTTTAGAAATCAAGGGTTTAACTCAAAAAGAAAGATTTTATATTGGATTATATCTAACTAAAAAAAATAATATATAAAAAACTTGGATGGAACTTTTTTTAAAAAAATAATAATTTTAATAAAACCATAGATGGTGTAGTTGAAATGGATGCCAAAAAAATCAAAGTTTCATGAAAACAAACCAAGATCATGTAAATTCATTTCTTAATAAAACAAAAGGCATGAAATGACATGATTGCATCAAAATTATAAATAAAATAACATGATCAAGCATAAAAGAATATCAAGAACAAATCACTATATCTCAAATTACTCAAGATATAACCATATCACATCCTTTTAACCTAATCACAAAGCATTGATCACCAACCTCATTTCATCTAAAAATTTTATCAGTAGTCTTCAACCCTCAAGGTTATCACAAATCAATGTGAGGAATACTAAAAATATCAAAAAAATAAAAATACTAGATAAAAATATCACAAGAGGGTACAAATAAAATATGGAAGAAAAGCATACATTTTAGAGTAAAATGAAAGGGTTGTATAACCAAGACTAGTAGTGCGTAGGACCTATGTGTCAAGGTTGTTAGATATTGTACATGCGTTATCGAGGAGCCTTTGATCCATGCTATTTATTAATGAAGGTGGTGTTTATTACTATCCAAAGAAGAAAATTGTGTCTTAGTAATCTTTTTTTTAGCACTACTTATGTTATTGATCATTATTATTCATGTTGTTTATCTTGTGATGTTTAAATAAAGAGTTTAAAAGAGATGTCATGGTTATTGTTATATATAATGGTGTAGGGCTATTGTTGTTAGGTTTCATTATTGTTGTGCATAGCAAGAAAGAGAGAGAGGAAAGGCTATCATGGTTTAGATTTAAACTAATATGATAAAGAATGGTTAACTTGTCATTAGTAGAAGAAAAGAGAAGAACAATATTGGTTGAGTTTTTAATGAAAATGTGAAAGACAATAAGAAGAGAAAAAGGTTTAGGTTGATATGGTGAAAGGTTGCTAGCTTTTCGATGGTAGAAAGAGAGAGAATGGCAATATTAGTAGATTTTGTTTAGTTGATTACAAGAAAAGAAAGGGATAGTGGCTACTAAATGATAATATTTATAGGGTTTTGTTCGATCCATTTAAAAAATAAAAAGGGAGAGGTCACTGCCACTTTTATTATGTTTTTTTTACATATTCTCTTTCTCTCTCTTCTTTTTTTAATCTCCACTTTTAAATGTGGTTTTTCTTCCTTGAACTATTTTATATATAACATCCACTTTTGTTGTTGATGTTTATATATATATATATTTATATATATATATATATATAGAAAAGTCTATAAAAATAAGGGTAAATTTTGTTATAACTTGTGTTCTAATAAGGTTAAAAGTTTTTACCTTGATTATTTACTCTTCTGTAAGCATAAAAAATTTAGAACTTGTCCAAATATTTTGTAAATAAACATACATTGACATGTTTATTTGAGCTTGTCCTAAAGTTTAGAAATTTATCTATGTAAGGATTGAATACAACTATAGTCATGTACTTTCTATTTAGACATTAAAAATAAGCGATTGTTTTCTGTAAAGAACTAAATATGTCAATTAACATTAACTTTAATAGTTAAAGAAGTTTTCTTTGTCTTGTCTTTCTTTACTAATACAATATCTTTCAATATTCAACTGGAAAATTTATATAATATTGAGCTTTCAAAGAAATTGTATCATCTTCTAGCATGATCAATATAAAAAGGTAAATTATCATCCTAATATGATTGAATACATGCCAAAAAATAGTAATTTGGCAAGATTGAAACGAAAAAATAAAAAGTTGAGTAGAAGAAAGCTAAATATATCCAAGTTATTAAAACAAAAAGGGTCTTTCAAGAAACATTTATTCATTATCACACATGGAAGTGTGACATGTGGTCAAGGAGTCGCTCATTTTACCAATTTTATCCATTTTAGTACTTTCACTTTTTCGCTTATCATTTTGGTCCTTCATCACCAACTTGAATAATTTTCTAGGCTTTATTTATATGTATCTTATTGTATTTTTTTTTATTTTTTTTATAAGGTCAAAAATAGATAACAACATTCATCATGACTGTGAGGTATTTCAGCATGCACCTATTAAGTATAAATATCTTGAGTGATCGTGTGTTAAAGACTTAGCTGGATAATTGATATGACTAAATTGGATTCATATTTGTTATAATAAGTTTGAAAGTTTCCACCTTAATTTTTACTCTTAGATGAGTATAAAAATTTAGGACTTCTCCTCTAAATATTTTGCAAATAGGTATAAATTATCAAGTTCTATTAAGCTTATCTTGAAGTTGTATAATTTGTTCATGTAAAAACTTCATAGAAATATAATTGATGTACTTTTTATTTGGATTACAAGGATAAACTATTTTCTCTTGAAATAATTGAATATATTAATTGACAATAAGTGTAATATTAAAGAAGTCATGTTCATCTTATCTTCCTATACTAATATGAATATATTTTAATTTTTATCTAATAAATTTATGTTGTTATAAAAAGATTGATGGTCAAACATAGTTTTAGATTGTTGAGGGACCTTTGGTTGATAAGTTAACCATTCCTTGTAATGAAAATAGTGTTGTGGTTGTGAAAGATAATTAGTTGGCCATAAAATTAGTTAATAAAGTTTATTACGTGACCCTCTAGTTGGACAATAATCTTGAAATTAAGGATATGATTTGAAGGGTATGAATGAACTATAAAAGACAATCTAGAAGAGTAAATATTCATAAATGAGATAAAAAAAAAAAGTAGAGATAAGTAGAGATTTAAAGATGAATCCATAAATCACAGCAGATTCTTTGTCTTGACATCATTATATCTAATCAAGTATGTTATTAAATATGTTACCAATTAATTTTTTCTTTCCTTTAAGGAGCTGGATGGAATATTTAGGACTTAAGCTATAAAGATACGACAACAACTTCACAACCAAATCGATACAGGTTTCCCATACATATAGTTAAAGTAAAAATTAAATCAAAAGAGATCAAATGTGATATTCGGATTCTAAAAAAACTTTAGTAAACAAAGAGGTTTAAATCAAGCAGGTTGGCTAAGGTTTTAAGATAGAAAAACATAATAAACTATATATAAAAAAGTATATAAAAAACTTATGAAAACTAAGTTCACCAAATCTTTGAGCATGAAGGTTTCTTTAAATATGATTGAATTAATCACATCTTTTTGGCTTAATAATAGCCCCATGATAAATTTTTCAAACCTTCAAGTATAAATGAATATTTTGATATGATCAAGTTAGCTGATTTTTCTTACTTAATGCTAGTCTTAAACATGGTTGAGATTTTGATAACCTTAGACATGATTTTGGTCATATCATGTCAAGTATGCCAAAACTTTTAGTATAGTAGCTTTCATGATTATGGTTGAGTTAACCAAAACTTCTAGTATAATGTTTTCTACGGTTGTAATGACAGAATCTTTCTTAATAAATCAAGTCAACTCTATTGTTATATATAAAAATAGTATAATTATTTTATATATCCTTAATTTACTAGCTAAATATATATATATAATGTCTTCTTAGGAAAAATTCAATTTATTCTTCTTAAGATTTGGGATAAATCAGTTTCCTTTCAAGAAGCTTTAATTTTATCAATGTCTTCCTTTAATTGTTATGTTATTTAATGAAATATTACTCTATTTTTTCAAGAAAAAGAATATGGAGAATAAAGTTTATTTTCAAATATATTATTTTTATAAATTAAAGAAAAAAGGTGTTTTTTTTTATTTTATTACTAATTGTACTTAAAAGTGTATTTTTATCAAGATTTTATATAATGATTTTGCACTTAAAGTATCAATAATTCCTTAACTAAAGCATGTTTTATAGTAACATATCTAACAATATATGATAACTTTAATTTGTAATAAATATTTATTTTAAATATAGGTTTATCACATAAATAAAAGGATTGGTTGGTGAGTTTAAGAACTGAAATTGAAAAGAAAAATAGATAACCAAACATAGAAAAAAGATACTAGTGCAGTCCAAATCGACATATTGTTTGGTAATTGGATCACATCTGGAGCTGTAGATCTCGAATTTAGGTCTATTTTATATAGATGGAAAGGTAAGACATAAGCCTACAACTTTCATAGGAGTCCAAGATTTTAAAAAATCATTTTTAAGTTCAAATTATAGAAACAATGAAGAAGTCCAAATCTATCCTATAACCCTAACACTATTCAGCGTTTGGCCCATAGCTGGAGTTCTAGTAATCCAAATAACCTTAATTTTTTTTTCCTAGAAAGCTTAGATAATTTCTTAGAACTTTTATATTTTCAAGTGATTCTAATTATGACATTATCAATGACGTTTTAGACAGGTAAGAAAAGATAAGGATTGTCACCAAGTCAAAGTTGGTCACCCACTCATCAATTGGTCATCAAATTAGTGGTTCCTAATTTTAGCCTATAAAAGAAGGCATTTGTCATGCATTTAGGCATCTTAGTTTTTAAATCAAGATCATGCTCTTGCTTTCTCTCTTTGCATTGCTTATGTTTTGCTTTCATTAATATCAACTTTATGTCTTTCATTTCCTTTTCTTTACTTAGTTAACTTTTATCTTATTTATGTTCTATTTTATTTATTTATTTTTCTTTCTTTTATTATGTTTAGTTAAGTTTATTATGTCAAAGTGAAAAGGTTACACTAATGGTGTAAGAATAGGTATAGTGTAAACTCAACATGGACCTTAATGTTTGATACTAACATGTTTTGTATTTATTATCTTGTTCACTTTTAATACTTTGCTTGTTAAATAGTTAATCTAGATTTATGTTATGTAATACCTAGCACAACAAATACTTGGTACTTTCATAGCTCATATTGTCATAGCTCATACTGTATGGTATAACCGACACCTGTGCTATGAAAAGAACTTGGTTTGTTATTAACTTGAGTTATATTCATGAATGCCTGATAATATTTACAAGCATTAGCATTATTCGAATAAAATAACTAATGTAATCATGTTAACAATTTATAATCTGATTAGAATCTCCTTTATGTGTGGTTTTTAATTGAATGACAAGAGTTTATACTATAGTTGTTTTACATACCATTAGTAGATCCTTTAATATTAACATTTGTTGTTATCATTATTTAATCCTTACATTAATCTTCCATCTCAAAATTCTCATTAACTTCTTCTTTTTTATTATTATTATTACTATTACTATTGTTACTATTATTATCGTTGTTATTGTTGTTGTATTATTATTATTATTTATAATTTATACAATTAACCTCCATGTGGCTCGACTTTAGTCTTATCAAGTTATTTATTACTTCAACACTTCTGCACTTGGGAGAAGATATTAATATTGTGGTCATGTCATGTTTTTGACACCGTTGCCGGGGATATAAGTTATTGTTTAAATTATAATATTTATTTTATTTTCTCTTTTCTTATATATAACTTTGTTTCCTTTTTTGTGTTTCTTCTTCTTTTATTTTCTTCTTCTTTTTATTATATTCTTACACGTGCATAAGAGTGTGGTCACGTACATTAAGTGATAGACTTTGTAGGGTATTCTCATCATTTTTAACAAATATAACCAAAAAAGATAATCAGTTACTTCATAATGAGAATAATAAGAATAATCGTGTTAGAACACTTAGAGACCACATGAATCCCATAAGAACAAGTGTACCATCATGCATAGTTTTTCCTTCTACTGCATCTCATTTTAATTTTAAGTTAGGAATTATTCAACTTTTACCTTCTTTTCATGGCTTAGATTTAAAAAATTCATGCTTGTATTTAAGAAAATTCGAGGAGATTTACAACACATATAATAACTCAAATTGTGTCAAGGTTTATTATGTCAAAGTGAAAATATTACACTAATGGTGTAAGAATACGTATATTGTGAACTCAACATGGACCTTAATGTTTGATACTAACATGTTTTGTATTTATTATCTTGTTAACTTTTAATACTTTGCTTGTTAAATGGTTAATCTAGATTTATGTTGTATAACACTTGGTACAACAAATACTTAGAACTTTCATAGCTCATACTATATGGTATAACCGACATCTATGCTATGAAAGGAACTTGATTTGTTGTTAATATAAGTTATAATCATAAATGTCTGACAACATTTACAAGTATTAGCATTATTTGAATAAGATAACTAATTTAATCATATTAACAATTTATAATCTAATTGGAACCTCCTTTGTATGTGGTTTCCAATTGAATAATAAGAGTTTATACTATATTTGTTTCATATACCATTAGTGGATCCTCTAACCTTGATATTTATTGTTATCATTGTTTAAACCCTATATTGATCTTTCATCTTAAAGTTCTCATCAATTTCTTATTTTTCTTCTTTTTTTTATTATTATTATTACTACTACTACTATTATTATTGTTGTTGTTGTATTATTATTGTTTATAATTTATACAATTAACCTCTCTATGGTTCGACTATAGTCTTACTGAGTTATTTTTTACTTCGATATTCTTACACTTAAGAAAAGACATTAATATTTTGATCATGTCACAAATCAAAAGCTATTTCTATTAACTTAAAATTATATATTGGAAAAATAAGCCCAATATATTGCCTCAAGCCTAAGAACCAACTCTTTCCTTTACATGAATTTTATTAATTAAAGTTTGATCATCTTTTTTATATATATAATCTTGATGCTTAACTTGACTCAAATATCTTGAAGTAGCCCATTGAATGTAATTAATAAAATTCTTTAATTACCACATCTAATAAATTCTTTGATAATGCTCATTAATTTCCATTAATAAAACAAACCATTTATTTGTAATATAAGAGGCTTGTACACAAAATGATTTTATTAACAAAATTTTTTTCTAACAAGTAGTTTCTTATGCTAATAGGTAATCAATGGGTACATGCAAATATTATAAAAATTATTATTTTATTTATTTATTTACAATGGTGTTACTTAGTTATATATTATTGTTATTATGGTATTAACATAGTGCAAGAAAGCTTTCAGATAGATATCTCAATAACAACAAATGAGTTTGGTTAGGGAAATCATTATGGATTAACAACAAATGAGTTTGGTTAGGGAAATCATTATGGATTAACAATGGAATGATTATAATAATTATGATGGCTTTCATTAGGAATTTTATTATAATTAATATAAGAAAACTATTAAATTTTATTTTTAATTGACTCTCTAATAGTGAAAATGTCTTATTATTATTGTGCTCATTCTTGTATTTCATTCAATTTGATTAGGTTAAAAAAATTTCTCTCGAGAAAATAATAAATAAATAATAATGGACTATACCCCTAAGATGAGAACAAATATTTATATGTTTATGTCAACATATAAGGAATATCTTTGAAAACAAATTTAATCTAATCATGAATTTCATTTTGTCATTCTTCTTCAAACAAATAATAATAATTTGTAAATATATTTTTTAGTTTTCTTAGTTGAAAAAATGTTTTGAAAGATTAACAATTTTTCTTATTTTTCATTGAAACATGAAAAATAGAATTGAAAAATAAAAAATATCACAGGAACCCGCCCTCTTTCTTAAAAGGAAATGGCTTTTTGGTTTTAAGAGAGAAAAAATATTTGAGATTTGTGTTAAATGTAAAAGAGTCATCACTTTGTGTTATAGTTATTTAGAACTCTAATTGGTCTTTTAGAATTTTAAGGTAAATGATTGATTGTATTAAAAGAAAGATTTTCTAACTCTAAGACATTCTACAAGAGGTAAGTTGCATCACAAATTGTTTTCTATTTTTAATGGGTCAGTTGTGCCTAATATATTAGTGGTCTAACTATATGGGTCAAAAATAAATCAACTAAAATGAGTTAAATCATGAGTGGATGTTTGAACTTATCCATTACAAAAGGGCAATCTTGGAACATTAAGAACAATATCAACACACAGATTTCCCAAAGTGGCAACATCAATACTTTTTAAACCAATACTCCTTAATTTCCAATTATAAATAGCAGCACTGATTCCGTTTGAAGGGACAAGTGAGGCCGAGCCATGACTGAGGACAAAAGGTTGGATTCCTTTACAGTTGAAAATGGAGTGGTAGTGATGGAGTCCTCTAGTTTTTGAAAAGGAAAAAAGAAGGATAAAATGTCTAGGGTGAAAAAGGGGAGAGAAGATCGGGTGATAAAAAGGTGCATGGTAAGGGAGTGGAGATTCAAGGGTTACAGTGTAGTGATGCATTAAGGGTAGAAGGAGATTAAGAGGAAAGAAGAAGAATGGAAGGAAATTGAGAGGAATGTGTTAATATTTAAGAATGTTTTTTGATTTTTTAATCTATTTTTGTTGTTGTCGAGAGAGTTCAAGTGGAGACTGCAACCTTTTTTTGAAGTTTTATTGTCTAGGAATCTTTAACAATCAACTTTTTGTTCTTTGGATTTTCTTTCCTTGATTTCCTTTCTATTGCAAGGTTTTATTTTTAATATTTTGAATTCATTAATAAGGAGAAATTAGAGAAAAAATGGCTCTATTGATCCTTCATATACATGCATGATAGAAGCTTTATTGTTTTTAATAATATGTTTTATCAAATAGAAAACCTGTCTTTCTTATTGGGAAGGCAGGACGAGAACTATAGTATAGGACAGGAACTAACGTGCTCTAATTTCTCCTTCTCCGGTTAAAACCAAACATGTTTTTTTAAAAAAAAAGGATAATATAATTAAATTAGAAAGATCACTAAATATTTTCTAACTTTAATACATATATGTTTCAACTAGTTTTAAGTCTAAATATACCTTTGTTCCTTTACTTTTATACAATTAAATGAAATTTAAAAAATATCAAAGAATTATTTGAATTGAATAGCTTGAGCTTTTTAGGTGAGGTTTTAGGATATGATTTATATAAATTTTTTATCGTACCTTCTCAAATAAAAGTCTTTTAAGTTTGAAACTTGTATTGACTCACACTACTTTTGCTAAATTTTTATCAAATAGAAAAAAGATAGTGAGATATGAACTCATAATTGCTTAGTTAACAAGATTCTAATACATTATCAAATAATTATCTCAACTCAATAATTAAAGTTTTAAAATGAGACCCCAAAATATAATATATTTAATTTTCTAACAAAAATATGCTACACCAAAATAATATTAGTGATAAATAAAAATTATGCACCAAAAAGAAGAAGTAATTTGCAAACTCTAGTTTATAGCAAAATAATATTAATGATAAATAAAAAATATGCACCAAAAAGAAGAAGTCATTTGCAAAATCTAGTTTATAACAATAGAAAGAGATGGAAGAAAATCCCTAGAGTAGTTATTTGAAGTTTGAAACAGAAGAGATTGGAGGGAAATACTAAAATAGGAGGAATTTGTGGGGTATTTTTTTCAAAATATTGTTTATTTATTAAAAGAATGAATTATTACATATAACACTCCAACAAGGGTATATATTATAATAGGGTGCTACTAAAATCATACATTAAAAAATAAAAATAAAATTATGTTAGTTATTTTGAAAAAAAAAGTGAGAATAACAAAACAGTTAATGAATTTAAAAATGCTAATTATAATAAAATTATTATTATTAACCTCGCGGAAAAGTCACACCATTATACAATGAATGTTGATACGATGAGAGTTTATTACTTACTTCCTTTATTTTTAAAAAGATCTTCTCTCTCTTCTTTTCTTTTTTTTTAGTTTAGTTTCTCCTTAAATAAGTTTTAACAAAGAATGGTGATATAATATATATGTTTTTTATATAAAAAAAAGTTAAAGAGTGGTTGAATTGATTCGTCACTAATAGTTGTGAAGTTTAACTTAACAAGTTAAATTTTATAAATAAAGATATTATTTGGAATTATATTTTAAACAGCTTTTTTAAAAGAAATATTTTTTTCTAGAAAATAAATGTTTTTTAATATTTTTTGATTATTTTAATTTGTTGATATCAAAAATAATTTTTTATATATTTTAGAGTGAAAAACAGTTAAAAAAAATTAGTTCCAAAATACCTTTAATTAATTTTGATTTGAAAAATTAACTTAAATACTTGTAATTAACTTTGATTTGATAGATTTGATAAATTAACTTAGTCACTCACCACCTAAATAAGTCCCAAGTGGCTCACCAACTAAATAAGTCCCAAGGTAAGTTTCATTTTAAATCATTAACTAACCTTGACCTGATAAGTAACCAAAATAAACTGAACCAAATCTCATCAAGTCAACAAAAGGTTTCTTTAAAAGAAATTAAAATAGCATCATGACAATAAAAATAATATACCTGGATTAACCAAAAATCCAATAACCCACAAAAACAGGTTGATGGAGAAATTGAGAAGAGGGATTTCTTTTTGTTTTTGTTCAAACTGTTATGTATATTCAAGTGACTTGGAGCTCTCAATGAAGTCTGAGAGCTGCAAACATTTAAGATTAAGCATAAGTGGCTCGATACATGGATCTGTCCACATGATTTTAACGCCAATATTTAACAATACAAGACACTTCTAAATAAATTCTAGTTAAATATAGAGTATCAGTGTCAGCATTCAAATCTTTTCAAACATAGGCATGGGCCTAATCTTGCAACAACGAAAATATTTCTCTTTTCTAAACGTTAGGAAGCTTGTTACAGTTTTAATCAACCAAATGGTGCATCACTCATTATGAATGATTAATTTTTTTGCCACTAATCGGATGCCAGAAGTCTGCTGATAGTCGTATGGATCCAAGGACAAGTATGCATCGACAAAGGTCCCTGGTGTGAACCAGGTATCCAGCTCTGTAGTATCAACCTTAGTGAATATGAGCTTTTGTGTGGTTCCAGATGGTTCTTTCTGATATATATCCGTTGCATATTGAGCAACATCCCCACTTACTGCAGTAGGTATGCTGAGAAAAGAAAAGGAAACAAAATTAGGCACTTCCAGAACCATTTCTTGGAACAATAAGACGGCATAGAAAATGAAATCTGTGAGTAGAATAATATAATGATAACTATCCTCCCCATCAGAAGGCTTCATCATGCAATAATCGAGTTCTTTCCAGCTTCATTTTTAACAGTAAGCCGAAAAGCATGAGCCTTTGAAATTGAACAAAGTAAGCTAAGTAGAGCTTAAAATGTCAGGGAAAAGAAATGTAAGATAATGAATTAACAAGCATATAAAAATGAACAACCAGGACCCTCAACCATTCTGGTTTTATTCTTTTTTGCGATTCTTAAAGATTCCAATGATAATCGTGTATGGGAAATGCACATGAAACTTGGTGATGGCTAGATGGAAAAAAGGTAGATCGAAGTTAGGGGTGTGCAAGGAAACCTATGAACAAATAAATCAAACCAAAATCAACAAGAATGCTCTAAAAAAAAAGGTTAACCAAACCAGTTGGTTGCATTTTGGTCTGGGTTTTTTCCAAATATTTTCAACTTTTCTTCATATAAGTTCTGGGTCTTGTTCCAAGAATCACATTTACCTAGGTCAAACCAATTTCCCCTTATGGAATGATATCTTGCCAAATTTTTTACATACCTTTGTGTATTATAATGAATAAATATGGAGAATAAACTAAGTTGATATGGATCTTGTTCCAAGAATCACATTTACCTAGGTCAAACCAATTTCCCCATATGGAATGATATCTTGCCAATTTTTTAAATACATTTGTATATTATAATGAATAAATATGGAGAACAAACAAAGTTGATATGAATACATCCTAAATTAGAAAAGTATGAAGGCAAAAATGGAAAATCAACCAATGCATCAGTTAATTAAACTGGTTGAACAAAAAGACTAGCTAAGACAGTTCCATCTATTTGATTTTGGTTAATAAAATTCTTGAACTAAATCTTCCAGCTTATTCAGAAAAGGGAAAAAAATAAAAGAAAAGGGCCACGATTTGAATGACTGAACCAAAAAGTCCCACTGAGGAACAATTTCGTTGGACAACATTTTTATCATTGTGTACTCATAAACTTGGACATTGCAAATGCTACAAAGAGAAGGGATAAGAGGACTGAAACCTACTTCAATCTCACGGTAGGGTTGTTGACAAAGCCCTGTTTTCTGGTAACAACACTCCTCCAATCAGAACTACAATCCGAATCTGCACAAACTTTCCGCACAATGCTCTCACATGTTTCAAGAACATCACAAAGACTTGGAGATGCATCAACCACAAAACTCAACCGTGGGCGGCCTGCATGATCAGAAAACTTCGTACCTAGTCCAAACCGTATCCTCAACCGAGGACAGCGAAGCTGCAAAATGGCCCCCTCGTAAAATAATTTGATTCTATGACTCCCTCGAAACAACGGGACACGACATGCTCTAATAGAAGAAAGAGAAACTTCATCAAGCTCTAAGAAACGCAAAACGTCACTGCAACTTTCAGGGACAGTCACTGTAGAAGGCATCTCAGGAGGCTGTAGTATTGGGTTTTCCTCCATGGCGACATCTGGTTGAAAGGAGGCAGCATTCAATTCATTGCCAATGGCGACCATGTCAAATGTATCAGGATGAGCTGTATTAGAATCAACAGAATATTGGGCCTCGGCAGTACTGCTTGTAAGAGGAGAAAAGACTGGACGCTTTCCCTCAGTTCTATCATTTTCCGGAGACCGGGCAGGGGTGCTTTTAACGTGTGAACTCGTAGACGGTGAATTCTTGTCTAGGCCTGGGGATTTTCCGTTTCTACGATTTCTTGTGATGGCATTAGNTATTATACTTTAATCCTTCATGATTCCTTTTCTTTTCTAAAATAAAAAATGATATTTTTAAGTTTTTTAATATTAAAAAACTATTATAAGTCATTCATTTATATTTAAAAAGTTTTATTACTTGGTTATTATATTTCTCTTTAATCAGCACACGTTGACAATCAAACACTAACTATTACAAGGGTATTAGAAATGTCTTGATTGTCTCTTTTATTATAAATAACGTGTTTGGTTAATAAATTTTTAATTTGGTATCAGTGACATTTTATTTTTTTATTTTTTCTCTCTCCTCCTCAATTTTTATACATCACCCTTTAAATTTTTGAAGTAGGCCTTTGATTTATTTTATTTTTGGATTCAGTCCCTATACTTTTGATTACTATTTATTTTATTTGAAATAATTTATAAAATTAAATTTTTTTTTAATTTCATTCACCTTTTATTTTTTAATTTATTTGATTTGGTTGATCCTTATTCTTTTGAATTCTTTTTTAATAGAATTTTTTAATATGTCAACTTCATCCATTTTATAAAGTAATCATGACCTTATGATCTAAATCACATGTTTAAAAGGTTATATCAGGTTGACTTAAATTTTTTTTTTTAGATTTTTTTATTGATTTTTTTTAATTTTATCCTTTAATATTTGAATTAGACTTTGCTATTTTCTTCTCTCTTTTTTTTTCTTTTCTACAGGATTATTATATAGGGTGACTTCATATATTATATCACAAATTTAATGGGTTAACCTAAAATGATTCAAACCAATTTTTTTTGTTTTTTATTTGCTTCATTTGTTATTATTATCTAGTTTTTACTTTATTATTAAATCAACTAAGATTACTAGATTCAGTCACGTCAATAACCTTACTCTTATATTTATCTTGTTTTTTTAAAAAAGTTATCATTGCTTGAACATCTTATTTTTTATTGTGGAAATTTTTTGATAATGCAGTGCAAACTACCAATTTAGCCTCAACTAAAAGTCTTAAACAATTAAGTAGGGCATGTATAACGATTGTTATTTTAATTATTTGATATACTTTCTAAAATAAAAATCTTTCTGTATTTGAAACTTATACAAAGTTATATTATCTTGTTTTTTTATTATTAAAAAAGAATATAGGTGAAGAGATTCAAATTTAGAATTATGTAGTTATTAAAACTCTAATATTGTGTCAAAAAATCATATCAATTCAAAATATTAAATTACTAAATGAAAAACCAAAATTGGTTTCATATTAATTCTATAACAAGATATATAAACTATTAAAATTTACACAAGATAGCTTGGATACCTTGAATACCTTCAAAAGCTTTAATGATCAAGTTACAAGCAAATATGGCTATGAATAACAATGCTATTAGTGAAATCAAGTTACAAAGATAGCCATATAAAATAACTGAAAAATAATGAGTGAACTACAAAATAACTTAAGTTTTTCTTTAAAAAACTTTTGATATTCAATATAAATATTTTTTCAGTTAACTTTTTGTAATTAAGCTCAATTAATTTTTTTTTGGAATATAAAGATCAAATCCAAATATTCAAGCTGTAATAAGAATTAAACAAGAAAAAAATAATACATGTTTAATTATTTTTTGAATAGATTTTTTACATAACACAAAAGAAATTATAACATGTTTTGATTTTATTATTAGTATTGTTACTTGAACTATACTATATGATAGTTTGAACTTTGATAATTTAATATTAGATTATTAGATAAAGTGGATTTTTTAAAAAAATATTCAAAATCTCTTGTTTTGCTTTTTATAAAAGTGAATAATAAAATCTAAAGAAAAACATGTCATTTTGATAAATAAAAAAATATTAATGTTAAGCTATAAAATAGATTGACTTATACCCAAAACAAAACAACCATAAAATAACTTATAATATTAAGATACCAAATAATAATTCCAATATCAAGTTATCATTCCATATTAAATTACTAGATAACCTAGTAATTTCAAAAGAAAACCATTAGAGATCTCTATTTAATATTGGATCTGAACTATTTGTTAGTCTCATCAAAATTATAAGTACACTTTAACTTAACTAAGATTTATTCTTAGTGTAAAGTTACAAAGTGATTATATATCTCTAATACCATCTACTTACCATAAAAATTATTATATTTATCAAGTTATTCTAAGGTTATGAAGATTCATATAGAACAAGTTCAATGATTACTTTAATTTAACTATAACAAATTTTAGTGATAACATGGTGTTCATATACTTCAATAACTTTATATTTAAAGCATTAATGATAAAAACACTAAGCTCATAATAAAAATTGAAATTGATGAGCATAAGATTTTTATCAAAGAAGACAATGAGAACATTGTTGTATTTATTAATACCCTTGATGAAAGATGTGTTTGATTGAAGATCTAGAGAGATATATGAGATGTTATTAAATGAAAATTTAGTAGAATAAATTGAATTAGATATGGGAAGTTGATATTTTACTATTTTTAATAATTTGAAAATTTTTTCTATGCTTTAAAGGGTTTTTTATTTTCAAATCGTTAAAAATTTAAAAT
Organism: Populus ilicifolia; assembly: GCA_015708895.1. Classification (NCBI taxonomy): domain Eukaryota; kingdom Viridiplantae; phylum Streptophyta; class Magnoliopsida; order Malpighiales; family Salicaceae; genus Populus; species Populus ilicifolia. The sequence goes on from SRLM01000918.1 coordinate 58,798, forward strand.
GTTTTGTGTTCTTTGTTATTATTTTTTCTTGTTTCAATGTGAAACTTTTTTAAGATTCTAAGTATGGAGATTAATGTGTAACTCTAAATAATTAATAAATTAAAGTTATTAGATATTATGTTGTCATATCAATTTAGTCAAAACATTCACTCTACATAAAAATAATGAAATTAACCTTTTATCACCCAAACTAAATAATTTTCAGTCTAATTTTAATGGGCTTAGACATGTTTATAATATCTAGATTAATGATATTATTTAGGTTATAACTCATGTAATAAAGATGTTAGTTATAGCTTCTTCCTTTTTTTTTTCCAATATAGATAAGTTGATCTATCCAAATTGATAAGGTGCAAATATACCTAATAATTTTAATCCAATACCTAATAGAACTAAACTAGAGAATGAAAATTTAATATATTTGAACAACCTTACTTAAAATGTTTTTATACAAACATTAAAAAAGTTCTGAAAAATCCTAGTATAAAATCATGTTAATTTAATTTAATTTTATTTATATAGATTATTCAAACTAACTTATGTGTATATTAGTTAATCCTTATATATCGACTAGATTTTATAGCTCAAGATAAATATCTAATAATTATTATATTAGTAATTACATGAATTAAATCTGATATTACATTAGGAGTAAATCTCTTAATTCTAATCCCGGTTTGAAGTTATTACTACTGCCACCTGCTAATTCTTGATATAACATGGTACTGGCAATTGCATTAAACACAGTACTGGCAAGAGCATAGTTGTACTGGTTCTCTCTTGATTGTACTGACAGCACGCACCCCTCACATGTTTCGTATCGTACAAGCAAGAGGCTTCTCAAGAAAATTATCCATTTGTGTCTTTGGAAGGAGAACTCCCCACGCAACCTTCTGTCATTGTCCATCTCAGTTCACGTTTTTGTTGATTGTTCTGTTCTACCCGTTTATTTTTATGTACGAATGGTTTTTTAAAAAATTGAATTTGAATTTTATTTTATTTATTTTAAATTATATTTTTGTTTGTATATGGTTTTAATATATTAATATTAAAAACAATTTTTTTAAAAAATAAAAAATTTATTTTAATATATTTTTAAATTAAAAACATTAAAAAAAACAATAACTTTCTCACAGGACGTGGAGCCTAGACGCCCCCAGTAGAAAAGGAAACAATGAAAGATGAGGAAGTTACACAAGTGGACAAACAACTTGAAACAAAAAGAAGTCTTTTGTTTATAAGTTTCCTTGACATTTGCTCTTAAAAAAAATGTACTACAGGCCACTTCAATTGACACTGTCACTCCCCTCCTTTCCCTGGAACCATCTCCTTCTTTTTGTTTCCATTTAATTTAGCATCATCAGGATAGTCAAGAAACACCAATAAACAGTATCAAGGATGTTCGCCTAGCGATGGAAGGGATTTGTTTCCTTTTATTGCACCTGAGTTCGAGTCCTAACATGCACGCCTATCACCCTCGCGGTGCCTTACATACCTACTGGGTTTGTAAGGTATTCAGTGGGCCGTGGGGATTAGTCGTGGTGCGCGCAAGCTGGCCCAGACACCTCATATAAATAAAAAAAAAAACACCAATAAACAAACTCATACATATACATGTACATATATATATAGGTATATATGTTCCCCATTTCCTCTGAGTTTCCATTTTTTGTATGAGATCAAAGAAAGCTAAGTAATGTTTGGATCTTTGTGCATGGCATCTTCTCTTGCTTTCTTCAATAAACTATTAGTGGAAACCTCAATTTAGTAATAAAGTTATACACTCATTCTTGGTTCCAAACCTATAAGTTATTTGTCATAAATATTTTTTTTAAATAAAAGTCCTGAATCAGCTCCTCATTAATATTTTTATGAAATTTTTTTTCAAACCAATGTTATTTTAGCTCATAAATGTGCATATTAGATTGAAGATGTTACTTACTTTTTCATCAAACTTTCTTCGGATTAATATTATTTTAGTGTATAAAATACAAAAATTAAATTTAAGCTGTTAAAAGAAATTGTCAAGTAGTTATAGTTGAGAAATGTAGGTAATATGTAGGATTTAATTCATAAAAGTCTTGGGTCACTTTTGCGGGTCAAAAGAAAACCTAAATAAGCTTATTTTTTTTAATAAAAATTAAAATGAAAATATATTCGATTGATTTTGATCAACTCAAGTTAACTTATCAATTTAAATATAAAGTTATGAAATTGTGATAACTTCATAAAAATCAAAACAAATTAAGAACATAATCTTCAATAAATCTAATATTAAATGTAAAATTAGAAAAAATAACTAAAAAAATTCAAAAAATAACCCGAGTCAACTTAGATTAATCTACCAAACTCGGATTTCAAATCATGAAATCAAAATAACTGAATATAAAATAAATTAAAATAAATTATAAAATTTAATTCTCAAATAATTTAGTATTAAAGGATAAAATTAATTAAAAAATCAATTGAAAAAAGACCTAGAGTTAATAAAATTAACTTGATAAACCTACCGTTTTTGTTATTAATTTGAAATAATTAAATAAAAAATAAATTATAAAATATAATTCTCCATAAATATAATATTAAAAAATAAAATTAAAAAAATATAGAAAGAAAAGAAAAGAAAAAAAATACTATTCTAGTAAATATTGTTAAGAAGATAGAAATCCCTTTTTCTTTATTTTATTTAATCAATTTAATATAAAAATATATATAAATCATCTAGTTTAATCTATTAAATTTATAATTTATATAATATTAAGAGATATTTTAATAAAAAATAAATTTTAAAATTAAATAAAAAATAATAATAAATTCTAATAAATAGTGATGTAAAAACCCTTCTCGTTTTGTGTTTTTTTGTTTAATGTTAATAGTTAATTAATTAAGCTGCTATGGGTTAGTAAATTACTATATGGTCTAAGAAGGATAATTGCGTCATTCCAGGTAATTACAAGAGAAAAAGAACAAGTGAAAATGTCAAAATGGCAATTCCTATTTGCTTACCAGGTAATCTAAGCTGACTATAAGTGCCTGTCTTGTCCTCCTTCCACCATGTCCATGTCCAGACCACCAACCGGAAAGTAAAGCAAATCAAGTAAGCGAGAATTTCCTCCATCCCCAGTCCTTCTCGCCGGAACATTTTCCCGTAAACAATCTCCGGTGACGCCCCCATTAAAAAATAAAGATCACAACTTCATTCATCATTTGGTCATCAATCCCATTTCCATTCATTTCTTTTACGTTGACCTTTTAGTCTCAGTTGATCGATCATGCTCAAATTTTATACATAAAGCTTTTGAAAGCATATTTTTGTGTTTTCTTTTGAATCAGTCTCTGAAAGTTTTCTCGGCCTTCTTTTATTTATTATTTATTTTTATTAGATGATGAATTTTGTTACTCTCTACTGAACAAGTATTATTTTAATAATCAGGTAAAAAGAATTGAGAGAGGGAGATGGAGATGGAGAGGGAGAAAGAACAAGAGTTTGAGTGGCTTAAAGCTCAAAAGATTGAGATAACTGTGGATCTTTTGGCTGCAGCGAAACAGCAACTTCAGTTTCTTGCTGCCGTTGATAAGAATCGCTGGCTTTATGATGGTCCTACCCTTGACAGGGCCATTTTCAGGCACGAATTAATCTAACCCTATCCAATTCTCTGAATTGATTTTCTTTTGCTTCATTTGGCTCACCTTACCTTCACTTGTGTTCGGACCTCAAATCTGCTGGTTATTCTTCATATATTATATATATTGGTTTCTTTCTTTGTTTTTTTTGTTGCTACTATAGATTTTTTTGTTAATACATTCACTTGGGAATAGATATATCTGTGTGTTTAAGTGTGCTTTGTCATTTTATGGATTATAATTATGTGAAAAGACCACTAAAATCAAAGTGAAGAAGGTATCCACCCTTCTTTTATCTTCTTTTTTCTATATGCATTCTAGGAGGACTTGTATCTTAGTATTTTCTGGGGCTTTTGTCTCTTCAGTGTACCTTTCATATGGAAGTTCAATCCCTGCACGCATCTATCAATTTTATGAATGTTAATCTCAATTTTCAGGTACAATGCTTGCTGGCTTCCCTTGCTTGCAAAACATTTGGAGTCGCCAATTTCTGAAGGACCATTGGTGGTGCCTCTTGATTGTGAATGGATTTGGCATTGCCACCGGCTCAATCCAGTAGGTTACTAGCTACAATATTGTTGCCTTGACTTTTTACGTTTAGTTGGTAATCATTTTTTGTTGGCTTTGCGATCCAGCTACGGTACAAATCTGACTGTGAAGAACTTTATGGGAAGATCCTCGATTACTCTGATGTTGTATCCTCTGTCAATGGAGTTTGTAAAAGGAAAACTGAAGAAATTTGGAATAGATTCTATCCACATGAGCGTTATGACTTTGATTTGGCTTTCTCAGAAGATGTCAATGAAAAAATTTCAACCCTTGAGAAATGTACGAGCTATGATTTGGTGTCGGCAGTTAAAAGGCAAAGCCCTTTCTTTTATCAGGTAATGAAAGGATAATCTTGATCGCTTATGTCACAATCTTTGAATTTATTGGCAATCATTATTTTTTATCATTTGAAGTGAAGATGACATATGGCTAGAATAGTTTGGCTGAGATGCTACTTTTGTTGCTGTCTCATAAATAAATGTAGTTAGTAGCCTGATAACTGCTTGGTTGGCACTTGGATATGGAGAATAGTGATAAGATCAGTTTCTTACAATTTAAAGTCACTAATTGATTGCATAAAGAAACAATCGTGGAAAGTTTCCTTGAATTTTTAATGTTTTTACAACTGTCTTTTTTCCTGGAGTATGATTTGGAACAATGCTTCCTACTATTCAGAAATGGTGGAAAAAGAAGCATCTTTCATGAAAACATTCGTATTCTTAGTTTCATAAGGGTTGTATGGAATCTCAAAAACTTCACATCATAATAAATCTGTAAGTGGTGGAGAGTCCTTTCATGGTCTTTCTGAGGGAGAACCCCATACTCTATAAAAAACTAAACGAACTATATATTCTTAATTCCATCAATAAGTGAGTGCCAGCAGCACAGTTAAAAGTTAAAGAACCATCCGTTTAAAGTTATTTGGTTTGCTTTTGTGATTGTGAACATGTGCAAATTCTTTTTACATGGTTAATTACTTCATACACTTTCAGCAAACACATGGAGTCATGTGCAGCTCAAGGTTTCTTTTGCCCTGGTGCCCTGATCTTGTATTTTTGTTTTTATTTTTTACATTCCCTGGTTTAGTTCTCTTCCTCCCATTTGTGACAGGTTTCCAGACCCCACATGAACAATGATATTTTCCTTCAAGGAGCTATAGCCAGATATAAAGGGTTTTTGCATATTATCAAGAGGAATAGGGAAAAGTCCATAAATTGCTTTTGTGTTCCAACTTACGACATTGATCTTATCTGGCACACACACCAGTTGCATCCTGTTTCTTACTGTAAAGATGTGAGTCAAGCACTTGGCAGGATATTGGCGCATGATGACATGGACTCTGACAGATCTAAAGGGAAGAAGCTGGATCTTGGATTTTCTGGAACCACCAGGCATTGGGAAGAGACATTTGGCAGAAGGTATTGGAAGGCAGGTGCAATGTATAGAGGCAGTGATCCATCTCCTCTCACAACCATTCCGTTCCAATCAAATATCTTGAGCAAAGAGTTAGAAAAATCAAATCAAAACAAGAAGATGATTGAACTTTCAGAGCGGAAGATTGTTGAGGTAATTTCTGATCACTGCTCTTTTTCCCTTCCCCGAGATTTATTATTTTGTTTATCATTTGTCAATTTGAAGTCCTCAGAAACCTCTCTTTCTTCCTGCTCCTATCCACTATTTTTTTAGTTTAAGTGACACATCAATAAATGGGCAATGAATCTAAAGTTAGGATTGTTATGGCCAATGAGGTTCAACTGACATTAGTGTCACCCCTCCTCCCAAGAGATCTCAAGTTCTAACCTCTAGTTTGTAACAAGAAAGAATAGGAATGTTCTATTTCTTATGCAGCCTATAAGCTTATGAACCTATACATTGAACCTCCTTTCTGATTTATCATTATCACTTAGTGCTACCACTAAAGTGCCTTCAGTTCCTTTTCTGTTTGGCGCTCTACATAAGCCAATTGATTATATATGCTGGCTATTTTACTGTGACCGGAAACATCTTAAATTCTTATTTTTTCTTCTTCATACCATTTAGGTCCTTTTGGAGATTGTGGGAGTCAAAAACTTACCAGAGAGGCACAAGGGAAAACTCTTTGTGATGTTTAATAAAAAGCAACCTGATGTATTCTTTAATGTTAAGCAGAAACTTACTATTCTATCAGAATCAGGAAACAAACATGTTGCTTCTTTCCAATGTGAACCCAAGGGAGAGCTTTTCTTTGAACTTGTATCACATTCACCTTCCAACTTACCGCTAACCAAGGTGTGTAAAACAATGGGCACTACCTCATTCTCCCTGGAAGACTTTCTGAATCCAGTTTCTGAACTTTCTGTGGAAAGATGGGTGGAATTGGAGCCTACTTCTGGAAATATGAGCTCAAAGCCAATCTGCCTCCGAATCGCTGCCTCATTTAGTGTTCCCATCCAAGCACCATGTGAACTGCACATGATTCGTTCCCAAGCACAGTCAAAAAGTTCTTGCTTCTTCCCACTTCCTGGAAGGGCACAACATCCTAATATCTGGACTTCTGTAGTTGATAAAACTGATGCTGAGATTATCAGCCTACAAATGAGGTATGCTTGTATCCATATATCATGTCAAGTTTAAAACTGTAATTCCAGCCTTCACATATGCAGTAAAATTATGGCCTATATCAGAATGTTATTACTCCAAACACTCAACGCCCTGCATCTGAAGAACCTTAAATTCATTAATCAAAGAAATACTTGTTCATATGTTATATTGTAAGCGAGTGTAATGAATCTTAAAAATGAACAGCACCTGTAGTTGCACCAAGGTTTATGATAATAGATAATTTCACACTTGGTCTCCAATAAAATATGTTTTGATTATAGTAACTCTACATGGTAACGTAGTTTTCTCAAATTTGGAGATTTTATTTGTTGAAATATCCTGCATTAACAGAACCTGTCCTTTTCTTTCAGTGTGATAGTAGAATTTGTTCGAGTTGTTAGAAACTTGAGATCTTTTGGCAGTGTATGCTTGTCAAGCATCTTTCTTTTGGCATGTGACATGATAGCAGGACCTTATTATGTATTCCAAAGCATTATATCATTTTCTGGCTTTAATTGTACTATAGGAACTCAACAAAGGCAAAGGAGAAAGAAAGAAGCATTCTTAAGCAGCAAGTAACTGGTGTTATGAAGACTGGTGAAACATGTATTCTTGCTGAGTTTGTGGGGACTCGGTGGTGTTTGATGGATTCTCAGTGGTACCTTGAGCCACAAAAGAAATCCAATGAAGATGGTCATCTCTTTGAGCTCATAGGCTGTCGGATGGTAGTCATCTTTTACCTATCACTTTTTTCTCTAAAATTTGTTATTTTGATATCCTTCAAATTCTTTTAAAATCCATTATTCTTTACGAATTTCCATTATGAACAATCATTCCAAAGAGCCTGAACATCACTAATAATATTGATCATCTGTGAAAGAACTGCATTTTTTTTTTGTTACTTCGCCCTTGAATCTTTAACAAGGATTTTGCAAACCAACATAGAAACCAGTACAATGTGCCATATTTAATAATTTCTTAGTGCTAATTTAAGGTTGAAGTTTAGCTGAGTTGAACTAATCAGGGTCTTCAACCTGAGTAGGACTGCATTCTCACCCACATGGATCATGCTTTCACTCTATGTATTGTCCTCCATGGTTTTAGAATCTTAATTTTTTAGCTAACCACAGAACTTGCCATCGTTTCAGAGCATCATACAAACTTGTGTTGAATTTTTCTCTGGCCAGGTAAAACTTTTCCAGGGAAAAAAGCTCGATTTTGAGCCTAAACATTGCGAGAAGAAGAGAATTAAACAAGATTTTATGACTGCAGTTGAATTTTCTGCTGAGTATCCATATGGAAAAGCTGTGGCATTGCTTGATTTAAAGTCTGGATTTGTCAAGGTACACTACTGCTCATCACATTGACTAGAATGCTATTTACATATCCCAAATTGTATCTGATTTAAAACTTATTAACAGGTAAAGGAATCATGGTTGGTGTTGCCTGCAATCATATCAGCCTTAATACTTTCTGATATTTTGAAGAAGGAAGGATATAATGGCTTCACTTCTAACAGAGAAAATCTGGAGGTAGATGGTTTAGTGGAAAAGGCCAAAGGCTTTCATGAGGAACCTGAGCAAATCAGCCCGACTGCTGCTTCAGAAGGTAACATGGAGCTGAACGTGGACGTGGCTAAAGGAAGCATAGTGAGGAGTGGAAATTGTGGTGGCGGTTGCTGTGGTGGATGTGGAGACATGGTGAGGAGTGGAGACTGTGGTGGTGGTTGTGGTGGCGGTTGTGGTGGTGGATGCGGGGACATGGCGAGAAGTGGAAACTGTGGTGGTTGTGGCGGTTGTGGCAGTGGATGTGGGGACATGGCGAGAAGTGGAAACTGTGGTGGTTGTGGCGGTTGTGGCAGTGGATGTGGGGACATGGTGAGAAGTGGAAACTGTGGTGGTTGTGGCGGTTGTGGCAGTGGATGCGGGGACATGGTGAGAAGTGGAAACTGTGGCGGTTGTGGCAGTGGATGCGGGGACATGGTGAGGAGTGGAAACTCTGGTGACAGTGGGTGTGGTGACACAATGAAGAGTGGAAATAGTGGGGGTTGTGGTGGATGTGGTGGTTGTGGCGGTGGATGTGGCAACATGGTGGGGAGTAGAAACTGAGATGGCCCATGCTTTTGGTGGCTGTGTAGCTTGTGCCGCTAAAAAAAAAGCAAGTATTAGGCAGTGTGGTAAGATCCTGCAGTGATGGTTGTTGTCCTAGGAATCACTCATCCAGGCAAATGAGAAAGAGATCCATTTTAATAATGAAGGCATGGACTCTACCAGTCTTAATAAGGTTTCGTTACCGGAGGAAAATAATAAGATCAAGAGATTGTTAATAGGCAATGTTCTCATTATCATATCAAGTTGGTGGAACCTCTTATTATGTACGTGTCTATTACATTTTTCCCCATCTCTGCATACTGAACAGAGTATGGCGATTGCTTCTATTCCTGTTTCGTCAATTCTCAGCTCCAATTCTCATGCAAGCTTGACATGTTTCTGCTTCGTGTCCCGTTCATGCCGCTGTAGTTGTTGATGCCCCAGTTCAGTTTGAGCATGTCATTGAGGTTGACATGCGTTCATTGAAATTACCTGACAATTCATTATGTATAATAATTTCATGGTGCTGGCTATGTTCGAGGAACCCAAAAGTCCTTTTGATTGATTTGAAATTCCCCTGAAATCCTGCTGTTTTTTGTGTTTTTCAAGAGAAAATTAATTTTACCCTTTGTCCTAAATCCCTTTTACTTCTGAACTCCTTTCACGGATTACAGTTTACGTTTATAATTTGATTACACTGGAAATCTAAGGAAATCCACCAAGGAAGGAGTAAGAGCCTCCGTTCGCCAACTGCCTCCTTTTCCAGTCCACCACCAATACTGGAATTTTTCATCAACAATACTAGTCTAGTGCTTTTCTTCCCTCTCACCCGCTCATAAATCAATCTTAATTCAAAACTTCATTTTCTCTGTCACTGTCACTCTCTCTCTTCTTTAAACTTCTACTCTCTCCTTGGATCTTTGGTACAGCTTCTATATGATGGGTCTTATAAAAAACAATTGCGGATGTGGGCTGTGGTGGTCAGTCTGGATTGTGGAGATGGTTCAGGCAGTGACACGGTTAAGAGGCTGGGAATGATTTTGATTTTTGTTTGGACTCTGTGAAGACGGATTGTGATGGTGGCTGATTTGTGAGTAGATGAGAGGATAGGTTTGATTGAAAGAGAGGGAAGATTGGGATCGGTTCTGAGAAGGCGGGCTGGAAGATCACCGCTGTGTTGATGGTGGTTTTGGGAAATTGATTGGTGCTGGAGGAGTTGCAGCAGGCAGTGGATGGTTGTTGTGTTCGATTGTGGCAACCGGTTTTGTTGATCGGCGGTCACTGTGGGTGTATTGATGGCGGGTTTGTTGCCTGGAAAGAGGCTTTGTTTGATTATTTTTTTGAAGTCATCCCATCTCTCCATGTCTCTCATCTATTTTCGACGGTGGTTGCTTGAACATCAGACAGATTTCTTTTCATAGCAAAATCTTGGTTTTTTATTTGAGAAGAAAAGCTGAAGTTATGGGTTGTGTTTCTTTAATTTGATGGGTCAATTAATTCCTCTTAAATTGGTTGATCCGTAACTACTCCTTTCTCAAAAAGCACATAACTTTGGTATTTGATATGATTGCTGTAGAAATATGCTGGGAGTCTTGAAAGCAGTTTTAAACGTAGGAGTGTTATGATCATAAGTGTTTAGAGGTGCTTCTAAAGAAGGATCCTTTTTCTTCATTGGCACACAAGACAATAGTCATGGAGCATCAACCTTTGTCACTTTTCTTCCACCATTCTCAAATTGCACAGGCTAACCATGGCTAGTCTAGGTACATTGTTCATTAAGCTGTTAAATTGCTTAAATCTAATAGCTTGAAATTATACAGGTTTTTCCTTTTTAGATAATACTTTATGTTCATGCCAGTGAAATTTCATCTATAATTTTTTATGATCGGATACAATGTCACCTAACATAACATGCTCATTCATTGAATTCCTAACATTGAATACATCAACTATAAAATTCACCTCATGCATCTTTCATTTGAAATCCTTACACGTGGCTAAGCAAATCATAATCCTTTTATTGATAATTTTCACTGTTAAAGATGTAATAACTATAAATTTTATATTATAACTTATTAGTCACTTTCAAATTAATAAAATTAAAAATCCTCTCAAAGTTTACCATATCCAACTTTTTAGTTACTCAAAGGATATAAGTCCATTAACACCCTTAAATGCATTGATGGATATATAACAGGTAATAGTTTAAGAATTGAAATCTTTGTCTCTTTCCACTGTTCTTATATGTCGTTCATCTTCTATAATATACCAAGAATAGAGTTTTTTATTTTTTTCACCTATAACATGGCACAAACTTCTCATCGTACCAAAAAAATAAACTTTTAACTCCTCTCTCATCTAACTTTCTATTTTATAATGACTTGGTTGGTTTTGTAATTGATTTGAAAGTGAAATTTTGAGTGGGTGTAAATAATAAACTAGGCTCATAAGAATTTGGGGTATTAGTAGTTATGGAATATGTATTTTTATTGGGGGTAGGATGTTGATTAAATCTAGATTGACTAATTTAAATCATGGTATATGTAGAATGTTTAAGGTTGTCGTGGTAGTTTTTTTTTTTATAAGAAAGTGTATTATTTTATAGACAAACCAAATTATAGACTTGCTTCAATGTTTTGAGTTTTCACATTTTAACCATGTTTTTAATCTCTATATTCAAATCACCTATAAAAAACAACAAGACTTGCTTCTCACTAATCTCTGTTCCATTCTATAAAATATCATAATCATGAATATAAGTCTCCAAACTTTTATTTTACTTAAGATGCTTCAACTCTTCTAAAAGATCTTTTGTGCCCAAACCTATAGCATAAATCTTGTTATTTAATTATAAAGGTAACTTAAGATTCAAGAGGGGGTGAATTTGTTGTATCACTAAATCTCACACTTAAGACAAATTAATTCAAGTAAATACAATAATAATCAATATAATTAAAGTACTTAGATCTAAGAGTTAAGAAAGATAATTTGTAAACTAGTTTTAACATGATTCGATAAGCCTATATTCATAATCAAGTATCAAATTATATTTGAGCATTACATTCCTTCATTAGTCTAAACTCATAAGTATAATTTCAATTGATGAATCCACGATAAGTTTTTTACACCACTCGAAGAAAAATCGTGTTTTGTCCATTTAAAGATATACCCTCATCAAGATATTTTTTTTCTTCAGTGAAATTCTATCAGCAATACAAAGAGTTTTTACTTAGCTCTTAAAAGTTTACAATGATAATTTTGTTTTCACATCAAACTCTCTCAATATAGTAGATATTACAATTTAATCACTAAATAACACTTATAAGATATAAAGGTGTTTAAGTGTAATAACAATGTGAATACTTTTTATACTAGATATATAAAGTTTTAATAGCTTAAACTACAATATATTCATGGATTGATGATTTTAATGTTATTTTACTCTTAGAAATTTGTATATCATATATGTTCGGATTCTTTTTCTAATTTTTCAATTAAACTATTTATATATAAGTTTCTAAAAAAATATTAATCGTTTACAGTGTTATAATCCCACTAACAACTAAAATGGTCAACTAATTCATGAAAAATTCCTATATTTTCATCACTAATGAATAAAAAGTCAATCGGTTGATTTGAAAACCTCAAACATTCAACTAGGTCATGCAAGATTTTATATTTAACACTTTAATCAAGGTGAATTTTTACAACCATCTAACTTAGATTTATATAATTACTATTAATCTTTTAATGCATACAAAGAGAAGTATGTGAGTTTATTTTAATTGTATTATCTAGTAAGATATAAAGATTTACATTAAAGCACTAAAACAAATATTTATTTTAAGTTTTCACTTTTTACCCTTCTTGGACTTTTGGATTGAGTTATTCATGTAGTTTATTATGCTTGTTGATATGTTTTTTTTATAAAACTTTTTTAAAACTTGTTCTCAACTAAACATATTATTATTTTATTTTTCATCTTATTATTATCATACAAATATATATATATATATATGAATGTGTAACTCTAAAGGTAAAAACAATATCTCTTTTTTATGGCAATTTGTAAATAGCTTAGATATTCAAATGAGTCTCCCTCAACTTTTTGCAATGCAATATATAGAAAACTTTAACTTTTTTTGGCATAATTTAAGCAATGTAAATATTTAACATTTTACATATGCATTTAGAGATTCAAGTTTCTTCTTTTTAATGTATGTATATTCCTTTAATGTAGGCATATATTATTAAGTTGTCCTTTATTATATAATACATCTACAATATCTCTTTCCCCATGTATTATTAATAATAATAAAAATGTAATGGAGAGGTGTGGATATAAAAGTAAAATGTAATCGAAAATTAAGAATTATCTTTAAAACATTCAAAGAATATAATATTTAAGAACAAAACATACAATATCCATTACATTGAGGAAAGAAATAAAACAAAAGCACAAAAACATTTAAACACAAAACACAATACATATGATCTATGATGGTGGATAATGAGAGAGAAGAGAAGCCATCATATTCTTAATATCCCTTAAATCTTTGACTATTTTTGTTTGAGTATCTCTCATGTGTGATTAAATTTCTCTAATTTGACATATCAATCTCAAGGTGCATGAGATGGATTTTTATCCTAGATGAGCATTCGCTAGTATAATCATTTTTTCAGTAAGAAAGCAGTTGATAATGTCTCAAACATAGCCTTAAGCACATCATTACTACTAACATGCTCTTATTTCTTAACATCATGCTTTTCTTCAGCTTGTATTCTTATTTAATCTTTAAAAACCCAAGCATCATCCTCATTTAAAATATATTTTATCTTGGTGAGGGTCATATTATATATCTTTATTAGTTTTAAATATGATTTCTTATCTGTAATAAAATCTAAAAATGTTGAAAGATAGAAGTTAAAGCTTGATTATAAGGAAGAGATTTTTATTTTTAACCATGTGTCATGAATATATTATTTATCATGATATATGGAAGACTTATTCGCATACCACTAATCATACAATCTATTAAGTACATATGCATAAAGATTACTTCATCAAAATGCCCTTTCTTAGACAATATATTATGTGTTGTAATTCTATGAAGAATTTTAGGTTTTAAAAGCAAATTTTGATTTTTAATCTTAGCAGCTAGAACAAAATCATATCTATTAATATATATAATTATTGCTTCATCACAAACAAACCTTCAATTATAGGAATTATTTTTATTTCAAAAACCTTAATACCATCATTAGATATAACCAATATATCAACAAAGTATTTGACAATTAAATTTAATGGGCTTATCTTGAAGACTACTTAATATCCTAGGTTTCATTATAATCCTTATATTTGCAAATAACATTTTAATTAACTTAGGATATGTAGGTTTTTTCAAATCAAACAAAGTTTCCCAACCTATTTCATCAAAGATATATATATAGTAAAAGTACTCAAATTATCCCTTAATCATCTTTCTACAATTATAGCTTATTAGAAACGGAATTTAAAAATATTTGAATATTGTCACCTTGAAAAGATGTAGGATCATTGGCCCTTTTGCTTATTGATTTAACATCTACTTTGATCCTCAAGAAACACCTAAAAAATACAATCGAGTGTAATTTGGTCAGATTTTAAAAGAGAATTAGGGGTTAAGGTTTTTGGTGTTTTTGCTCTTAGCTTTAATAGTGATAAAATAGTCATTTATATTACCTCCACACCACCAAGGCAGCGTACCCAATCATCCTCGTTGATAATTTTGGCTCCTTAATTGAACCCACTAATGTTGTTATATTGTCAAGCAATAAGTCAACTAGTTACTATAAGTTAAGTTCAACTAGTTAGCCAGTTGAAATCCAAGTTAAGAATTTCTCAAAATCCTCTTTTGATCTTTCTATTCCAAAGATCAAAGAAAATAAAAGGTTAAAAAATCAAAATTTAGGTTGTAGCTTAACTATCAATGCTTTGGTACAACTGGTCGGTCAATAGATCTAGTTGTATAAATTAATTAACTGATTAATAAAAAAACCTGAATTTTTCAAACTTCTTTTCTCAAAATATGTTTTGTGAATCAAAATACATCAATTTGTCCAACTTTTATAATAAAATAAGTCTCCAATAAAAAACTTAAAAATTTAGTGTTCACACAATAATTATTCTCTATTTTTCATAATCAATTGGCTGGTCAGTTGTACTAACCATTATGAACTAGTTGACTGGTTTGTCTCAAATCTGGACAAACAACATAATATACATCAAAACAATCTTTTATGGTACTCATGCTTAGCAACTATATATTTTATCATTTAAATATGCCTAACTTATTTTTATTAACATGTAAAATCAATACTTCAAATATATTTAGCATGAATAAAGCTTTAATTCCCTTTTATTTTACAAAAGCGATCTTTATTTAAAGGTTTTGTAAAAGTATCTACTAGTTGTGTTTTATGCCCCCAAACTCAAGTACGATATCTCTTTTTAAAATATGATCCTTTAAAAAGTGATGTCTCGCTTTTATATAAGATTTTAAAAAAGACTAGTTACATTAATGTTATCACACTTTATAAGTATATGATCAAATTTAAGTCTATAGTCCTTTAAGGTTTATTTCATCAAATAAAATTTAAGCACAGCAATTACCTGTTTTTGTATATTTTGTTGATAAAGGGTTTGTTTTTTTTACTAACCCAAGATATTAGTGATGATCCTAGGAAATGAAATGTTTCACTCATACTCTTTCTATTAACTTTACATTTGAAAAAGTTCACATCTGAATAGCTTCTCAAGCTCAATTCACTTTCGTTAAAATATCATGACCCTAAATCTACAGTACCATGCAAACTTGAAAACATGCACATAAACATACACAAAACATAATATAAAGTCTACTAATAGTTAAGTATAATAGTGATTTGATCATACCTTGATATTTGGTAATGTCTATCTTTTTATTGTTTTCATCCATATCAAGCTTTGTTAATGTTTATATGGGTATGTCGACTACTTTGATATGTTTTATCCTAAATTTTTTTAGAAGATCCTTGATGTACTTGTTTTAGTTGATAAAGATGTCATCCTTTTTTTGTTTGATTTGCAATATAATGAAGAATTTCAAATCTTTCATCATACTCATTTCAAATTCATTTTATATGTATTTTGCAAAATTCTTACAAAGAGATTTATTAGTAGCACTAAATATAATATCATAAATATAAATTCATATAATTAAGATATCTTTGCCTTTTTTTGTAAAAAAAAAAGATGGTGTTAATTTTACTAATGTTAAAATTATTATCAATAAGAAAAAAAAATATCATACCATGTCTTGGGTTCTTATTTAAAATCATACAGGGCCTTTTAAGTTCGAAAACATTATCGGGAAAATGAAAATTTTCAAAACCATATAGTTGCTTAACATATACTTTTGTATGATAAATTCATCAAAAAATGCACTTTTGATATCTATTTAGAAAGGTATAAAGTTAGCATGAGTAGCATGTGCTAATAGCCTTTTTATTTATTCTAGTCTAATCACCACTGCAAAGATTTTCTTATAATTTACACCTTTTTTCTAAATTATAACCTTTAGCAATTAATTTAGTTTTATTTATAATTATGGTTCTTTGTTGATCAACCTTATTTCTATACACCCATTTTGTTTCAATTATTGATTGATTATTAGGTCTAGGGACTAATGCCTTAACATCATTTCTTTTAAATTGATTTAGCTTATTTTATATAGATAAAATCCATTTTTCATATGGTTTAGCTTCTAGGAATGATTTAGGTTTTATTTGAGAAATAAATGCAAAGTGAACACTAATATTTTGAAGTAAAACTTTAGTCTTTGTCCCTTTAAAATGATTATTGATAATTAATTTAGGATAGTGAAAGCTTACATACCTTAGCTCTTTTAAGGGAATAAAAGAGTTACTTACAATCTCTAGTTAATTGCTTAAGCATGGTTAGTCTTTGTTCACGTCTTTGTTGTTCACCTCTATAAGGGTTGTATTATTCAGACTTAAATATTGAACATTTTTATTCATGTCATCTAGAATCTCGATAATTTTATTATTTTGAGTTTCATTAAAGGTAGCATGCATGAATTCCTCAAAACAAAGTATTCTATTGTTATAAACTCTATATGCTTTTCTAGAAAAGGAATAGCTAAGAAAAACTCCAACATTGGATTTTAAATTAAATTTATCTAAATTATCTTTAATATTAAGAATAAATCATTTTGAACCAAAAGTTTAAAATAAGAGATGTTAGGTTTCCTTCCTCTCCAAAGCTTATAAGGAGTGTTTTTAAACTTCAGTCTCAAAATAACACAATTTAAAACATAACAATAAGTGTTTCCAGCTTTCACCCAAAAATATTTAAGTGTACCAAATTCTTTTAATATAGTTCTTGTCATTTCTTAAAGAGATCGATTTTTTCTTTTCACAACCCTATTTTATTGAGGAGTTCTAGAAGTTGAAAAGTTATGGTGGTTTTTTTTTTCTTCACAAAACAGTTCAAATAAATCGCTTATAAATTCACCACCATGATCACTCCTTATTTTTATTATATAAAAAAAATCCTTTTGATTTTTATATTTCTTTGAAAAATTTATAAAGTCAAAAAATTTTCTTCTTTAGATTTCAAAAACAATACCCATATATATCTTGTAAAGTCATCAATAATTAAAACACATATCTATTACCACTAATACTTCTAGTCCTAGTGGGTCCAATATATATATAAACTCTTTTGATTGAAATGTAATTTTTATTTTTAAAATAAGTTTTCACTTGTTTATCCATTTGAGAAGTTTCACACAACTTTTGCTTTTTAAATGCTATACATGTTAAACCTTTAATTAGATTACAAAGGATATCCAAGTTAATATAATCTCACCTTCTAAGCAAAAGAAAATTATCATTAATAATAGCAATAAGATAGCTTTTTATTCTCATTTATGTATTAATTTTAATCTTGTAGACATTTACTTTTCCATTTCCTATAAATAGTACTTTATTATTCTAAATAATTAACCAACTTGCATGATAAAAAAATAATGTTATAATCTTTAGCGCATAATTTACTAATATTAAGTAAGTTGTGTTTTAGGTTACTAATAAAAAAAAACTTTTTCAATGGAAAAAGAAGTTACCTTTAATATTGTCAACTTTGATTATTTTTTCTTTTGACTTGTCTTCAGATATGACATTTCTTTCATTTATTTTGGTAATTCTTGAGAATAATGAGTCACCTTTGGTCATATATCTTGAGCAAATACTATTTAAAAATCATTTCTTATACTCATTAGATTACTACTCATAAACATCAAAATGAGGTTTTTAATAACCATATCTTCTTGGGTCTTTTAATGTTAGAGGTGGTTTCTTTTTTAACCCAAGTCATGTTATAAATTTTATCATTTTTTAGCCCTATAATAGTTACATTAATGGTTAAGGTTATAAGATTGTTTAGCTTTAACAAAATAGTTTTTTAAATACTTTTGGTTTTTCTTAGCTTGATAACTTAAACCTTTTTTGTTGAACACACATCTTTGGTTTTTCTTAGCTTGATAACTTAAACCTTTTTTGTTGAACACACATCTTTGGCTTGAAAGCATCATTTTTAGAATTTTAGAGCCATGTGTGAATTTTGTTAATGTTGCATTCAACTTATTCACCTTTTCTTTTAGCAATTTGTTTTCATCTTCAAGTTAATTTACCTCATTACTATCATCAAGCACTGTACAAGCTTTCTTTACTAAAGTTTTTTTTTTATCTACAATTAAATGTGCATAATTATTTTTCAAGGTACTATATTTTGAACCTATTTTTTTAAATTCATCATATAGTGATTCAAGTGTTACATCCAATTTATCATATGTAAGGTCGAATTCTTCATCCAAAAATTGTACCTTATTTTCACTTTTGATTTCCATAAAACACATGTTTGCCACATGTTCTTCTTCATTACATAAGCTTGAGTTTGAATCATCACTCTAAGTATCTTTCATTACTTTTTTACGATGTTGACTTTTCTTTTTATTTTAAAAAAGTAAACAATCTCCTTAAAAGTGACATATCATGTTGCATATATAGCATTTTAAGAGTTTTTTGCTTGAATTTTCATTGTTCTTATCTTTTTTTCAGCTTGAGAATCTTTTCTTGTCATACTTTTTTCTTAGGAAACTTTGGAAGTGCTTTCTAGTTAAAGTATTGTCCTCTTCATTGTCTTCATGATCATCTCCATCATTTTCAATGTGATGGATAGTTTTGAATGCCAAGTTTTTCTTTGGCTTTTTTATTGTTTTTTTCTTATCTATAGTGATGTCATTAGTCATTAAAGAACCAATAAGCTCCTCAAATCAAAGTTTAGTGAGATTTTTAGCTTTTTAAATTGTTGTCACCTTTGCTTCCTAAGTTTTTGATAGATACCTAAGAATTTTACTCATAATTTTGGCATTAATGCATGTTCTACCAAGTACATCCAACCTATTTATAATGGTAATCATTTTATTCAACATATTACTAATGGATTCACTAGAAAGCATTTTAAACAATTCATATTGGTGAACTTTTTGAGTTTGTTAGTTCTTTCGTAAGTTACTTCTAAAGCATTCCAAATATCTCTAGCATTTTTAATGATGTAACTCTCTTAAATTCACTTCTATTTAAAGCACAATATAAGGTATTCATGGCTTTGGCATCCAAGAAAAGTGATTTCTTATCATTATCTGTATATTCACTTCTAGTTTTAAGAATCTTAACACCATTTTCAATTTTAATAAGCCTATAAGATCTATTTTTATGTATAATCATAAATCAAAATCAATAGACTGGAGATAAATTATCATCATAGCTTTCCAATATGTATAATCATTACTATAAAAAACAATGGCCTGAATGTGGATGATCCTTTATTTTAGAGATTATAACTAGTTGTCATTCTACTCAAAGTTTAAGCAAACTTTATATATAAAAACTAAGCTTTGATATCAATTATTATTCAAAAATTAAGGTAAATTAACACCTAAAAAATGATGAATTAGGTGTATCATTAAATTTTACACTTAAGATAAATTACTTCAAGTAAATACAATAATCAATAATATAATTAAAGTATTTCAACTATTGCAAATTTGCAAATTAGTTTTAACATAGTTCATTAAGCTTATATTGATACCTCACGTATTAAATTGTACTTGAGTATTATATTTCTTAACTAGTCTAAGCTTAAGTGTATAATTTCACTTTATGAATTCATACTAAGCTTTTTACTCTACTTGAAAAAAAAACATTTTCTTTAATATTTTTTCACTTTAAGATAAACCATTTTTTAGATTATTTTTTTCCTTTGTTGAGATTACATCATCAATACCAAGAGTTTTTATCAAACTTTTAAAGGTTATTTTGTTTTCACATTAAACTCTCTCAATAAAATAGATATGACAAAATAAGTTCTAGTATCTTCATACCTCACTAGATAATACTTATAAGTTATGAAGATATTTAAGTGCAATGATAATAAGATTGAATACTTTTTATGCTAGAATATTAAGATTTAATAGCATGAATTGGATTATGATTAATAATTGATAATTTTGATGTTGTTTTACTTTTAGAATAACTTATATATTATCTATATTCAAATTCTCTTTCTAATTTTACAATTAGACAATATAAACTAGTTGTTTATAGTCAGTTTCACTGACAGCTAAAACGGTTAAATGGTTAAGATTGATTAAGTCAATCGATCAATTGATTCCTATATAATTCTTAGGTGTTTATCAATGATGAATAAATAGATGACTAATTTAACTTCCATAAATTCCTAGAATCATCTAATTTAGATTTTATATTATTGCTACCAATCATTTAATACAAGCAAAGTAAAATATACAAGTTCATTTTAATTGTGCTATCAAGTAAGAAATAAATATCTACATTTAATTATTAAAATGAACATTTATTTTAAATTTTCACTTTGCTCCTTTTTGGGACTTCGGGATTGAGTTCTTCACTTAATCTATCATGTTTGTTGATATATTCTTTTTATACAACTTGTTTAATGCTTATTCTTAACCAAGCATAATATTAGTATATTTTTCATTTTATTGTTATCATTAAAGTATATAAAAACATGAATATATGACTCTAAAAGGCAACAAAACCTCTACATATTCATCCAAGGAGACCTTTTAACATCCTAAACTCTTTATGAAGTTTTGATATTAATAGATGGTCATACCATCCAAGTAATAAGAGATAATTTTAGAATGAAGGAGACCTCCTTCTTCTATTTCTCTTGTAACAAAAGCTAAAATAAGTGGTGTTTATTGTGCACCACTTCATAAACATTATGTATTATAATAGTTGTTGTTTTTTTACCCTTAGTTTTTTTCTTTAACATTTGAATTATTGAATATTAGGTTTTATGATTTGTTATGATTTGCTCTATGTAATTATTTTAGTCTCATGATCTAAATCAATGATTTTATGAGTTAACTCGAGTTTTTTTTATTTTTTTAATTAATTATTTTTTTTATTGTATCCTTTAATATTAAGTTAATTGAGAAGTAAATTTCATAATTTATTTTGATTCAATTTCTACAGGATTATCTTGATCTTATAATCTGATTCACAGGTTTGGTAGTTTAAATTGGATTGATCATTTTTTATCATTTTTAATTTATTTTTAAAAAATTTCATCATTCAACATTGGATTGATTAAAAATGAAATTTTATAATTTATTTTAATTTTTTTATATGAAGTTATCATGATTTCATAACTTAAATTGTAAATTTTGCAAGTTAATTCAGGTTAATCTAGATCAATCTAAATGCATTTTTTTAATGATATCATTATAAATTTTTTTAAATTAAACTATATTTTCGTTAATTATCTAAGCTATTTTTAACCTATTAAATCAACAAAATATCATATAATTTAAATTAGTTTTTAATGAAATATTAACAACACTTAGATGTCTTTTTTTACATTAAAAAACAAAACCAGCGACGTTCAACAATACAGTAATGATCTATATGTGATCAACTCCTTTCCGTACCCATTTTATGTACCAAAACTATATCGTCCACATGGAAAGAAGAAAACAATCTAGTTGAAACAGAGCCTTAACAAGCCAACTTGATTTACAGGAAACATGAAGCCATCACGTATAACAATTAAACTTTTTCTGAGACCGACATGATGCTTCCAGGTACAATCCATTTTACACATCATGTAATAGAAGCATGATTGATCCTGGCTTCTTTTTTCTTTTTAATTTGCACTTGATCAACATCAAAATAAAAAACGAGCACCAACAACACTGTAGTCGGATTATTTTTAACGACCAAAAGCTAAAAGCAAAAACAGTGATATAATTTACAGGATAAATTATAGTAGGATACTGCTTAACAGGATTGTGAACACAACAGATATACATTTATGAGCAGCGATTTTGGATGCCCAGGTATATTAATGGATTTATTTAACAGGAAGTCGTAGAATGATTTTTGGTAAGTGGTCTCGGTCGTTGGTAGTTCTGTCCCCTAACAAGGAAAGAGTTGTTTGGCATGTAGAGAAGGTTATTCTGAGCCTAGTGATGATGTAGACTCGTAAACTACATAAACAAAGAACTTGAAAGGCTAATAATATTCACAAGTAATTGGAGCATTACTTCAGGGTAACAAGGAGTATGTTTGATGTGTAGAAGAGGGGTTAAAATGAAAAATGCTATGAAGCATTACAAAAACCATAATACCATAACTCTGCAGCCGGTGTTTAGCAAGACAACAATGGTGGGTATTCATGAAAAAAAAGTAGAAGCTAGAAATCGGAGCTACATGTAACATTAGGTACTAAATTTTGTTTCATGCAATTTACACAGTCGTACACGACTGCAAAGATTGTCATCATCTTGCTCGTATTATATATTATCACATCATGGAAAAACCAGTAAGAAAATGCTAGAGCGCATCTATGAAAGTTGACAGGTTCTCATCGGAGCATAACACATGTACATGATATAAAATCAATAAACATTGATTCGGCAGTTTTACTTACCAAAAAGATGCTTCACTAGAATAATCCAAGTCTATTCAGCAACACCCCAGATGTAATATGCAAATTGAATACCATGATCTATATAGATCAAAAGACAGGAAAGCTAAATGCTGTGAAAGAGTAAAAGAAATCTCCAAACAAAATAGCATAAAATATCCAAAAATAAATCAAACATCAAGTAACAAGTAACAAGGCAGATACCACCAAAATTCTTTAACCATAAACCATTCATAAGATAGTTCTAGAGGGAAAGAAAAAACAAAAGGAAAAACAGCCCCATTCATATGAGGCTAAAGCCACACATTCAATACATCATGGATACTACTAGACAGATAGCCTAACACATTTCATCTTCAATTTCAATCTACCTGACAGTAACAATGTCATCAATCTTCAAAATCATCCGCACACACTCTGCTGCTAATGTGATGGCACTTGTGCTCACAAGCAGAGGCTGAACCACATTCTCCTCCAAAATATTTGTGATCTGCCCCTTCCTCACATTGATTCCTGCATTGATCTCTCCTTGAGCATGCCTATTCCTCAGTTCAGTCACAATAGTAATAGGATTCAGCCCTGCATTCTCTGCCAAAGTATAAGGTATAACCTCAAGTGCCTCAGCAAATGACTTCACACAGTATCCTTCCATCCCATGGAGCACCTTGGCCCATGCTCCAAGCTGTCTTGACAACTCAATCTCTGGTGCCCCACCACCTGCAATCAAAAACTGTTTATTCACCAAACACCTAATTACACATAAGGCATCATGCAAGCTCCGCTCTGCCTCATCGAGAACTAACTGATTGGACCCACGTACAAGCACACAGGTAGTCCTTCCCATATCCTTAATCCCAGTAATCTTGACAATCTTCCCATCTCCAAGTGAAACCTCCTCGACTAGATCTGCATACCCCAACTTTTCCTCTTTGAAATGCTCAATATTTGCAATGGGCAAACAATTCAAAGTCTTAGTAATGAACTCAATCTCATCCCTCTCCACATCCTTAATCACCAAAATCTTCGCTTTTGCCAGATAATGCAAGGATAAATCTGTCACCGCATCCCTCAAAATACTCTTCTGAATCAGCAACACATTACACCCAGTTGCCTTAATCTTCTTAATCATACCCAGAATATAATTCCTCTCTTCCTTCAGAATCCTATCCATTTGTGCATAATCAGACACCACTATACTCTGCTCAATATCAGTCTTCGGTGGGGAAATCTGAAACTGAATAACCGCAATCTTGGCATTCTCAACACGCGTCAGCCCACCTGCAGCATGACTCACTTTCTTATCAAAAACCAAACCCCTAACCATCTCTGTATCATCCACGGTTCCACCCAGCTTTTTCACTATCTTAATATCCCTAAGATCAACTAAATCTGGTTTCTCAGGATCCACAACAGTCAAAACAGCATCAACAGCTAATGGAGCTAGCAACGACGAATACTGACTAACAACTTTACTATTTAATGAAGTGCAAGCAGATTTCACTAACGAATCACGGTCCGTTAACTCTAAAGGCACAGCCATTGCAGTTAAAACATCAACAGCTTTAATTGAAGCTTTATGTAATGAATCGGAGATTACCGTAGGGTGGATACCAGAGGAGAGGAGTGAAAGGCACTGCTTAAGCAACGATCCGGCAATAACAACGACGGTGGTGGTGCCGTCACCAGCAGCGGAGTCTTGAGATTTAGAGAGTTCAACAAGCATCTTCGCAGCCGGTTGGAGAACCTCCATCTTGTTAAGAATAGTGGCGCCATCATTGGTAATGATGACTTCGCCGCTCGCGGTTGAAATCATTTTGTCCATTCCTTTAGGACCAAGACTGGTTCTGACGGCGTCGGCCACCGCGCAAGCGGACTTGATGTTGGCATGGCGGATGTCTTCTTTCCGCTTGTTGTCGACGTACGACTCGGTTTTGGAAGATCGAGGAGCGGATTTTGCTACAAGTGCCATTGATTGTTTTTCTAAACCCTAACCCTAATTCTGTGGCGAGAGAGTTTAAATTAAAAAAGAAGGTAGGGGTAAACGAGAAAGAGAGAAGAAACCCTAGAGAGCGAGGGAGTGAGGTCGAGAGAGTTCTGTAACGATGAAAAAAGTGGGGTTTCTAAAGGCTAAGCGACTGAGTTTTTTAAATAGAGAAATAGACTTCAACTAGTATATTGGCACGTAAAAAAAAATTTAAAGTGCAAAAACAAAATATTCAATGAAAATATATATTTAGAAAAAAAAATTAACTATAAATTAAATAATTTTTTATTTAATATTATGATAGAAAATAATATTAAATCTATTTAGATAAACATCAGTTTACTTATAAATTTATGGGGATATTTTAAAAAATATATAAAAAAAATTAAATTTAAATTAACTTAATATTAAAAAATAAAATCAATAAAAAATAATATTTATTTAAAAAAATAAATGAACTCAAATCAATCAAGCAAACTCATAATGCAAATCATGATATTTAATAAATTTTTATTTTAAAAATTATTTTTATATAATTATCGATAATAAAATACATAATAATTTTTTATATCAAATATTTTATTTAAAAAGTAAAAAAAAATGATGATAAACATATTGTACCAAGATGATAAATGACAAAAAATAAAATTATATTTTTTTTAAATGAAGGGTATAAAAAGTATTAAATAAAAAAACAAATAATAGTTTGAATATTATTAATTAACCTGTTACATTTAGAATCTAGCTTATAAATTCAATCGAATTCAATATTTTTTTATTAATTTTTTAACTTAAATATAAAATAACAAAAACAAAAAAAACACCTAAAAGAAGCTCAGATTTTCAGCCTAACCTCTAAGCCCAAGCTTTATTTCTTAAAATATCTTTATAAGAGCAGACAATATGTCATTTATTTTATCTTTTTACAAAAAAAAAGTTAGCGCATATCATAAACTTTTATAAAATTTAAAAACAAAAGATCACTGCAAAAATAAGATTTTATTTTTTTATCTTAAAACTCGTTTTCAACCTATTTTTTAACCTAAAATATCTTGGAAATATCCTTAAACACTTTAATAAAACTATCAATGACCTCAAAAAACCAAAATCAACTCCAACCTAAAAACATTTTCATGATCAAACCTGTCTCATTAAGCAAGAAGAAAAAAACAAAACACTTAGATAAAACCACTCTCATGAAATAGAATTTATTAAATTTTTTGGGTTACTGAAATCATTGTCATTAGTTATTTTATCTTTTCATATTAGAATTTAGTATCTTCTCTCTTCTCACAAGAAAAATGACTAAAAAATAAGAAAAATAAATTTTGATATCAAAATTTATTTTTTAACAACTAAAAGAACCAACCATCTATAAATCTAAAAAGATAGGAGATCAAAATTCTTTTTTTGAATGAAATTTAAAACCACCATCTATTTTACCCACTATTTTTAGCTTCTCTGATTTTCAATCCAACCTTTCACCTTTCCTTTCAAAAAATATGCAATCAAATGTTAATTTAGACTCAAAATGACTCAATTATGTCAAAAAAAAAAGAATCATATTGAATTTTTTTTTAAAAAATACTATTACAATCCATAATAGTTTAAAAGAGGATGAAAAGTGTTTGTAGCCATAATGTTTTGGCAGTAAGCTATAGTTTCTATTAATTTTCCTTTTCTTTTTACTATAAAGTAAATACAATACTTATATCTAAGTAATTTAATTACAAAAAATAAAATAAAATTAGCTATTTAACTTACCTTCTGGGTATATAAAATATTTTGATATGTTGTTTATATAAAAAATTCAAAGCATAAATCTAAAAGCCTATACAAACATATGATTTAATAAATCGATAATCATCTATGTAAATAAATATGAAAAAATTATTAACAATAATTAAAAAATTTGATATATAGATATAGATCAAGAAATTTAACTACACAAAATAAAATGTTTATTTGATTGTGTTTACTTAACTTGTTTATTTAAATCAATAAAAGATAATAAAAATTAAAACAAAAAAGAAACTAATTGAATAAATCACAACCTAAAACAAATATTGCACAAGACTGAACATATCAAGAACATTATTTAAAAAATAATTATTTTTTAGAAAATAAATTCCATCTATATAAAACAAAATTTGTTTAGATAAATTAGAATAATATCTTCAAAAACCAAATACAAAAATAACAATTAAAAAAAACTTATATTCAAAAAAGGTACATGAATCCTATGACTTTGGTAAAGAGACCGAAATAAAATAGTAGAAAAGAAATTAACAATAAATGCAAAACCAATCTTTTTTAAAAAAATTATTGTATAATGATAAGATCGTAAAAGAAAATAAACAAAAAATGAAAAAAAATACAAACAACATTAACTTTTGAACCTTATAACACGAGTCATTAGATCAGAAGTATCCCAAATAAAAAATTATAAAGCTCAATCCTTTACAAATCAAATATCGAAGCGTGAAACTTGGATTTTAAAAAATATATAATTAAAAAAATAAGGATTAAAATCAAAATTAAAAAAAATACATTAGAAGGCAAGCAATAATTTTAATTGGATGGTTAAATTGAAATGAAAAATAAATTTAACAAAATAAAAAATAAATCAAAAGAATAAGGGTTAACTTAGAAAAAATAAAATAACATAAACTTTAATTGAATAATGAAATTGAAAGATAATAAAACTCTAATAATAGAGCCGAAATATATGAAACATAATATAAACTATATGAATATATTTAAGTAAGTAAGAGAGGATTCATCACCTTAAATAATTAGAAAAAATATTCTACATATTTTCAAATAATATTGATTATGAAATTCTTATGCAAAGTAAAATAGTATTTGAAAAAAAAATTCAAATCTAATTCAAAGAATTAATAATTATAGTGTTGAGAATAATTATGACTTAACAGAGTAGATACATTCCATACTATAATATATAAATCAAAAAATTATTAATGAATGTATAATAATTATACTATGAAACTACTCACTAAAAATTAAATCAAATTATTTATGATTTTTTTAATATTTGCGAGATCATGACACATTATTAAATGATGCACTTGATCTTCAAATATATATTAATTAATTATTGAATTGATAAATACTTTAACAATTTAATTTATTTAATCCTAGTTTATTTAGTATTATGATTTATATTTGAGTTAATTTATTAGAAACATAATGGATCACACATATTAAAAATCATTTGTTAGAAATTAAATTGAGAAAATTAATTAAGTGTAACTTTATCATTAATAAGTTTTATAAATTAAAAACTAGAATCTAATTAATATAGGAGATTACAATTCCACACATAAAAATTTATATAGAAAGTTGATTGAGTAAATTTATAAAATTATGCTAAAATAATATATGTGATATTATTTAGGAGTTAAATTGATTTTTTATTATTTATAGTGATATTAAATTTTTCTTATAAATAAAATGTTATAACTTATATTTTGAGTTAAAGTAATATAATTGTTAGATAACATATACACAGAGAAACACTTTAAACATAAAAAAAAAAGAGCTTCAAAGCATATCAACCTCTTTCTCTTTAAAAAAGAGTTTTAGGGATTTTTCACTAGTGATTTGTGTAAGTTAGTATTAGAGGT
The DNA here is from genome assembly GCA_015708895.1 of Populus ilicifolia. Classification (NCBI taxonomy): domain Eukaryota; kingdom Viridiplantae; phylum Streptophyta; class Magnoliopsida; order Malpighiales; family Salicaceae; genus Populus; species Populus ilicifolia. Next base: position 87,352 of record SRLM01000918.1, read on the forward strand.
TAGAAATTTAAATGACTTGTGGTTTGTGATAACCTAATATTGAAAAAATTAATCAAACCTAAAAAATGGATCAAATCTTCAAGTAATCTTTTCTCAAACCCTAAACAAACCTAAACTATGTAATTTAATTGTTGGGACTCTTAAGAAAATTCTAAATTATTGTTTTTATTCTGTGTATGTGTTTTGAGAAATTCAATAATAGTATCAAAGCTATCGTTAAACAATTAAAATTATTCATTACATGTTTTAATTGTTATTGATATTAATTATAAATTAATTTTTTATACAAAATTATATTTTTTTTAAAATTACTTTCTCTAATAACTTTTTTTTTAAGATCTTATATTACTATTCTAGTCAAATTAACTGGATTTTTCAAATGTGGTCGGAATCCACCATGAAATTAAAAAAAAATTGATTTCTAAAATATCAAATTAGGATTTAATTAAAAGTTTTCATTAAAATATTTTTTAAAAATAATTTTTCTAAAATAAAAAATTTTTTAAGCTAAAATATTGTATTTAATTGATGTTAAAATAGTTTATGATGTTAATAAGAATTTTAATATGATTAATTTTTTTATTGAATCTAAAAAAAAAGGTTTATCAAGCAAATAAATATTAAGTAAAATTTACAAAATTATCAAATTGAGTTTGATTTAATATTCTAAATATTAGAAATATTATTCTAAAATTTCACATAAAATCAATAATTAGAGTTGAAAGCATGTAATATATTTGTTGTAAATTTAAGTGTTTTCATGCGTGATTTAAAATAATAATATTAAATCTCTTTTCTAGTTTATGGGTTCACTAATTTTTTTTTGATTTAGATTAATATTTTTTCTTTGTTTTTTTAAATGTTTCCATTTGTTTTTTCTTAATTATTTTATATTTTTATAATGTCTTAAAGAGATTATTAATTTTTTACTTCATATATATATAGTTTATATGCATGGTGTCTTTATAAAAATAAAAATATTTGTTTTTGGTAAGAAAAAAACCTCTAAAACAAACAATAAAAATAAAAATAAAAATAGTGTCAATTGAAAAAAAATGGATTAAATACTTCCATGCTCAACTAAAAATCATCTTTTTTTTAAGTATTTAATTAGTATTAAAAACTATTTTGTAGGATTTATATACTATTTTAATTTATTAAAAGTAAATAACTTATTTTTTCTTATTAATTAAAAATTATTATACAATAAAATGCATTTGTAAAACTGATATATTTTTTTATACTATGTTAAAAATTAAAATAAAATTTTACTTGTAATATAAATAACATGTTTGTGTTCATGAATAATTTTTTTTAATATTGCAAAATATATTTATATCATCAACACATTATTCAAGTTAATCTTTAAAATTAACTTAAAATTTTATCTACGTACAAAATAGCAGGTAAAAAGCCGAGGAGGCCGAAGCTCCTCCAAAGCTCCACCATCCAAAATTGCCCAAAACAATTTATAAACCAAAAAAAGGGGCTATCCGTTCTTCAAACTTACGAACAACCCTCATTCTGCATAATCAAATAACCCAGCGAGAAAGAATACAACCCTCTCACGTTCTCGCTCAGCTGCACTAAATTTTTCAACAACACAGGTTGTTGTCAGAGTTGTAGAAGTAGTATTTCTGAACCATAAACCCTAATTCAAGCAAATGTAACAAAAACCCTTCTAAAATCCCAGCAAGCAACCAAAAAAAAAATAAAAAAAAAGAAGAAAAAACGATGCCTTGCTGTATCAGAATGAACACAATCATGTCTCTAAGACCCACCTCGACCAAAACAGCAAAATCTCTCCATTTCCATTACAAAGCTAAAACCACCCTTAAACCCTCTTTATTTTCTTCATCATCTTTTGTTTCCGTTAGAAACCACCAAACCCTATCTTTTACCAACCAGCCATTGCCCCGCCCTCTTCGATTCAGGCATCATGGGATTTTTTCATTCAAGTGTTTTGTTGTTGCTGATTTTCATTCCAAGGAACTTGCTTTGCCATATACCAGGTCTATACAGAGCTTTAATTATGGCAGGTTTGCTTACCGGGATGTTTCTAGTGATGAATCCGATTATGAATTAGGCTCCTCCCAGAAGGAAATGGTTGGTTTTTAGTTCGATTTTGTTTGATTTTTCACAATTTAGTTCTTAAAAGTGTGTTTTTTCCCCCTTTCAATGCTGACTGAATATATCATTTGCTTCAGCTTCCCTTTTTGTCCCTTCGAAGAAAAAACTTTGCCTATTTTCAGCACACTAGATGAAACTTTGTTACTTTATGGGTTGGTGATTTATCTGTAGGGTTTTACAATTGAAGTGAAGTTCAAGCATGTAACCTGTTTTTTTTTTTTTTTTCTTTGGTTGCATTGAGGAAAAATGTAGTCCTTTTTAAGAAATGGAATTTCTTGGCTTTTTAAGCACATAATGAACAATATTCTCACTCATCCAACTTTAATTCGTTTTTGTTGTTGATTCATGTTTCTTAGACTGGCTCGACCCTTGACAACGTTGATGATTGGAAATGGAAGTTAACCATGCTTCTTCAAAGTAAAGATCAGCAAGAAGTTGTATCCAGGGAGAAAAAGGACAGACGTGATTTTGAGCATCTATCAGCTATGGCAACCCGAATGGGTTTACACAGGTATTTTTAATCTTTTCTTAAACTGTAAGCATTTGTTTTGCTGTTTCTTCATTATAACCATTGCGTGCATGGTTTGAATATAATTTATTTTTTGCAGCCGTCAATATTCAAGAGTTGTTGTGTTTAGTAAAGTCCCCTTGCCAAATTACAGACATGATCTGGATGATAAGCGTCCGCAAAGAGAGGTATTTTCTTTTTTTAGTCCATGTCCCTCACTGTTCAGTGTATTATAGTTTTACAATATAACAGAGTAATGAATTGATATGCTCTGATCATTCTGTTAGAAACTTGCTCTCAAATACTTCTCAGCTCATTAGGTCCAGGTGGGAACTTATTGTTCTTATCACTAATTGAAGTATGTGCATAATTCTTAGGGGGCTAAGTTTCTTCATTCATATAATTCACTTTTGCAATGCTCTTGAAAAACTTATAGGTGATCTTACCTTTTGGGTTACAAAGAGAAGTAGATGCTCATTTCAAAGCTTACATCTCCAAAAAGCCCACGAGCAGAGGATTGTTTCCTCCCAATTCCTTGTCAAGATCAAACAGTGGTGGGAGTATGGACACCGATGAAAGAATCTATGAGCGGCCAGAACTGTCAGTACAAAATAGTGCTGCCATGGAGAGAATTCTTAGTCGGAAGAGTTTGCAGCTTCGTAATCAACAAGAAAAGTGGCAGGTAAATTTACCCTGATCAGTTTCACAGAGTTATCTTTTGCAACAACTGCCCTTCTTGTCTGTCAAGTCGTTTTGCATTATAACTTACCTTGATTTTCTTTGCATACAAGTAAAACAGTGGTGCACTAGTGTATATTATGATATCTTAGTTGCATGTGCCTTAGTACTGTTTTTCAATGTTCTAGAATTTTGTGATGAAGCACTTGGTATATTTTAGGTAAACTTTGGTAATGGCTCTTCCACTTTTTGAGAACGTTGGCATTATGTTTCAGGAAGCACATGAACATTTTAAAACTCTTGTAAATTTTGTTTTCTGTCAAGGTTGTGTAGTGGATATGCATCTTAAACATCCTTAATTTTATATTTATTCCTGCTGGAACTTTTAAGTTTCTGCTGTCAAATATGTTATCATAAAGTATTGGTTCTATAAGGAGTTAAAGCACAGATTTTACCTCTCATTTTATACATTAATGTAACATTACAAGATATGGTGTTGATGGGTGTTAGTTCTTGTGTAGGAATCTCCTGAGGGCCAAAAGATGATTGAATTTCGTAGAAGCCTTCCTGCATATAAAGAAAGGGATGTGCTGTTAAAAGCCGTTTCTGAAAATCAGGTGATTGTGATATGTTCTTTCTTGTAATTGTATTCCGATTGCAGTCCTTGCCTTTATGAGGTTGTAACTCCTGCGAGGACAGTCGTTTTTTCTTCATTTTCAGCATTCCTTCATAATTCAATGCTAAGTCTTGACCAAGATGGAACTCGTTTATTTTTTTCAATAAAATTTGTTCTCTTGGGATTCTTGGACACTTTTATATGCCATGTCAAGTAATGCATTTCTCTCCACTTTGATTGTTGAGCTAGTAGGATTATATAGTATATTGACACCTAATGCAGGTGATTTGGAGCATGCCAAATTTTGTTTTTAATACAACACCTCAAATGGTTTAAACAGTGACTGTATAAATTAATGCCTATGGAGGCTACGCTGTGTGCTCTTATGGCTTTATGGGTAGTGATGCATGAGAAGGTCCAATAATGATTGAAAATAAATTCCTTTTTGGAAACTATATTGATCAATTGTACACAAGGTGTCCTCAATTCAAGTAGGTGCATTCTTAAATGTAAGAGACAAGAATTGTATATAGAAAAGAGCAAGCTCCTTAGGCAATAAAATTTGAAGAGTTAAAACAAAATTGTCACGTGACCGAGTTGTCTCTGAGGAATCCTGCTTTGAGAATTAAATTGTGCTAAATCCATCTCTTGAATCTAATATAATATGGACTACTCAAGTCATCCAAGTGATGGATGTGTGCATGAACAAATGATTATGGTTGCAACTAGCATTGTGGCTCGTATCTTACAAATGACCATTTATATTTACAACAAACTTATGCTGTTTGCAGGTTATTGTTGTCTCTGGTGAAACTGGTTGTGGTAAAACCACACAACTTCCTCAATACATACTAGAATCTGAGATTGAAGCTGCTCGCGGAGCTGCATGTAGTATTATATGTACACAGCCTAGAAGAATATCGGCTATGGCTGTTTCTGAAAGAGTTGCTGCAGAACGAGGGGAGAAACTGGGAGAATCAGTTAGTCCATGCCTCTGATACGATGAATCTTTTATTAAAACTCAGGAGTTTGTAAATTATTTTGATCTGTGCTATTTTCCTCTCGTTTTAAAAGGTTGGTTATAAAGTTCGTCTTGAGGGTATGAGAGGAAAGGACACTCGACTTCTATTCTGTACGACTGGCATATTGTTGAGGAGATTACTTCTGGATAGAAATTTAAAAGGTGTAACTCATGTCATCGTTGATGAGATTCATGAACGTGGAATGAATGAAGGTAACTTGGAATTCATTTAAGATATTTGTTGTTATATCACTTGATATTTACTGTGGTTCTCTTATTTGTCAGATTTCCTTCTTATTGTACTGAGAGATCTGCTTCCTCGTCGACCAGAGTTGAGATTGATTTTGATGAGTGCAACCTTAAATGCGGAGCTTTTCTCTTCCTACTTTGGTGGTGCTCCAACAATTCATATTCCTGTAAGTCTTACATTGCTAATTTCCGTCCTGATAAATTGTAGGAAACCAATCCCTTATCCTTTGAAACCAGCAGGCAAAGATCTTGTTAATTTTGCTGCTTAATTTAACTGTACGGGTTAACCTCTTAGCTTATTTCAAGTTACTACTTACTAATTTGGTTGCCTGATCAGTTTTTTGGAATTTCTTGATGCTTAGGTGGCAGAATGCTTTCTCTAGAGTTTCTTTCACTCCTTTTTTCGGTTTCACCGGTGTTCATTTGCTCTCTGTTCTTTTGCCACCCTTGTTTTTGGTGCAATCCATTTGTATACCTCTCTGCATACTCCATTACTAGTTAAATTAAAAGTCCTAAGCTAAGTAGAAAACAAATAATTAAAATCCAAGATTAACCAGGAAAATGATTAAAACAGGAAAACATTAACTTAACACTTTATATCAAATGATTTTGGGTTTCTTTGTGGACTTTTTTTTCAGGCTTGGTCTTGTCATTTTGGTTCATAAACTCCTGAGATAATTGTTCTACTTCAACATAATGAAGATAAAACTAGGGTTCTCAAGCTCTAAGGTTACTGACCAAATTGTATATAAATGTAGAGAAAATTCTTTGGTATTTTATTGAATCTGAATAATAGTCTTGATCTTCATAAAATAAACTAGACATCCTTATTTATATTAGTACTAAAATAAATCCTTTATAGGAAAGGATTTCTAATTAAAATCCATCTAATTAATAGAATCCATCTACTATTAGGATTACTAAATAGTAAAATACTAATTAAATTTAAAGATTTAAAGCTCTAAGCTAAGTAGAAAACAAATAATAAAAATCCAAAATTAACTAGGAAAATAATTAAAACAGGAAATACAATAACTTTATATTTCAACCTAGTCTATAAACTCTTGGGGTAATTGTTCAACATCATAAGAACATAGCAAACAATATGGTTTGGCTTGGACATAGTACTAATCTTTAAAAATTGGTTGATGCATGCACATGTAGTTTTAGACTTATGTTGAATTAGATACAGTAGAAAAACAAAGAAGTGGTATGTGCAACGAGCTAAAGAATGAGTAAACATGTCATGTTTTTTTATTTTATTCTTCATGAAAAATACTTAACAATGGTTACTTTCTTATGTATCCAATCTCTTAAGAGAATGTATTAAGATTCCCCCCCTCTTCACCCCCAAACCAAACACCTCGTAGATGTAAAAGATTGTGCTTCTCTTGTTAATTTTCTTGCAACATAACTTCTTGGTGTGCATTATTTTTGTTCTTTTCTCTTTGTTCATGCAAGCACTTCTTTTTTTATGTTACAATTGTGATTTCTGATAACATATTTTATTAATCCAAAGTAGAAAGAGCATGATTTGATCACTTCGTTGATTCAACATGTCTTGCTCTTTTTGGACTGTAATGGTTTTTTTGCCCAATTTTCCAGGGTTTTACATATCCTGTCCGTGCACATTTTTTAGAGAATATTCTTGAAATGACCGGGTATCGGCTGACTCCTTACAATCAAATTGATGATTATGGTCAAGAAAAGACGTGGAAAATGCAAAAACAAGCTCAAGCTTTCAAAAAGAGGAAGAGCCAGATTGCTTCTTCTGTTGAGGTATATAAATTCATGAAATTGTCTGATTCATGTAACATGCATGAGTTTGTTTTTTCACCAAGCTATCTCTGCCTTCAAACGACAGGATGCACTTGACATTGCTGACTTTAAGGGGTGTAGTTCACGCACTCGGGAGTCTTTATCGTGTTGGAATCCTGACTCAATTGGTTTTAACCTCATTGAGCATGTTCTTTGTCACATAGTTAAGAAAGAGAGACCTGGTGCTGTGTTGGTTTTTATGACTGGTTGGGATGACATTAACTCTTTAAAAGATCAGCTACAAGCTCATCCTATCTTGGGTGATCCTTGCAGAGTATTGTTACTGGCCTGCCATGGTTCCATGGCCAGCTCTGAGCAGGTGATTTCATTGTCTTTCATATGATATTGAAATAGCACATAAATTAAACCCCTAATTTCTGCTTTTCCTTTTTGCCATATTTTCTTGTTTCCCACATTTTCGTTATTGTTTGGAAATATGCAGTGAATTTGTATTGTTTATTCCAGTGATTGGCATTTTCCTGATTCCTGATCCCTTTTGTTTTCATCCAGAGGTTAATATTTGATAAACCCGAAGATGGAGTGAGGAAAATTGTCTTAGCTACGAATATGGCTGAGACTAGTATTACTATCAATGATGTGGTATTTGTGGTTGATTGTGGAAAGGCAAAGGAGACGTCATATGATGCTTTAAATAATACTCCTTGTTTGCTTCCATCCTGGATCTCAAAGGCTGCTGCCCGGCAAGTAAGGCCCATTCTCTTAAACATAAACTTTACAAGTGTTAGGTTGGATGTCCATAGGAAAGTGTCCAGAACATTACTTTATAAGATGTTTGGTCTTGTTTAGAATGTGTACTGTCCACATAAATTATTAATAAGCAGAAAAACATTCCCTTCTTAGGCTTTTTTAATAGCCCTAAAAGCAGCATATTATTGAGTAAGTTTTTAGATCTTGAACTGCATTATTTACACTCTCTATATGATTAAGAAACTCTCCCAAACATTCTCGTTTCTGCATGCTAAATCATTGCAAGTGGAAGTTCCAAGTACAGTTGATAAAATAGTTGTTAATAGTGAAATGGTCTTCGCTTTTGGTTCTTTGGCATAAGCATGGTATGGTGCAGGAAAAAATGGAGGTAGACTGGATAGCAGTTCTTTTATCCAAATCCAAACATACATCCAGAATATTTTTGATTAATTTATGTGCTGCTTGCCAAAATTCTTATTTTTATTAACAATAATGTTTCAATTACCTAAATCTTTTTGACTTGGCTTTTGCATGAAAAATTCTGTCAATTTTCCACATGCTTGTTGTTGCATAGAGAATTTTTCTGTAATTAAAATGATTTATGGCTTTTTTTAAGGGTATAGTTTCTCTGGACAATTGCTTTTGCATTGAGAGTTAGTTTAGTTTTTTGGTTTGGTTATAATGGTGTTCTGTGTTTGCTTTTCAGAGAAAGGGAAGAGCTGGTCGTGTTCAACCTGGCGAGTGTTATCATCTTTATCCCAGATGTGTTTATGATGCATTTGCTGACTATCAATTGCCAGAACTTTTGAGAACACCTTTACAGTCTTTGAGTTTGCAAATCAAAAGTCTCCAACTTGGAAGTATATCAGAGTTCCTATCAAGGGCCCTGCAGCCACCAGAGCCTCTATCGGTAATTCCTAACTGAGCCTGTTATCAAAATCTGCATATTGGTGGATCTTGCTCATGCCAGTCTTCTGGCTTGCCACTTTAATTTTCGAGTTTTAACACAGCTCCAACATTTGCTCTCTCTCTCTCTCTCTATCTATCTACATTTAAGTTTTCTACATGTGTTTTGTGTTGTAGGTTCAAAATGCTGTTGAGTATTTGAAGTTGGTTGGGGCTTTAGATGAGCGTGAAAATCTGACAGTGCTAGGTGCAGCATTTGTTTTTCTTCCAAAAGTTCATTTGGATCTCATATCCAATTTTATGAGTTTTTTTAAGATAGTGGTGGTTAATTCTTCAAATAATTGTTGATGCTAAATCAGGATTGGTGCTTTTCAGGACGTCATTTGTCAGTGCTTCCAGTTGAGCCTAAGCTCGGGAAAATGCTCATATTGGGTACCATTTTCAACTGCCTAGATCCAATAATGACTGTCGTTGCTGGTCTCAGTGTTAGAGATCCATTCTTAATACCATTTGACAAGAAGGATGTAAGTCTCCAGCATATCTATAGTTTCGCCTGATATTTCGATTAATTTTTAGTTTGGCCTGATGTTTCAATTAATTTTTAGTGTGTAATTGATGATATTCTTTTCTCCATGGATTTAGTTTGGTAGAACTATCATCATATCTTGATCTGATTTTTTGGGCATAAATGTATAAATATAGGTAAGGATGATAGGAGGGTCTGGGTGCTTTAACTTGGAAACTTATGCTTTGTTTACCATGGTGTATATGATTGAGATGTAATAGAAGACTTTTTAGAGGCAAGGAGAGAACTGCATTTGATGTCAAGTGGATGTTTCTGAGAACCTTGTTCCATTGGATACCTATGCACATTTCTTTTTCTAGTTTTTTTTTCTTCCTCAGAAGATTTGGATTCCTTGAGTTCAAGGTCTTAGCTCTCCTTTCTTCGTGTTTCTGTTCTTGTTGTTTGTTACAGTCCTGTCAAATAAATCTACTTGATGAAAGGATGATGAAAGAAAATGAGTTTTTATCTCAACATTCTTTCTTAAGAGATTTTCATTTTGTAATATTTAAAATTAGCAGTTCAGAGATGCAGAAAAAGATTTGTTTGACCAAGAAATGTACACAAGAAACCAAGTCTTTATCCCTTTTCTGTTCTTCGTGCAAATTTCAATTGTTCATCTCTTGAGGGGTTGTCTTGTCTTTGGCAGGTGTTTTGTTGAAATCTATGATGACGTTTTAAGACCAAGTTTCATGTTGTCAAATACAAGGAGTCTAAGAATGACTTGCAATTTTTTCCTTGCAGCTTGCGGAGTCTGCAAAAGCACAATTCGCTGCTCGTGATTGCAGTGACCATCTTGCACTTGTCCGGGCCTATAATGGTTGGAAAGATGCAGAAAGACAACAATCTGGTCATGAGTACTGTTGGAAGAATTTTCTTTCTGCACAGACTCTAAAAGCCATTGATTCCTTAAGGAAGCAATTCTTTTACTTGCTCAAGGATACTGGACTGGTTGATAAGCAGATAGAAAATTGCAATTCAAGGAGCATTGATGAGCATCTTGTGCGAGCAGTCATCTGTGCTGGCCTGTTCCCTGGATTGTGCTCTGTTGTGGTGAGTCATACTGCAAGTTTGCTCTTTATTCTCTTTGATTTTGCAGTTTTTTAGATTCAAGAAACAGTTTCTATTCCTCGCCTAGTTCATGCTTCCAGCTTCTGTTTGTCATATAACCTGAAATTCCAATGAGCCAAACAGAATGAATGGTGCTTTAGGCTTTGTTCAAGAAATGAAATGGAGAAGTAGGGCATGGGTAGGTCAAGGAATAGAAAAACAGTGATGAAGTGCTAGGGCCTTTCTATTAATTGGAACATAATCACAGGCTTTCAGTGCTAGTAATTAGTGAACCTTTTCTTGTTGAGATGGTATAATGTCTGCATTGTTATGTAGAACAAAGAGAAGTCAATAACACTGAAAACAATGGAGGATGGCCAGGTGCTCCTGTACTCGGTAAGTTTCACATGTGTAGATACCATGGTCTTCCTTGAAGGCACTGTTTTATCAACCTGGTTTTTAATTGAGGATACCACCACATTCAAATCTATAATCATTCATTTGTTTTCCTTAATGTATTTCACAACAGAATTCTGTGAATGCTGGGGTGCCCAAAATTCCATACCCTTGGTTAGTTTTCAATGAAAAAGTGAAAGTGAATTCAGTTTTTCTCCGTGATTCAACTGGTGTTTCTGATTCCGTGCTGCTTTTATTTGGAGGAAACATTGAGAGGGGTGGACTAGTAAGTTTTTTAATGGTTTCTTGTTTGCTTCTCCTCCTCTTCTCTTTTTACATCCATTTTTATGCTTCCTTTTGCTGACACTATTTATTTATTTTGATAGGATGGGCACCTAAAAATGTTGGGAGGATACTTGGAATTTTTTATGAAACCCGCATTAGGAGATATGTATTTAAGCTTAAAACGTGAGCTTGAGGAACTGATTCAAAATAAAGTAAGTATTATTTTTTTGTGCGAGTGTTCAAATTATTTGATGATTGGACACATTTAAGATCTAGAGTTTTCTATCCACCCTGCCCTAATATTTGGGTGTTTGATGTTTTTTCGCTGCTGGAAGCTTCTAGATCCCAAGTTGGATATACAGTCCCACAATGAGCTTCTGATGGCAATAAGATTGCTGGTTTCAGAGGACCAATGTGAGGGTAGATTTGTATTTGGTCGACAGCTGCCAGCACCCTCAAAGAAGGCAGAGAAAGCCAAAAATGTTGCTGGTGATGGGGGTGACAATTCTAAGAATGAGCTTCAAACTTTACTTGCCAGGGCAGGGCATGAATCACCCACTTATAAGACAAAACAACTGAAAAACAACCAGTTCCGTTCTACGGTTTTCTTTAACGGGCTGGACTTTGCTGGGCAGCCTAGCAGCAGTAAGAAACTTGCAGAAAAGGATGCAGCTGCTGCAGCTCTACTGTGGTTGAAGGGGGAGACACATTCATATTCCAGAAATACTGACCACTTCTCGGTGCTTCTGAAGAAGTGCAAGACCACAAATCAAAACAGAATCCCAGTTCGTGGTGGTAAATGGAATTAGGGTGGTGATAGAGAACTAAGTAATAAACTATCAATATCATTTACAGCAAGGAAGAACTAAAGCAATTTTTTGTGAACCCGCAAGTTGGATTCAGATACTCCAGTTTTCAAATGGCAGCTGAAAACTCAGACTTCACTGCACCTCTTGTTTCTTAGAAAGGTGTGAGATATGACATACTCCAAAGTCAGAAGGCTCCATTTCTACCTACCTGAGTGGAAGACACAATTTCTCTATGCACTGGTCCTTATGCTTCAGTTCTAAGATATCATCGGTCCACATATATTGCTGAATGAAAGGGCCACTGCCACTTCTATATCTAACAACTGTCAGTATAGTGAATGAATAGCATTATCATTCTTACCAAAAGAAAAACAAGTGAGGATTCATTTGTAAAACAAAATATTTATATTATTCATCTATTTATTTTCCATCAAATTTTGGTAACTGATGTCATAAATGGTAAAGGAAGGCCAACAGAAACCTTTGCCTACCTTCTAGCATTGGATGGTTTGGTACTTGCACAGCCTGGCGCATGGAAAAGCCCTGAGATCAATTAGCTTGTCAGAATTATTGTTCAGTCTTGTAGGTAATATACTTCTCATCCATTGTTGACCATGCCATATTAATGGTTAAAAGATAAATGTTTTCTATTCTTTAGTTCTAGATGTAAAGATGTTTCCAAGCCTGACTTTACTGTCGATATTTTTGTTTTATTTGTTTCTTTGTTATTTGATCTCTGATCATGTTACATTTATGTTGCTAGGACTTGATATCATGATCTTGTGATTTCATTTTACAGTTTCTTATTTGCTTGGATTGTCAAAAATATGTGGAATAGTTTTGTTTCGTGCTAATTAAGGGATAAAATTTCCACTTTTCAAATTAAAATGTTAAGAATAGAATGTTACGTGGATTTGTTATATCTTAATACCTGAGCCATTCATTTTAAAAAATAAAATCACGCTAAGTTGCTGTCACGTTGACACCTGATAATGAATTCAATTAAAGCAACCATTCTTGGCTATCACAGGACAAATAGCCAATGAACGAAACTAAGAGAGCAAGCCAGGCCTGCCCTTATGCATGTGACTATATCCTATACTTGATTGCTCTTGAGGCTGTAGTAAAAGTCTCAACACTCTTGTCTGCAAGAATGTTGCTGTGTTGGTAGTTGCCACTACATATAGCCTCGCGCTTTGCAGGAGCTTACTAGGTATCAATTGCATAATTTAGAGCTTTCTTGTCCACACAGTCCACCCCGTACAATCTCATCACTCTCTTTTTCTCCTGTAATCTGTAGAAGATGGGTGTATGTTTTATAATGACTTGCTGTGGTTACAGTCCTGAAACAAAACTGATGCTAGTGAATCTCCATTGTCAACGTTATTACTGTCTTGATGTCTTTCTTCAGAACACTCTTCTTCAGGTTCACATAATTGAACCATGTCTGAACAACTGCCACATTCTCTTCTACACTCGAAAGCTATCCTGGTTAGCTGGTAGTTCTCCAAAAACTTGTGAGGGATGGTTCGTTTAGTAAGCGAGACACTAGAATTCTCTTGTTTGGCTATCCAAATTTTGTAACGAGAATGGTTAGCCCGGGAAGTTATATGTGTTTACATCCAGCGTTCAATTTACGTACTAAACATTGTTCACATGGTGATTCATATCCAAATCACTTCTCTTGGGTTACAGGGACACCAAACAAAGTTGTCAGCATATTTCTGCGCCTGGATTGAGGTAAAAATTATCACCATTTCTGTTGGTTGATTGTTCATATAGTGTTCTTTTGATCGTGGAATTGTACAAAGTATGATCACAAAAATAATATATTTTTTTTGTTGGTCCAGCCAAAGTCTGTTATTGATATAGAAGGCACTATTATAGAAGATCACCTTCAAGTTGCTATTTGTAAATTTGGCATTCGTGTTTAGCTTGTTGATCTTTTCAGGAATTTCTTCTTGAAAAGTTCTCTTTTCTATAAACCCAGGTGAAATCTCCGCTCTGACTGCTTCTAGCATCTTTGATAGTCGTCTAGTTTGTTGGTTCATCATCGCCCAAGTTCTGCTCAACATTTGCAACATCTTATTAGAGGAACCAAGAGAACCATGAAAGAAAGGATGAGGATGTTCAGAGAAAACTTCTTCGGTGGCATCCTTCTGATAAGCCAGTCTCGCCTGATTCCATTTTTACCTGATGCCCCTGCCCATGTGTCAACCTCCATTACTTAACCCCCCACAAAAGCCATTAAGCTTCATCCACTTCCTCAACTCACCAAAAATGTGACTACCCATTTGTGGTTCAACGCATCAATAATTTTCTTTTACACAAGTGACTGGGCTTACAAACTGGATATTCTTCAACTCGAACTTGCATCCTTGTTACAACCCTTGCGAGGTTATTGCTTACCATGCCATGCGTGGCACCAAAACCCAGATACCCATACATGGTTCAATGCTGTTTCCTGCATCCTCAAAAGAATTTGACCTTGCAAGTAACAACAGTTTGTCTGAATCCAACTCCTCCTTTAATGATGATCCCTTGACGAAATGGATCAACCAATTGTTTCTCTCGACAGTCAATTCTGTAACAGATGTAGCTGAGATAAAGCCCCTTAGCTCGCCAGTTACAGAACTTGTTCCCAAACAATGCAGTTGGGTTTGGTTTCGTGGTAAGGGGCAAGAGTTTGCATGATTTTCCAAAATTTGATGCTACGTCTGTAATGCCCTTTCAAAGTGATATTTAACTTCAAGGCAGCAAAAATTTGCACAAGGACAAGAAAAGGCTGATTTGTGCTAGAGTGCCTAGCATTGCACTCCATTGAATATGCATAAGCTGTCACAGCTCAAGCATATTCAAAGATTGGAGTTTAATGCTAGGCACTCTAGCTCAAGCATATGCTAATATCCTTGGATAGTTTATTTTATCTATTTTTTTTATTCTCTAGAACGTACTATGTAGATTTATAAGTTGTGCCTTTAAAATCATTTGGAAAGAAAAATTAATTTTGATTAAGCTACAAATAAATATAAAAATTTACCTGATGACAATTGTCATCGACAGAAACTTTCTATCTATAAGTTAAATGTATGAAAAATACTATAAAATATTTCCCTATTTTCACTATCCAAAACAATAAAATTATTGTTATTTTTTTTCTTTTATATTGTAGACCTCGAGGTTCTTTAGGGAACATGTTTTGTTAACAAAAAAAAACCACAAGTATAAAAAGAATTTAATGAAGTTAATAGATATAGGAGGATAAAAAATTCCCCAATGATGAGTTAGCTTAATAATTTATAGCTTAGGATTACATGGACATGATAGATTGTCAAACCCAATACATATAGATTTAACTATTAATTGAATCTAAGATAATTACCATGTTTAATGCTCTTGGATTTAATTATTAGTTAAATTTAAAATAATATGAATATAATAAATAACTTAAATTCAAGATAATATGGTTTGATAATGTGGGTATAATAAATAATCTAAATTCAAGATAATATAAGTTTGATAAATTTTTAGATTTAATATGCTTGAACTTAACCCATAATTTATACATGCAATGAATTGTTTGTTGTATTTCCTCTTAATAAAAAAATGAAAAACTATTATTATATAGTTGTAACATTATTATTGAACACATGCAGTTTATGAGAGAAAGCTGAAAAAGCTAGAGTCTTTGTGATAGAAAGATTAGTTACTTTCTCTTTACCATTTGTCGGGCATGAAAAAGTATTATGAGTGAGAAGAAATCTACTAACTTTGTTTAATTTTTCATAAATAATGTAATTAATGAAGTCATGAAAAATATTCAAATAAAATATAGGATTTTCATGGCTTTATCATAGGCTGCTTATGGATTGAATGCATACCTTTATTTAGCTTGTGTTGTTCTTGAAAAGATAATCTAATACTTAAGTTAATAAATCTTAGAATGTAAAATAATATATAAGAAAATAAAAATAAAATAAAGTTATTAGAAATATATATTTAGGTGTAGATTATGTTTTAAAGACTTAAAACTTATATGCTTGCATGACATGATCATGGTTGTTAATAGTTCTAGTTTGTAGGCCGGATTTTTAATGACTAAGAATATTTTTACATCAAAGTTTTCAAACTTAACTTGGTGATTGACCTGATCTAACTTCAAATTAATCAAGTTTAGGGTAAACTCATGAAGCTATTTCAAAACTATAATTTATATAGTTATCAATTTTTAGGTTTTTGTTTGGCTAGAATTTATGCTTGTGGCATGCACTACTGCATGATTGATTATCTCTGTGTGCATAAGATAAAAATTGGATTTTGTAGGATAACAAAGTGTATTTATACACCATGATCTTGATTTTTCTTTTTAAATGAAGAAGGAGAGTATTATTGATGGAGAAATTGATTGCAGCAATTAGCTAATCATGCTGGCTATGCAATGTCATCATTGATGTGCCATGCACCATATAGATAAAAAACATGTTGGTGATAAGCAGCAGTAATGGCGCAAAAAAAGGATGCATACTCTAAGTAGAAAAAGTTGTGGGTGCATAGAAAAAATTCTTTACATGAAGATTTTGTGTACGTGGCTTATAGTAACTTAAAAAAATACATGTAAGGATATATTAGGGCAAGATTGGTCAGATCAGGGCTAGCGTTGGGATGAAAATCGTGTTATTATTAGGAGGGTATTAACATCATTGTAGAGTGATGTTATGGTTCTATGAATCTCTTATAATTTGGATAGGCATGTAAGAATGGATATTCATGGATTGGTGGAAAAGGATAAGTACAAGAAGAGGCTTGGATTATGTATAATAATATATCTGATTAAAAGATTTGAAAATTTTAATTTTAATTTGATTATTATATTATTTTTAAATTTAATTAAATTTTTTTATAAATTTAATTTTATAATAGTTAACTTGATTAACCGGTTAGATCTGCAAGATCTCCATAAAAGATTATTTAGATTAATTTTATTATTTTTAAATTTTTTAATTTATCAAAAGTTAATATTTAGGTTTACCAAGTTATAAATTTACCGGCATTACTTGAAAAAAAAATTAATAATAAAATTTAAAATTAAGTTTGTTTACGGGTCGATCCTATTTAACATAATTATGTTTTGCTTATTCTTAGTGTTTTTCTCGTTGGTGTCATGAGCCTTCAGTAAACAGAGTAATTCAAAATAAATCACTTAATTGTTTTCTAAATAGTCAGAATCATTACCACTAATTCGAGAGAGAGAGAGAGAGAGGGAAAAGAAAGAGATATTATAATGAGCAATGCCACCTTGTACAAGTTCAGTGATGCTACAAACCATTATTTATACATGGATCAAATCTTTTTTTATCTAATCCTGGAGCTGGAATCTCCTTTTTGTTAAAAAAAAAAAGAACTGAAAAAGAAGAAGACTGCTGTAAGAACTGAGTATGTATAATTTGAAAACCGAGGCAACGAGGCAAAGAAGACTCTGTATCCTGAGAAAAATGTAGCATATTCACTGATGCAAAAGGTCTAAAGCTTTTACCAGAGTGGGTCTAAACCTATTCACATCTAGGGTTACGTTTTGCTGACGTAAATATATTGACTCAACTGCAGACCAGCCCTGTTTCCAAATTGCAGAGGGATCCTTCAAAACTACATGGTCTGCTGGGTATTGCTGTATCAAAGTGCTCTCTTCTACTCTGATTTTGTAGCCCAAGTACCTTATGTTCATCCCCTTTGCAGGCTCTTCGAAGTACGTTCTTGACAGCCATTCTGTTCCTCCGAAGGGAATTACTTGGACTAGCACTGCATTTTCAGGAAGGAAAACAATGTTGGTTAGACCAGCACCATGAACTCCCATCACCACATCACAGGAATTAATAATCTGTGCAAATCCTGATACGTCTGCATCAGGTTCCGCTACGACTACCCTGTATCCCAATCTTCTAGCCATGGTAACTATTTCACCAACATTCGTAAAAGCTCGCGATCTCTTTCTCGAAATGATTAGAAGCCTTGGCCTTCTCTTTGAACCGTTCCTGATTTTAGTTGCCATTGTTTTCTTTAAAGAGTAGGAACTTCTTAGAAACTTCCTGAAGTCCTTCATGGAATATGGAGAACTTGAAGGATCAGGATCAATACTGAGCTCCTTGTTGGTTCGACGTTTGAGGCCGACTGTCATGCTATCGTAGCAATGTATATCTTGGCTGTTATCAATGCTGATCAGCTGATATCTAGAGAGCGCTTTCATTATTGTTTTGAACTTGGAAATCCACGCAGGCCAACCGTTGGTAATAAGAAATTGTACTTCTCCATTGTAGGGTCTAGATGTCAAGAACAGAGGAAGAATTACGTCAGTGAAGGCATGAAAATGGTTTCCTGCATATCCTCCAGCCGAAAAAAGGATTGCCGGAACACTATGATTTTGAGTGCATCGAGGGATATCTGAGGCACCGGTCACAAGTTTTACTGTCCATTCCCTAACCGCACCCATTGCAGCTTGGTCCCCTTTTCGCGCATAAGGCCTAATACTCCATGAAGTATTCTCTGCTGTCAGGATGTCAGTTTCAGATGAGACTATAAAAACAGTGTAGGATTTTCCATCAATCCTGATGTCCCCTTTAATCTCGCAGAAATCTGATCTACCCATAAGAGTGCATAGAGGCTCGATTGTGTTGTTCTTTGTTACAAAATCTGCATCTTCAAAAATTAATCAACATTATCAGAATTAAGTCAGGGAGCTATGAGCTTTCATCATGTGATGTTGGTTGACTCTGTTCACATCCTCAATGATTCAGATTTTTTAAAGCAATTAGAAATTTATTTCTAAGAAATGATCCCAAGTGCTCACCTGCTGCTTTTGGAAGAGAGCTGTTTGTATTGTTGACCATATAAATATCCTTTTCTGCAAAAAACTAAATAAATCATGGAAGAATACACCAACTTTCTTGAGCTCATCATTGCATAGCTAACCGCTGTATTGACATAATTAATCATCACTCTGTTAAAACACACCTTTGACTAACGGTGGGGAGTTGCTTGTATCATTGGTTTTCATGTTCTGTGTATGACTTTCTGCATTAAAATCAAGAAAAAAAAATATTAAGTGGAATTGTAATACTTTTCCAATAATTTTTCATGTTAAAATATATGTTATCAATATTTTTTATTTTAAAAAAATTATTTTTAATAGTAACACATAAAATGATTTGAAAATACTAAAAACATATTAATTTAAAATAAATAAATAAATTTAATTTTTTTTTAAAACAAAAAAATAAATAAGTACTAAGTTGAATGCAATGTAACTTGCTTGAGATTAAACTCAGGTTGACCAACTGAGGTGATCTTTTACTAGCTGATTTATTTTATTTTTCTCTTAAAAAATAGAAAAACTTACCCTTAAATTCCTTCTGAGATCTGCTTGTAGCATTGTCAGTTGAGGTACTATTCATTATAATTTCAGCATCTTCAAAAATCAGTTAAATGGACAATTAATGGACGACTGATGTGATCAATATAGCTGCTTTTCTCAGAAGAAAACACGTAAAAGAAAAATTTACCCCGAATTTCTGATTCTCCATGAGAGCAGTCTGTATCATTGACAATTAATGTACTCCTCATAATTTCTGCTTTTTCATGCGAGCTGCTTGTATCTTTGACAGTTGAACTGCTGCCGCCTAGAGTTTCTGCATCATCAGAAATCAACATTAATTGACATAGACTAAATATAACAAAAAATAATAATTATGTAAACAAAAATATTAGATATATTATAAACTTTATTTGTATTACATAGCCCGCTGCTGACACAACCGAATTAAGCTAGGCAGTCCCTAGCTCCAGAACATTTTTGTGGATCAAAGCTTACCGTTGGCTATCAGCAAAGAGCTGTCTGTATCACTAAAAGGATGAAGCTTCTCATCTTCTTCCATTGATAACCTCAAATTCACTGCATGATCCATATAGGTTAAAGAGGGATAGCAACAAGTGTATATAGCAGACTGAATAATGAATGACTTACAAGCTGATAGAGGGCCCAAGAAAGGCTTAAAGTTGGTGAAGAAACTCAATGCAATGAACAGGCAAGCAACCAATGCCCAGGATCCCAACTTCTTCTGCTCTTGCTTGCTAAAGCTTCTACCAAGTACAGAATCGTACATTTTCACTAACCTAAGCAAGACCTTCCAAGCATCTGTAGCACATTCTTCTGTACACGCGTATATGGCGATGAACAAGATTTAAAACCTTTGTTCAAAGAAGAAGTTGTGCGTCTTAAGCTTCTAAACCCAGTTGTCAAGCACTCTATTTTTCCAGAATGGATGTGGGAAGCAAGATTTTGAAGGCATTACGAATGTTAATAGGAGACGTTGGGGCTTAATATTTATATAGATTTGAAAACTATTGCACCTCACGCATATATTCTGTTAGCTCGAGGAAGATTGTCCAATTGCATGAAATTATGGGCAGTTGAAAGGGACATCGTTGACTGTAGTGACAAACTTCTCTTTTCGTGATTAGGTGATGTTTCTTGCATGTTCTTGAAATTATAATTAAAACTCCGTCCTTGGATTGCAGCTTAATTTGAAAGGTATAATGCAAATTGATTTAGCTCGCACACCATTTAACACAAATAAATGGGTGATTATTACATTGAATACAATCAAGATTTACTGAATTTAATCACTCTTTTAATTCCTAATATTGGCCTAGCTAGTTATATATATATATATTACGTATTTTTCTTATTTACAAAGTAGAGATTTAAACATGGAAAAAGAGAGAGAATTTTTTACTATGTTTGGAATTGAAATATAAATAAAATTTCATAAAAAAATATATTTTTATATTTTTTAATCGTAAATTATATAGAAAATAATTTTAATGAAGGCCTCAACATGTAATTATAACAAAAATAATGATCGTGGGAGGGTTGGAATCGATAAGAATTTTAAAAAAATCATCTCTAAAAAATGTTCATATTTATATTTAGTACCAAATCACCAAACACATGATTATTTCAAGAAATCAGGAAATTAGGTTTTTTTTTTTTTTAAAATCAAAACAGCTAGGTTTATACGCGGAAGCACATTTTTCAACCGACAACTGAGTCGACTCACAGTATTTGATCAATCAGCGAGGAAAGCTGAAGGCATAAAAAAATAAGAAGCTTGTTAGATCGGATAAGACATGTTAACAATCAACATGCATGGTGTTGAAAGGGCAAGGGAGTATTATAGTTTTTGTGTGCTTCGAGGGAATACCTGTGCGCGCGCCATAAACTAATTATGTCTCCTTCCATTTTTTTAATTCTATTTTAATATCTTCCATCTCTTCAATTAATAAACTAATTAGTCTTCCCAAATAAAATAAAATAAAATAAATAAACTAACTAGTTGTCTCCCACGGTATACAACCACCCTTGGATTTATAGCGTTGATTTATAGCTTGATTTTAAGACTTAATTATTTTTAATCGTTAATTTAAATATTTGTTTGGTTTAAACAAGGTATTGTGTAAACTTCGTTAAAAACAAAAAAAGCCATGGCGCATTCAAAACGCTAAAGCCACAAGAAAGACAAACACACCATGGATATCACTCTCTCTTCCTTTCAATGCTTAGAAATGCACACGAGACCTAACTCTCTATACTTTACATTTATTTAGAACGTAAATTAATTAAGTCTTTAAGTGGTTAAGATATCGCATTCACAAATTATTGAAAAGATTATATATAAATAATAGCATTATTGAATGTTCTGGGGGGCTTTTTCTAGCGTGCGTGATAGTTCATATATACGGAAGGAGAGTGCGATTAATTTTGAGCTCGGAGTAAGTGCTGAAATCTTCCCATACATAATATGCTCGAAAAATGGTGTAAACAGCACCTGAGAAAGAGAGAGATCCACGGGGGACTATTTCCATCATTGATGATTTCGTGTCATTCTGAGAAAAGCATTAATTAACCCTTGTAGTGATCAAATTAAGCCTGCAAATTCGGATGATTGGGCTCCATTTTCACTTGATTAATCATAAACGTACAGTACTGTCACAATCAATCACCATGATTTCAATCACTTAACTCGCATGTGCATCCCTTGACGTTTGATTTGCAGGGATGGAGGATTATATAAGTAGTCTCGTCGAAATTAGGTTAAGTGGCCAGTATTCTTACTGCATGTCTCTATCAACTGCGTGTCTGGCTACTTACTGCTATCGCTGTCTCGAGTGATTAGTGGAATGAATATATATATATATATATATATATATATATATCCAGTCCTTCCCTTCTGGAACCAAAGGAAGTTGGTTAGGTGCAATCATGCGTAGAGTCCTTTCTGTTCTTCCTGTTTTCCGCCATGGATGCTTTCTAGATAACATTTTTGTGGGGGGAATCGCTGTCTATCTTAAGAATCCCATGTGGTAGAGAAAATTGGAGATGAAGCAACCAAACTCATGACAAAGGTGATCATTGGTTAGCGTCCACCAGATCTAATTGAAATAGCTTTTTGACTTTTTGCACCTGCGAATTAATCCCCTCACTTTGGAGACACTCAATTGTAAGTCGCGGAGTTGTTACCTAAAATCTCCTTTTGGCCATAGCTTGGAAATGACGAATTTTCGAGATTTTTATCAGGGCACAGGACGGGCACAACTAATTAGTCAGCAAGAATGCTTTTTTTTTTTTTTTGTTCGCAATGAAAAGATATAAAGGGATTCTCTGCTGGATCCCATTTATTCTCTTCATGATCTTCTCAATATTTGGCATTCATTATGTTTCCATAATCTCTGCATACCAATCATGTATATATATGGCAAGAATCCCTCCTGCATCGATCCCCTGTTTAAACATAGAAACAATGTCTAGAAAAACAAGTTAGTATTTACGACATGATATCAAAGTTTTCTACCCCAATAACATCCTTCCTTATCTTCTCTTGAGATTTCACTTCTAAAAACACACTTACATGATATCTCCATTAAACTAGCCTTAAACAACTATCTTTTATAAAAAGCCCAAGTCACTCTCATCTTGCATGATTATGATCTTCTTGGATATATAAAAAATAAGGTTTCTTGTATAGTGTCAATAATCTTTGATGAAAATGGTGTGTTGTCAACAAATCTTGAAGTAGTAGTTTGGCTATATACTGATTAACTAATTTTTTAGTGGTTCAATAGTTCCTTATATGATAGCTCCTCCTCTCAAGTCATCAATAGCAAATCTTTGTACGTTGCTTGACAGGTGTTGGAAACCCTTTATGATACTTGCACATAAGATTGTATTCAATAAGTCGAAGATGAGTTGCAGTCCC
Source organism: Populus ilicifolia (assembly GCA_015708895.1). Classification (NCBI taxonomy): domain Eukaryota; kingdom Viridiplantae; phylum Streptophyta; class Magnoliopsida; order Malpighiales; family Salicaceae; genus Populus; species Populus ilicifolia. The sequence goes on from SRLM01000918.1 coordinate 110,394, forward strand.
TAAACAAATGTATTTCTTCTTTACAAGATTATTTACACAAAGCAAAATCTTTTACTTTATCTTTTTATGGTGCAGGAAAATAATGGACGAGGATGAGTTCATCATTTACATTCTTTGAGGATTAGGATTTGAATTTGTTCCTATAGTAGTAGCATCAAATTTTAGAGATATTTTTTATCACTTATAGGAGTTATTGACAAACTCTGTGATTTTGAAATTCGACTTTAAGGAGCACGAACAACTACTTCTAATATTGCTTTTTATATAAATTATCGTCGAATAAACCCAAAGCCATAGGTGAATCGTGGTACTTGTGGTCGTAATGGTTGAAATTCAATTGGAATTGCTTCATCATCACAACTAAAGAGACTCAATTCTCTTGCTCAAATAAAGGTTCCTTTGAAGCTCGTAAAAAACAATTTTCAAATTATGGTGGCCATGGACATGGTGACATCACTTGTTTTCGATGCAGGGGCCTAATCATAAAGCAGACGAATGTTTTGCTTTCGATGAAGAAGCTGATTAATATAAAGCTTCTGCTACTATCAAAATTAGAGAGATTGCAGATGAGACCTGGTATTGTTATATTGGTGCAAACCAGCATATGACCTTTAACATAAATGAAGTCCAAGGTAGTAACCATTATCTTGACAATGATTACGTCATGGTTGACAATGATCATGATTTACTTATCACTAGCACTAGACACATTATTTTTCTTGCTACTAATCTTAAGCTAAATGATGTTCTTATAGTTCTTGCAATTAAGAAGAAATTGTTGTTTGTCTCTTAATTTACAAGGGATAATAAATGCTTTTTTTTTAAATCCATATGGATTTATTCTCAAGGAAATGAAGACAAGGGCTCAATAAAGGATGAGTTGTATCCGATTAAGGTGATTTTTAAGGGCTCAATGAAGGATGAGTTGTATCCGATCAACCTATAACAATTCTAAGGGCTTAATGAAGGATGAGTTGTATCCGATCAACCTGCAACAACTTTTAAAATCTCAAGTTAGATTTTTAGCCAATAAAGTACCTAGTAGCTCGTGGAATGCACAACTTGGCCATTCTTAGGCTGAATTTTTACAAAATTATATTGACCATCTATGAATAAACAAATGCCTTTTATTCATATATATATATATTAAATGTTATTTACTCACTAAGTTGATTGAACTCACCTCTCATTTTTAATATTATTTCAGGTTATTAGTTTCTGATAGTAAGTAAACTTTGTTGAGTGTTCTTTCTTCTTCATTTTTAGTCGGTATGCCTTGATTGTTTTGCAAGGCTTTCTTTTTAGTTTTGATTTGATGTCTTAAACACTCCATTGTTACCTTATTTTGATTAAGTTTGGATTTTGACAAAGTAATGAGTATTATGGATTATTGTTTTTGTTTTAATTACTGATGAGAAGTTTTGAACTATCATTTAGTTTCATTAGTTTTGAATAATATAATATTTCTAAAGATTATAAAATGTTGTGTATTTTTAAATAATTTACTCTTTGGATATGCTTATTCTGAGACTTAACTAGTTGGGGTGTCCGTTCGATAAACGCTCTCGCGTTATCGATTATGAACCCAGGATTTAGATCGTGGCAATCACTGTCACTCAAATAAGGTATTTATTGTCTCTTCTTTAAAAGTTTGGTCTTGATGGCACTAAACCTATAAGCATTGCACTAGCTTTAGGGCTTTTCATGTTTACTGTTGATAGTACTCCCTTAGCTAATCCTACCTTTTATCACTATTTGGTTGGCTCACTACAATATCTTACCTTGACCAAACCCAATATCTTATATGTTGTTCATTAATTCTATCACTTCACTAAAATTAGAACTTACCACTTGAATAAGAAAAGGTGTTTCTAGACTCAATATGAAATGGAAGAGAGGTCTCCTATTACTTTATGCTTTTAGCCAATTGATCAAAAAAATCAAATGCTTTATTTGATTTTTTGTCGTAAAACTCACCATTACACATGGTTGATATTAGCTTTTTAAAATTTATAGTAAGAGAGTCGTAGAAGAAACTCACTAGCCTTCACATCTCAAAACCATGGTGGGGGCAAGTATTTAACAAGTTTTTAAATCTTTTCCAAGCTCAGTGAAATAACGCATTTGACGTTATAAGGTGATTAGTATTTAAAAATATATTTTTATCAAGGTTTTATGTCATCATTTTTGCACTTGAAGTATCAATAACTCTTTAACTAAAGCATATTTTATAATAATATATCTAATAATACAAGATATCTTTAATTTATAGTAAATGTTCATTTTAAATGCAGGTCTATCAAATAAATAAAAGGATTGATTGATAAATTTAAGAACTAAAATTCAAAAGATAAAGAGATGACCAAACTTAAAAAAGAGATGCCAGTGCAGTCCAAACCGGAACACTATTTGATAATTTGGTCATATCTAAAATTGTAGATCTCAGATTTGGATCTATTTTATATGGATAGAAAGGTAAAACATAGGCCTACAACTTAATATGGAGTCTAAGATTTAAAAAGGTTATTTTTAAGTCCAAATTATAGCAATAAAAAAGAAGTCCAAATCTATCCTTCAGCCTGAGCACTATTCAATATTTGGCTTATATATGGAGTTCTAGAAGTCCAAATAACTTGAAGTTTTTACATAAAAAAGCTAAGATAATTTCCTACAACTTTCATGTTTTAAGTGATTTTAATTTTGACATTATTAATGATATTTTGGGCAGATAAGAGAAAATAAGGATTGTCACCAAGTCAAGAGTTTGTCACCCACTCATCAATTAGTCATCAAATTAATATTTTCCAATTTTGGCCTACAAAAGGAGGCATTTTCCATGCATTTAGGTATTTTGGTTTCCAAATCAAGATCATACTCTTACTTTCTCTCTTTGTAATGCTTATGCATTGTTTTCATTAATATCAAGTTTATGCCTTTCATTTCCTTTCATTTACTTAGTTAACTTTTATCTTATTTGTGTTCTTACTTTATTTATTTATTTTTCTTTCTTTTATTATGTTTAGTTAAGTTTATTATGTCAAAGTGAAAAGGTTACACTAATGGTGTAAGAACAAGTATAGTGTAAACGTAATATGAATTTTAATGTTTGATACTAACATGTTTCATACTTGTTATCTTATTCACTCTTTAATACTTTACTTATTAAATGACTAATCTAAATTTATGTTGTCTAACACTTGGTACAACAAATACTTGGCATTCTCATAACTCATACTGTATGGTATAACCGACACTTGAGCTATGAAAGGAACTTGATTTGTTGTTAACATAGGTTATAATCATGAATCCCTGACAAGATTTACAAGTATTAGCATTAATCAAATAAGATAACTAATGTGATCATGTTAACTATTTATAATCTATTTGGAACCTCCTTTATGTGTGGTTTCCATTTGAATAATAAGAGTTTATACTATACTTGTTTAACATACCATTAGTGAAACCTTTAACTTTGATATTTGTTATTATTATTGTTTAATCCTTACATTAATATTACTTTACTTGTTAAATAGCTAATCTACATTTATGTTCTTAAAGTTTGTTGGTTAAGAGGCAAGATAATACATGAAGGTATACTTTATCTAGCTAGGTGAAGATACTCTCTAAGAGTTTAAAAATTAGGTTGATCATTGAATTGTAGAGGTTCATTACCTTGAACACTCCCTTCACCCTCTACATCTTCAGCATTAGCCATGATGGAAAAACATTATATAACAATAAATGAATATGAAAAGAAAGAAAAAAGGGAAAGGAAAAGAAGGTTAAAAATAAAAGTAAATAAAACATAAAAAATAAAGTAATAGCTTAAAAATAAAAATACAACAAATTATAAAATTCACACTCCAAAGAATAAGCAAAATTGGAAAATTCACACTCTAAAGAATAAGCAATATTAAAAACAATAAACATTAAAAAATAATTATAACAAGCATGAATAAAGAGTAAATGAAACATAAAAAAATAAAGAAATAGCTTAAAAATAAAAATAAAAATATAATAAATTAAAAAATTCACACTCCAAAGAATAAGCAAAAATAGAAAGTTCACTTTAAAGAATAAACAATATTAACAATAGTAAACATTAAAAAAATAATTATAATAAGCATGAATAAAGATGCGGTAATATCAACTAGGTACTTTAAACGGTAAATATAAGAAAAATAATCACAACAATAGAACAAGATAAAATAAAATAAACAAGAGACAATAAAACCAACCTTATAATATAAACAATAAATATTATAAACTAATTAGAATAGACATAAAAAAAATGATTGAACCAACTAAAATCCAATAATTAGTAGTCCAATCCATAATTCAATATCCAAAAAGTTGAGGTTAATGTTTTTTTAAGCGGTAAAACCAGCCAATTGATTTATCAAGTACTTTCATATTAAATAAGACGTTGAATCAAGCAATCTTTATGTCAAAAATAAAGTTTATGCATAAAAATTCAAGATTATAACATTTTCTAAATGATTTCTAAAATTTCTTTGCAATAATAAAATATTCATGAAGAAAATAAAAAGATAAACATTAAGATTCATTCATATCTTAAAGAACTCACCTTAACCATCATTATCCTTAATTTGAATCCAAAAAAGAGATTAGTCAACCATAATTATATATAAAAACATATTAATAAATATGAAATAACTTGAATCAAATTGAAATAATAAGTTTTACAAACTAAAAAACTGAAATCTACAAAGAAGAACACAACATAATTTTAATAAAAATTCATACACAGATATGATGCTAACTTTAAATAGTAATTTAGACCCTTCTAGAAGTCTTTTCTAGAGATGACTATTAGAGATATATTTATAGGAAATTCTATCACCTTCTCAGATCATTAAAGAACAACTCATTTGAACACCTGGATCAAAAGTTATGGGTAAAAAACTGAAAAGTGTTCTGAAAAATCAAATCAGACCAGTTTGAAAACCACTTTGGTGCATGTTTTTCTTCCTCCTTTATAAGCTGTCTTTTTTTTTTAACTAAAAATAATGTAACAATATCCCCTCTAGCTTTTATCCATATATTTGCCCTCTTGGATCAATGAATTACCTAAAATAAATCAATTGTTATTTGTTGTGTGGACATATAAGATCATGAATTGTACTTTGACTGATTTGAGGCTGAATTTAAGCATCATATAAGGATACAAATGTACTTATTATTTGGGCTAAGATTGATATTGAAACCTTGAGTGTCAAGGTTGAAGTTTGCATAGAATACAAGGTAAGTTTGAGCTTGAAATAGATTATATGATAATCTTTTCTAGGATTAGAATAAAATTAATTTTTTAGGAAACACTAAGAGCACTTATTTCAAGATTTGCTTCAAACTTTAACTAATTTTCTCTTCAATTTATTGTTTTGAATTTTGATATTAATTTTTTTGACATAATCTGTTTATGCTCGAAAAAACTATTGAAATATTAAAAGAAACTTCATTACTAAAAAGTACATCAATTATTATAAAAAATCCAATTAGAAACAATAAATACATATATAAAATAAAAGACTTAATGATACTTTTGATGCATAATCACACCCCCCCAACTTAGATTGTGCTAGTCCTTATGCAAAACAAAACATAAATCCTTTAAAATAAAAATAATAATAATAACCATAATTAGGCTTGACTCATCACATTTGAAGGACCTATCATGCAAACATTGATATCTTCAACTTAGTGTATACACAATAGCAAATAAAGAAAAATAAACTTACTCAGATTCTCTAAATCAAATATCCATATAAAATTTCAAATTCAATCGTATTTATCATGCAATTAACATAATTGATTCACATGAAAACTCAACGTGTAATCTTACCTTCTCACTGCTACAAACAAGGTAGCAAACTAGAGAAATATATATATCTATAGTTTTTTTTTAAGATATTATTTATTTTTTGTCTTTAAGTGGTCACCTTTTTTTGACGTGAATACAAACATTTGTGGTGAATGCACTCAGTTACTCACAAAGTCATAAACTTAAAGTATTTTTGCATACTCATATTTTAAGCTGTCGTTTGATGTAAAGATAAATATTTGTGATGAATATTCCTAATTACTAAGCAACTTAAAACATTGGAGTAGATAGAAATTTTTTACATATTTATTTATTTGATTGTCTAATAATTATTACTCTATTTACTTAAACCTTATTTAGGACTAGATAAAAAGGGATGATAATAAGTAAAACATCACACTTATCTTTTATACATAATCACATAACTCACATAACTTTTACAAGGAAAGATGTACTTCAATAATCTTAAAGAGAACCAAAAGTATGTTATATCTTGCTTTATAAGATATTATCTATCCTAAATTAAAGCATGTAATCTTCAACACAATAATGAATCTAAAAATGTAGTGTTAATCCTAAACAAGTCTTACTCACCTACGAATGCATTTTTTTTCCAAACAAGCATGACCATCTTAAGCATTCAACATAATTAAATATCTAAAATTAAGTTTTAGATTATGCTCAATGTGAAAAGAAGAAGAAGAAAAGAATAAAGATTAGAAAATTGTTATTCCTTTTTTTTTCAAAGATGAATTTTTAATTGAATTGGACATGAGCTGACTTTTTGCTTCATTCTTTTTTTTTTACTTGCATACCACAACTAAAAGAAAACATTAGACCAGTTTTTTTTATGTCAATAAAGAACCTCACACCCTCTAACTTAGAATAATGATTTGTCCCTAATGCATGAACAAGTAAGCATAAGAGTTGGAAAAATAAAAGAAAAAGAAAAAAAAAACTCATTACTTGTGATACTATAATGATATTAGATCTTCAAGATCCAATGTTTTAACTTCAATCACACAGTTTTCAAGATAAAATTTCAATTAATGACCATTTACTTTGAAAACATTTCCATTCTTAGGATTTTCTACCTCAAAGGCACCATGCTCATAGATGAATTTAATCATAAATGGACTAATCCATTTTGTCCTTAACTTTCTAGGAAAGAGATGTAATCATGAATTATACAAAAGAATGTTTTGACTAATATTAAAGGATTTTTTAAGAATATATTTATCATGCAAAGTTTTCATCTTATGTTTTGAAATTTTTGCATGTTTAAATGCTTCATTTCTCAGCTCCTTTAATTCATCCAATTGAAGCTTTCTATTTTTTCCAACCTTGTTTACATTGTCATTGAATTATTGGATGACTTAATATACATAGTGCTCAATTTCAATAGGGAGATGATAAGGCTTTCCATAAGCTAACCTATAAGGAGACATTCCTAAAAAGATTTTGTAAGCAATACGATAAGACCACAAAGTATCAACTAGTTATAAGGACTGATCTTTATGGTTTGGGATGACCGTTTTTTCTAAAATATTCTTGATCTCTTTATTTGCCAACTTAACTCGGCCACTAGTCTGTCAATGATAAGAGGTATTAACTTTGTGAATTACACCATATTTTCTCATCAACATCCTAATAGACTTGTTACAAAAATGCTTTTTCCCACAACTAATTATAGCCCGAGGCATGCCAAAACGAGATAAAATATTTTCTTTCAAGAATTTAACCATAATTTGATGGTCATTGGTTCGAGATGTAATGGCCTCCACCTATTTAAACACATAATCAATATCTACAAGTATGAATTGGTAGCCACATGAACTTGGAAAATATCTTATGAAATCCATCCCCCAACAATCATATATTTCCAAAACAAGAATGGGGTTAAGGGGCATCATGTTACACCAAGTGAGGTTACCTAGTCGTTAGCATCAGTAACATGCAACACAAAAGGCATGAACATTTTTAAATATGGTGGGCCAATAAAAATCACATTGTAAGATCTTCACAATGGTTTTCTTTTTAAGAGAAATGCCCACCACAGGCCAATACATGATAAAAATTAATGATACTTGGAATTTCATGATTAGGAATGCACCGCCTAACAATTTGGTCAGGTAAGTATTTAAATAGGTAAGGTAATCCCAAAAAAAGGTACGCGTATTGCGTAAAAATTTTTATTTGTCAAGTTTAGACCAATGAGAAGGAATTTGACTTGTGGCTAGGTAATTTGTTATGCTAGTATGCCATACAGAACTAATATAGAAGACAGTACCTGTAAAAAATAAATTTTCATCAACAAAGAGTTTATTTATTAGAGATTCATTAATTATAGTCTTTTCACTTCAAAGATGGGACAAATGATCTGCCACTACATTCTCTACTCCTTTTTTATCTTAAATTTTAAGGTTAAACTCTTGAAGTTGGAGAATCCATAGAATCAAACGTGGTTTGACATCTTATTTTATGAGCAAGTATTGCAATACTGTATGATCAGTGAAAACAATATTAAAAGATCCAACCAAATAAGACCTAAACTTGTTTAATGCAAAGACCATAGTTAGGAGTGCTTTTCTAGTTATAGTGTAATTCAATTAAGCATCATTTAAAGTCTTGCTAGCATAATAAATGACATGAGGCTTCTTATTTTTTCTTTGCCCTCTCACCGCAAAATCATTGGCATCACACATCAGTTCAAATGGTAAAGACTAATTAGAAGCTTGTATAATTGGTGTAATGGTCAACAATCCTTTAAACTTTTCAAAAGCTTCTTGACATTTAGATGTCTAATCAAATTGGACATCTTATGAGAACAAGTTACACAATGGTTTGGTAATGGTATTAAAAGAATAGATGAATCTTTAGTAAAAACCAACGTGTCCTAAAAAAGATCTCATATCTTTCACAATCCTAGGGGTAGGTAATTTTTGAATAATTTAAATTTTTGACTTATCTATCTCTATTCCTTTTGAAAAGACAATATGACCTAAAATAATGTCATGTGTCACCATAAAATAACACTTCTTCCAATTAAGTACAAGATTGCTCTCTTCACACCTTTCAAGAACTTTTTCTAAATGTATTAGAAACAACTCATAAGAATCTCCACAAATTGAAAAATCATCCATGAAAACTTCCAAAAAAGTTTCCACTATATCACTAAAGATACTCATCATATACCTTTGAAAAGTGGCTGGTGCATTACACAAGCCAAATGACATTCTTCTATAAGCATAAGTACCAAAAGGATAAGTGAAAATGGTTTTTTCCTGATCTTCTAAGGAAATCTCAATTTATTTGTAACCTGAGTATCTATCAAGAAAACAATAGAAAGCTCTTCCAGTTACTCTTTCAAGCACCTAGTCTAAAAATAAAAGCAGAAAATGGTCCTTCTTAGTCATGTTCAACTTACGATAATCAATACATATATGCCATCTAGTTTTAAGTTTGCAATGGGGTAAATGATACTTGTATCAAGTAGCTTAAGCACTTCACCTCTCACTACTTCCTCATGTTTGGGTTCAATCGTTTTTGCATTTGCCTTATAGATTTAACCTCTTCTTCAAGATAGATTCTATATGTATATAAAAGAGGGCTAATTTCTTTTCAAGTCCGTAATTGTCCACCCAATTGCTTTCTTGTGTTTTCTCACCACTCTCAAAAGTTTTTGTTCCTGTTTTATGCTAAGCTTTGATGAGATCACAATAAGATATGATTCATCTTTCCCTAGAAATGCATGTTTAAGATCACTCGATAAAGACTTCCTTTTTAGTTTATAAGGTTGGATAAGAGATGCCTTAACTTTCACTTGGGCTGAAATCAAAGGCTCAAATGATGGGGTCTATTAACTTATTGACATAATAGGTATTAGATCTAGATAATTCTCGAGCTTTCTTACTTTCTCATCATCACATTCCAAAGAATAAAATTTTTCATCATGAATTAAAGTTCTCTCTAATGGATCTTTTATTCATTCTCTCTCAAAGTGTTATTAACAAACTATTTGGATCAAATCTACCTTTTTAATTTTCTCATGTTCACCAATTTGTTTAGAAACATTCAATATGTTCATCTCCATAATCATATTCCCAAAAGACAATTTCATTATCGTATTCCTACAGTTAATTAAAGCATTGGATGTAGCTAGGAAAGGTCTACCTAAGATGACTAGGATTGGAGCATTAGATCCTTGAATAGCTGCGGTGTCTAACAATATAAAATCAACAGGAAAGTAGAATTTATCTATTTGAACCAACACATCGTCAACAATACCCTTGGAAATCTTAATTGACCTATCAACTAATTGAAGGGTGATTCAAGTAGGCTTGATTTCTCTTAAACCTAATTGTGTGTAAACAGTGTAGCTTAATCTATCTAATAACTTCTAATAATGCATGAAATGGTTAGACAACTAGGAACTTTGTATTTGAGAGGGATCTTAAACTGGATGATGACACTAGCATGTTTAGTTAAAAAAGCTCTTTCTTTCACATTTAATCTTCTTTTGACTGTGTATAAATCCTTAAAAAACTTTGCATAAGACGGGACTTGTGTAATTGCATCAAAGAGTGGAATATTGATTTTCAATTGTTTGAATAATTCACAGATTTCTGAGTTCATAAGATCATGTTTAAGTTTCCCTAACCTTTATGGAAATGGTGCTCTAGGAATAAATTCTAAATCACTCACTTTAACTCTAATTTTTCTTGAATCATCTCCTTTCTTACTCATTTCTCTCTCATTTATGTCACCTTTCTTTTCACTCAAACTCTCATTTGTCACTTGTGTTGTGATTCCTTTTTCACTTTCCTTAGATTTCTCCTCCACAATCCTTTTAAGAATCCCAAAACCTATACCTTTATCAACAATCTTTCACTTATAAGGGTGGTGATGGCTTGGACTTGTTCATGGTTTGAAGGTTCACTAGGTGAGGATTCACTCATATGTACCTAACCTCTAAGATTAGGCATTGGTTAAGCTGAGATTTTTCTCTTCTCTTGAATGTTTAGTGATTGAGTCAACTTAGTTAGTTGACTTCGAATGTTATCTAAGGTCTTATTGGTTTAGTCTTGAAATTTCTAAGCTTGGTTATTGATTCCTTCTTATATTTTCATAAATTATTGAAGAGTATCCTCTAGGGATCTTTTGTGAGGTGGTTGGTACATGTTATGTGTAAGAGCATGAAATGATTGGGGTGAAGGTTGAAATGTTTGAGGTACTAAAGAGCCCTCATTTCTCCATCCAAAATTTAGGTGGTTCCTCCATCCAAGATTATAGGTATCAGAGTAGGGATTGCCTACTGGTTTGCAAAGTGCTTTCTAATATTATTTGAATAAGAAGGTTGGCTATATAACACTTCTTTGAAGGTTGGAATGGTAGGACACTCAGATGTCCTAAGCCCTTTGTTTTTACACACAACACAACTGTCCTCTCGCTGTTTACTCATCATATGCACTTTTTTAAGCTCAAGAAACTCTATTTTTCTAGTCAATGAGGCTAATTTAATATTGAGATCATCAGTTTTTTTCAATTGGAACTTACCACTTGAATGAGAAAAGGTGTTTCTAGACTCAACATGAAGTGGGAGAGAGGTCTCCTATTGCTTTATGTTTTTAGCCAATTGATTAAAAAAATTAAATGCTTCATTTGTTTCTTTGTCATAAAACTCATCATTACACATGGTTGATACTAGCTTTTTAAAATTTATAGTAAGAGAGTTGTAAAAGAAACTCACTAATCTCCATATCTCAAAACTATGGTGGGGGTAAGTATTTAACAAGTCTTTAAACCTTTCCTAAGCTTGGTGAAATGACTTATTTGGACTACAAGAAAAATTCATCATTTGACATTGCAAGGCCGCCGTCCTATGAGTGGGGAAGTATTTTTTCAAAAATTTAGCTTGCATTTCCCTCCATGTACTTATAGACCTAGGATGTAGGAAGTTTAGCCAAAGCTTGGCTTTATCCTTTAGAGAGAATGAGAGCAATTTAAGCTGAATAGTTTTCTCAATGCATATTCTATCAATAAAAGTATTATATACCTCTTCAAAGTCCTTAATGTGTATTTATGGATTTTTAAAATTCATATCATGATATGTGGAAAGAAGTTGGATCATACCTGATTTCAAATTGAAAGTTTGTTGGTTAAGAGGCAAGATAATATATGAAGGTGTACTTTATCTAGTTAGGTGAAGATACTCTCTAAGAGTTTGAAAATTAGGTTAATCATTGAATTGTGGAGGTCCATTACCTTGAACACTCCCTTCACCCTCTACATCTCCAACAATAGCCATGATGAAAAAAATAATATAACAATTATACAAATATAAAAAGACAGAAAAAAGAAAAAGGAAAGGAAGGTTGCAAATAAAAGTAAATGAAACATAAAAGATAAAGTAATAGCTTAAAAATAAAAATACAACAAATTAAGAAATTCACACTCTAAATAATAAGCAATATTAACAATAATAAACATTAAAAAATAATTATAACAAGCATGAATAAAAAGGTGGTAATATCAGCCAGGTACTTCAAACAGTAAATATATAAAACAAATCATAATAAAACTACAAAAAAATAAAATAAAATAAATAAGAAGCGGTAATACCAGCCAAGTACTTCAAACAATAAATATAAAAAAAATAATCACAACAATAGAACAAGATAAAATAAAATAAACAAGAGGCAATAAAATCAGTCTTATAATATAAACAATAAATATTATAAACTAATTAGAATAGACATCAAAAGAAAAATGGTTGAACCAACCAAAATCCAATAATTAGTAATCAAGTCTAAAATCCAATATCCGAAGAGTTGAGGTCAATGCTTTTTTAGGCGGTAAAACCAGTCAATTGATTTATCAAGTACTTTTGTATTAAGGAAGATATTGAATCAAGCAATCTCTATGTCAAAACTAAAGTTTATGCATAAAAATTCAAGATTATAACATTACCTAAATGATATCTAAACTTTCTTTGCAATAATAAAATATTCATGAAGAAAATAAAAAGATAAACATTTAGATTCATTTATATCTTAAAGAACTCACCTCAACCACCATCATCCTTTATTTGAATCCAAGAAAAAAATTAGCCAACCATGATTATATATAAGAACATTTTAATAAACATGAAATAACTTGAATCAAAATGAAATAATAAGTTTTACAAACTAAAGAACTAAAATCTACAAAAAAGAACACAATACAATTTTAATAAAAATTCAAATACAAATATGATGCTAACTTTGGATAACAATGTAGATCCTCTTAAAAGCTTTTTCTGGAGATGGCTATTAAGACATATTTATACAAAATTCTATCATCTTTCCAGATCATTAAAGAGCAACTCATTTGAACACCTGAGTCAGAAGTTATAAGCAAACAACCTAAAAGTGTTCTAAAAAATCAAATCATGCTCGCTTGGAAACCACTTTGATGCATATTTTTCTTCCTCCTTTATGAGCTGTCTCTTTCTTCTTTTTTATTCAAAATAATGTAATAATGTTCCCTTCAATTTTCCATCAATGTGCTTACCCTCTTGGATCAATGGATTACCTAAAATAAATCAATTGTTATTTATTGTGTAGATATAATTATATATTGTACTTGGGCTGATTTGAAGGATGATTTAGGACTAAATTTAAGTATCATATAAGGATACAAATATACCTATTATTTAGGCTAAAATTGACATTAAAACCTTGAGTGTTTGATGATTGAAGTTTACACAAAATATAAGGCATGTTTGAACTTGAAATAGATCATATGATAATCTTTTCTAGAATTAGAATATAATTGATTTTTTAGAAAAAAATTGGAGCACTTATTTAAACCAAGATTTGCTTCAAACTTCAACTAAATTTCTCTTTAATTCTTTGTTCCGAATTCTGACATTAAATTTTGTGACATAGTTCGTTTAAGCTTCAAAAACCTATCGAAACATTAAAAGAAACTTTATTACTAAAAAGTATATCAATTTTTATAAAAAAATCCAAATAGAAACTATAAATATATATATAAAATAAGAGACATAATGATACTTTTAATGCACAATCAATGAGGTTTTAAGGATTCCTCTCATCCTTATCATGTATGTCATCTCTATAAAGCTTTGTATGGTTTAAGGCAAACCCCTCACGCTTGGTACCTGGAATTCAGTACTTATATCCAGCAGATGAGCTTCACATTATGTCTCTATGATCAATCTTTATGCTATCAAACTCAAGGATCAAACATTCTTATTTTACTCATTTCTATTGATGATATTTTTTTGAAGAGGAAGTTCTTTTTCACAGATTTTTAACCTTTCTACCACTTTTTATATGAAAGACCTTGGTGATATTCACCACTTCTTAGTTTTCAAATCACTTCTGATAAGTCCACCATCATTGTAAGACCCAAACTTTTAGCTCAAGTCAGTCCAAATCCAACCTAAGTTAACTTAGATATATAAGAAAAAGTTGCAAGAGAATTCTTCTTCTAATTATTGTAGCTGTCATGACGATCCCCTTATTAAACCAAAGATTTTAGTTTTTGATCTCAAGTTTTTGGTTCAAGAAAGGTGGAAGTAGCAATTAAGTGATTCTCTTTCATGTTACTTTCAAATATAGTTTGTTTATGAGATTATAATTTATAAGGATTTGAAGTTTATATTGTTAAGATTGATTTATGATTACTAAGGATTTAATGTTAGGTGTGATTTTGAGTATGTTATTAGAAATAAGGATTTGTGAGTTGATTTGTTCAAATTAATTTTTATAAGTTAAGAAATTCATTTTAACCTTACTGGAAAATCTGGACAAAATGGTCTTGACGTTGAAGGTGATGAAATGTTATTTTGGTCCTTGATTTACACAAATTACAGTTAAGTCCCTAAACTTTAAAAAAATTATAATTTGACCCCTAAATGTATTTTGAAATTCTGGTTAAGTATGATGAATCTCAATTTGATAATTGATTTAGAATATTTTCAGCTTAGTCCCTTATTTTTGATAATTTATATTTTAGTCCATGAACTTTATAAAAGTTATAGTTTGGTCCCTGATTTATTCTAGACATAATTAAGGATGGGTTATGGGTAAAATTTTAATATGGTTATGTATTTACAATTTGATCCTTCAATTTTGATAAAATTATGTTTTAGTCCTTATTTTGAAAAATTATTGTTTTGGTCCCTAAACTTAGAAGATTAAACTTGATTTTATTTTGTGCATTGAAATATTTTATTTGCATTGTTTTTTAGTATATTTTGTATATTATCATATGTTTCCCTAACAATTATCAATAGAATTTTCGAATCTTTTATTTGATATTTCTTTTAGTTTTATATTATTTTGGGTGAGTGAAATAATTTTTAATATATATATAATACAAATAAATATGTATGTTGATTATAGGATGAGTATGACTAGTTAATCTTTTGAATATTTACTCTATTTTTCGAGTACTCATTTATTCTTGAATTTGCACTCGCATTCTATTGAACTAAATTATAATTGATTTGATATATATTTCTTTGATGATTTTGCGAATATCTATTAGGTCTTGATGTGAGACTTGTCAATAACTCCATACTATTATAAAATAGTTATCCTATATGCATATAATATTTTGTAAACCTAGTTGGTGAGAGGGGTGTCAACATGTGGCGACTGATCCTTCCACAGTGGTTACTTTCGGGTGTCATTTGATTTCTAACTTTTATTTCCGTACTTCATAATAATATGCTTAGTGTGTATATTTATATCAAGATAAATCAACTTAGAAATTATATATATATATTAAATGTTATTTATTTACTAAGTTGGTTGAACTCATCTCTCATTCTTAATATTATTTCAGGTTGTTAGTTTCTGATAGCAGGTAGACTTTGTTGAGTATTCTTGCTTCTTCAGTTTTAGTTGGTATGTCTTGCTTGTTTTGTAAGACTTTCTTTTTAGTTTTGATTTAATGTCTTAGACACTCCATTGTTATCTTATTTTGATTAAGTTTGGATTTTGACAATGTAATGAGTATTATGGATTATTGTTTTTGTTTTAATTACTGATGAGAAGTTTTGAACTATCATTTAGTTTTATTAGTTTTGAATAATATAATATATTTAAAGATTATAAAATGTTGCGTATTTTTAAATAATTTATTCTTTGGATATGCCTATTTTGAGGCTTAATGTAGATGGGGTGTCCTTTCAATAACGCTCCCGTATTGTCGATCATAAACCCGAGATTTAGATCGTGGCAATGACTATCACTCAAACAAGGTATTTATTGTCTCTTCTTTAAAAGTTTGGTCTTGATGGCACTAAACCTATGAGCATTCCACTAGCTTTAGGACTTTTCATGTCTACTGTTGATAGTACTCCCTTAGCGAATCCTACCCTTTATCACTATTTGGTTGGCTCACTACAATATCTTACTCTGACCAAACCCGATATCTTAGATGTTGTTCATCAAGTCTATCACTTCATGTAAACACCTTATGATACTCATCTTATTGCTGTTAAAAGGATCTTTTGGTATCTAAATGGTATTTTCAATAATGATCTTCACTACATTTGAACCCCTATTCATGAACTTTATGGATTTTATGATGCAGATTGGACTTGTTGTAGAGATTATAAATGTTCTATTACTGGTTTTGCTATCTTTTTTGTTTAGAGATAACTTGATATCTTAAAAGGTTAAGAAACAAGATATTATGTCTTGGTCGATAATTAAGGCTCAATATCATACCTTAAGCATCAACTAAAACTGAGCTTATATGATTTGTGCATTTATTTAAGAATATAGGTTATTGTGTTCCTCCACCTTCTCTGTACTATGATAATATCAGTACTATTTATATGACTAAAAATTTATTTTTCAAACAAAATACATCAACATTGATGTTCACTTTATTTATAAACAAGTTGGGACTTGTGTTATTTTCTTAATATCTATTCCAAGATCTAATTAAATTACTGATATTTTTACCAAACCCCTTTATGCTACAAAGTTCATTCCAGTCCGTGGTAAGCTCTATCTCAGTTCAACCTTGCCTCAAGCTTGAGGGGGCATGAGACATATGAAGGGATTCCTATTTATTCTCTTCATGATTTTCTCAATACGTGTCATTCATTATGTTTTCATAATATGTGCATACAAATCATAGAAATAATGTATATACATAGCAAGAATCACTCCTGCATCAATCCCCTGTAATGCCTATAACAATACATAGAAAAACAGGTTAGCTTTTTCTACACGCAAGACTAAAGTTCTATAGCAACAAGCAAATCTCTACCCTGGTATTTGTGTTGCTTAAGGAGGTCAACATGAACTCTTTTTTATCTGTGGATGGATGAGTAGTGCCTTTGGCTCTTTAACCTCCTTGTAGTAATAACAGGATTAGGTCAGGTAAATGTACAATCATTCTCTTCTGACCACTCTTGGTCAGAGCAGGCAGCCAGAGTATACAAAATGAAGATCTTGCATCGCTAAGAAAACCAACATGACTGTATATAAAATGAATTTTTACTGTGAAACTTGTAAGAAAACAATGAGGTAATGCTTCGTATCATGAGAGAAACGTATTCACTTATGCAGAAGTTCTAAAGCTTTTACCAAAGTGGGTCTAAACCTATTCACATCTAGCGTTACATTTTGTTTGTCCAAGTATATTGAACGAAATGCCAACCAACCCTGTTTCCCGATAACAGAGGGATCCCTTAAAACTACATGGTCGGCTGGGTATTGCTGTATCAAAGTGCTCTCTTCTACCTTAATTTTGTAGTCCAAGTACCTTATGTTCATTTCCTTTGCAGGGTCTTCAAAGGAGACTCTTGATGCCCATTCTACCCTTCCAAATGGAACTACTTGAATCAAGATTGCATTTTCAGGAAGGAAAACAATGTTGGTTAGGCCAGCACCATGAACTCCCATCACTACATCACAAGAGTTGATGATTTTTGCAAATCCTGATACATCTGGCCCAGGCTCTGCGACAACTACTTGGTAGCTCAAGCTTTCTGCCAGTTCAGCAATTTCACCAACATTTGTGAAAGCTCTTGATCTCTTTCTTGAAATGATTAGAAGCAGAGGCTTTCTCTTATCGCCATCCCTCATTTTGACTGCTGTTATTTTCTTTAAGGAATACGAACTTCTTAAAAACTGCCTGAAGTCCTTCATAGAATATGGAGAGGTGGAAGAATCGATGCTGAGCTCTTTGTTGTTTCGACCTTTAAGGCCAATTGTTAGGCTCTGGAAGCAATGCATATCATGTCTGTCATCGATGTCTATGATCTCATATCTAGACAGTGCCTGCAATAATGTTTTGAACTTTGCAATCCACGAAGGTTTTCTGTTCGTAATGAGAAATTGTACTTCTCTATTAAAAGGTTTTGCAGTTGAGTATAGGGGGGCAATTATATCAGTAAAGGCATGGAAAAAGTTTCCTGAATATCCCCCAACAGAGAAAAGGATTGCAGGAACACTGTGATTACAAGTGCATCGAGGGATATCTGGGCGATCAGTTACAAGATTTACTGACCATTTCCTAGCAAAATCCTTCTCCCCTAGAGCTTCTTTTCGTGCATAAGGCCTAATACTCCATGAGGTGTTTTCTGCTGTCAAGGCATCGGTTTCAGATGAGACAATGAAAGCAGTGGAGGAATTTCCATCAATCCTGATGTCCCCTTTTATCTCGCAGAACTCTGATCTTCCCATGATATTGCAGCGCAGCTTGATCTTTTCATTCATTGTTGCAGCCTCTGCATCTAGGAAAATTGAAAAGAGCCTGTGTGTGAGGGATTTATGAGGTGTCATCAAGTCAAAAGGTAATTTTAACTCTGCTTATGTGTAGCTCACCAGTAGCTATTTGCTGAGAGCTACCTGTATCATTGACTATCAGGGAATCTTTAAGCACACTTTCTGCATCGTTAAGAACCAACACCAAATAACTTGTGTTAAAATTTACGTAATTTCTTCAATTCAACAGAGCGATAACTGACCTAGTTTGAGCTAATCATCACGTGTTGAAGTTTCAGAGTTGATCAAGACTCACCATTGATTATTTGCCTGGAGCTGCTAGTATCATTGATCACTTTCGTATCATTTCTAACCATTTCTGCATCTTCAAAATACAGGATTAAATCTTGTTAGCAAGGCTTGATAATCATACAAACTTCCTTTTCATTGCACTTCATTATAAACCCAGATGAACTATCAGGAGTCCTTAATGCTTAACTAGCTGAGCTTTTCTTATCTTTAAACTCAACCCTAGCTACTGCCTCCTGAGAGCTGCTTGCATCATTGATTGTAATAATTTCTGCCTCCTCAAAATAAATAACGAATAGACCTAATTAAATTAGATATAATCACCTTTTTTTTTGGGCATAATAGCCAATCACTGATTCAACTAAACTTGTTTCTGTGTAAGCATTCATGATAAAAAAGCTTACCTTTGTCTATTTGCAAAGAGCTACTTGTGTCATTTACAGCAAATAGTTTCTGATCATCCCCCGTTGATAGCATGAAATTCACTGCAAAACCATCGGATGTTGGGAAAAATAGCTTTCAAAGAAATCGATACATAGGCACCATCTCAGATTTGATAGCTGAAGTGCAAGAACAATGGACAACTTACAAAGTGGTAGAGGACCCAAATAAGGGTTAAAGACGATGAAAAAACTCAACGTAATGAGCAAGCACGCAGCCAACGCCCCATACCCCAATCTCCTTCGCTCATGCTTGCTAAAGCTTCTGGTAAGTAAATTATCATACATCATTTTCTACTGCTAAAACACCTTTTTGCACATATGTAACTATGCTATATCATTATTGATCGAAGTGAACAAAATCCCTACAAAAACTCTTTACTAGAACTAGCTCGAAATAAGTTCATGAAACAATGAATTGTTATGGCAACTTTTGAATACTATGGACGTTGAGGTTTATGATTCTTAAATAAAGTTATAGGAAGATTGTCCAAATGTATGAAATTATATAATATGGTGGTTGACTGTGCTGGCATAAATCTCCTTTCACGATCGATCGTATAGAATCGTTTAGCTGGTTTTAATTAATTTCTTGAAGAGACTGAAAATATTTTTTATTGAATTTGGATGGTATATATGAACCAACTGAACCTTCAATCAATATAAATTAGTCTGCCTCAAGCCAGCTAACTTTTCTTACTTGCTGTGTTGGTGCTGCAATCTACTTCAACGTTACCTAAAAAAACATAAAGAGTAAATTACATCGGATTTTCAGTAAAAAAAAAAAAACACTATTACTTTTATAATTTTAATGTTGAAAAATCATCTCAACTCAATAATTTAAATTATTAGATAAAATTTTATAATATAATTTATATTATTTTTTAAAATACCTTTTCAAATGAATTCTTTTTAGCCTTGAAACTTGCACAAACCCTCATTATTTTATGTTTAATTTTATCAAATAAAACTAATACCTCTACAATCTTAACACATCATGATGTCCTCCCACGAAAATTAACTCTAATTAACATGAAGATTTCTCTTATTATCGCTGAAATATTGTATTGTTCTATAACCTGCCCTAGTTGACTAATGGGACTGATGCATATTGCTGAATGATTTGAAAATTTTGCTGAAGTAATTGCGCAAATCTTAATGCTATGCATGCACGCCCAACATATGTAAAATACATGGACCTTGTAGCCTAGGATGTTTCTCTTCTTCTTATCTGAGTTTAAAATAACAGAAAAGCTGAGTTTTTGAGCTGAATGGGTTGGAGTTTTACCGAGTCAGACAAAGAAGCAGTAAAAAAGAAAAGAAAAGACAAGAAAATCGTCACTGAAATCAAAAAATTGAGCACAGTTATATGTGGTTAGCACATCACCAAACACATGAATGCTCAATCATGAGAACAGGTCATGAAGCAACGCACACAAAAAGGATATTACGACAGAGTCTTTGGCCGACAGCAAACTGAGTCAATTCACTGTATAGTATATTTTTGTCTGTTTTCAGGGGGTACATGTGTGCCGTAGATAATGTGTTCTTTTATATTTGTTTTCCCTTTTTTTGACATTTTCACTAGGTTTTATATAATAATAATAATAATAATAATGACTTTATGAAAAAAAAAAAAATAGTCACCCGTGAATGTGATAATGCAACCACCGTTCGTGCTTTATCAACCTTTATATACCATACATTAACATAGAAATGTACACCACAACTAACCATAATACTATATTTTAAGACGGGCAAAACTTTAATAAGTAAAATCCCAAGTAGTTAACATATCATATTCATATGCTAATATGCATAAATAAATTATTGTCAATCTTATTAAACAAATATGGTGCCACTAGGGAAGGAGACAAACGCAATACATATATGCTGAATTAAAAATTGAGGAGGTTTTGAGATCTATACTTGGTAGGAACATAATTTGGGTAAAAAAAAATTATTGAAACAGCTTTCGCTAACACATATGCCGAGTTTGGCTAAATAATTTATGACATGGGATGTCTCCCTAATATAAAATCTGCCGTTTTGAAAGGTTAGGCTAACTTGATAATAATAATAATAAATTAAAAAGAAAACTATTTGAAGTTACTTGTTACACACACATGCATGTAGGGAAAGATACCTAGTTTTAATGGGTTATTATATAATATAATAGTTAATGCACTGTTAATACAAAGACTAGAAATATGTTTAATATTGGAAAGAAGAAGAATAGTTTTCGGAATTCCAAGTGGCATGATACCTTTGTCACCGGGTGCTTCATAAATCAATGAAAAAGTCCAATACTGGTTACCAAAAATCGGGTTACACCCTAAAGGTATTTATATAATGTTTTTTTTTTGCCTATTTCGGTTAAATTCATTTAATTTATTCTTGGAAATTATAGCCTTTAATATATTTTTAAAACTTGAGTTGAGGGATTTCTAGAGATTTATATGTTAAAGAAAAAAAACAGATAAGTGTTCAATTTATTTCATATTTACAATTCTTTTACATTGAAAACTTTCAAATTACGAACCTAGTAAAATTGAAGATTAACAAATAAATATACATACACAAATGGAAAGAAACAATTATTGTTATTATTATTATTTATCCTATGTATAAGAATGAACCTACCCTAAAAAACCCATCTTCCCACGCATTTACTTAAATTAATTATATTTGGAGGTCATGACACTTTTAACATTAAAGTTAATGTCTTTTTAATTTAATCCATGTCTAAATAAAATTTTATCCAATTCATTTTTTTAAATATCATTCAAACTTACAATTAACGAGAATTGGAATCAAACTTTCAGTTTTGTACCAATTAATCTCATATTATACTACAAGAGAGGTCTAATTGTAATGATTAGAAAATGGGTACAAATATATAATTATAACATGGATTACATGGAGGGAAAGCACAATAATTTTATTTTTTTTATAGATACATTTTGTAATTTCTGAATTCATCACATCATTATTATGTAGAGTATCTTAAACTCAATTTCTCAATATCTCATCCTTCACACTACACATATACACATAAAAAAAAAATCATTTCATTTAAAATTAAAGTAACACAATCATATGCAATTATATTTTGATATAATAGAAAAAACTGATAAAATATCATAAGTTTACATAAAAAATCTATTTAAAGCAACATAAACTTTGAAATCATTATCATTTGTTACCAAATTTATTTACAGTATAAAAATGATTTTCATTACATATTCATAAAAAACTAATAAAGTGTCGAAAGTTTACATAAAATTAAAATTTAATTAAAGCAACATAAACTTTGAAACGATTATCGTTTGTTACCAAACTCATTTATAGTATAAAAATGATTTTCATTACATATTCATTCAAAATTAACAAAGTCATTATAAATATCTATTATCTTGGTTATCATAGATCTAAAGTGATCAATCAATTTCTCGTAATAGCCCTTTTCAAGCCTATTTTCCAAGTAATATCTCTTCGTCGAGTACATTGTTTCTTTTACTTGCACCTAGATAATAGTTCAATTATTGAGAAATAGTACCATTACTAAGAAATTAATTCGTTCATTCCTTACCGGGTATTAGTCTCATTACCGCAAAACTAATTCTATATTGTCCCTTACCAAGTGTTAGTCCCATTCTTGAAAAATTATTTTTATTTATCTTAAACTATAATTATAAACACGACATACCATTACATTTACAAATAACTATTACAATACACTTAGTAAAGGAAAACAATAAAGTGCATGACACCTGCTTAATACTTAGGACAATCCAACTTCTCCAAGATTAACAATATTTCATCATATTATTAACCTATCAATAATTTAAATGTGCCTAGACTCACATTGTATATAAAATAATATTAATTTAATTCAATAAAAAAATTTATTTAATCATCAAATTATTTTTGATATTTTATTCCCTCATTAGTTCCTCTCAAAAACAATTCTTATATAATTTTAAATATTAATTAGTGCACTCTAAATAATTTTTTTTTCATAAGCATAATATGTCTCAACTTTCATAGTATTTTTATTTTTATCGTGTAATAATTATTTTCATCTTAATATACTTTAATGTGCACTTTATATCATATTTAATGAACATATCATCAACACAATTCTTTCATAAAGATTATAAAGGTTAGCAAGGTTGCTATAACAAAACATAATCAAATTTCATTTGGAACTAACATTTGAATTCTCATTTCATTTTAAATCATCATCATTATAAATGCATACATTAAATACATACAATTTACAACATCTAACTACTTTATAACATATCCACATTTCCTTCCTTTTTCATTAGGCCACTAACATTTATAGGCATCATAATTTTCACTTTAATTTGAACAAAATCCTTAATTTTTCTGATTATTTAATCACTTATTATATCAATTAACAAAACAATTTCAATTTTCTCAAATTTTATCTAGAAACCCTAAATTCTAATTTATAAGAATTTAATCAATTTAAAGCATTAATCTATAAGAACTTTTTCAAATGTGTTAGAACACTTCATCAAGCAATAATTAGCCTCATACACTCACAAATCAAAATTTTCAATTCTTCTTCTTCTTCTTCTCACTTTGTCACCTCCTTTTTGTCTCTCTTTACTCTCCCCCACTTACTTGATTTTATGTTTTTCTAAGATTTTCTCTCAATTTTTTTTTTACTGTTTTTCTAAGGTTTTTTATCACTTTTCCTGGTAAGATAGCAAGTTATCTTTCCTCTGTATCTTTTCTTTTCATGGTTGACACACACACACAAACATATAACAACTAGTCAAATTTCTATGATACCCCTCAATAGCTTCCCTTTTATGTTTTTCAGATAGAGTCATAATCCCGACACCTGTTTATAATAAATTTTACTTGAGCTATTTTGTATTTAATTTAGTTACATGCTAGAACTTTTGATTTTGTATAGATCATTTGTACTACATTTTTATTCATGTTTCTGTATTTTTTATTTTCCTATTATTTTTCATATTCTTATTCTTAATCATACATAGATAACATTTTACTTGAGACTCTCAAGACTATCATCATTTCTATAATTTAATTATCACTTTCTTCATTTAGCCTAATATTTATTTTATTAATATTGTAGATTTTTATCCAGGGATTTACATCTTAAATCTTAATTTAATTCATTTCATTTCCAAGTTTAAATTTTTATATTTAAAAAAAAATTAGTTGTGAGCTTATTTTAACTATAAATAGAGAAGTAGATAAAGCTGGTTAATGCCTGTTTGCTTTGGTGGAAGAGAGAAAGAGAGAGAGAGAAAAAAACAATGGATTGTGGATGTTTTAGGAATCTGGAGAGAGTTTTTTTGGTAGGTTGCCTGATTCTTTTTTAATTTACAGGAAACCCATTCATAGTTTTAGAGTTCTAATTTTTAGGCGTGCTCCCAAAGTCAAGGAATATATTCCTTTAAAATTTTTTCATCTTCAAATTTTTTCTATTTTATTTTTTTCCTCTTTAGATTTTTTTCTCTTATCAAAAGTGTCATTAATTTTCATATTTTACATATGTATTTATTATTTTTATTTGGGTTTTGCATAATAATTGGTGTCTTTTGGTAATGAATTTTGATTTATTTTTTTAATAGTTTTTAGAGTTTAGTGAATTATTTTAGATATTGTTAAGGTCAGAATGTGAAATGAAGAATTAAAGAGAAATTTAGTTGAAAATTGAAGCAAATTCTAGTTAAAAAAAAGTGCTTTAAATTTTCTCCAAATATCAGTTTCATTCTAATACTTGAAAAGGCTAGTATATGATGCACTTCAAGCTTAAACTTGTTTCATGTTACATGCAAACTTTAACCACCAAACATTTAAGGTTTCAATGCTAATTTTAGATCAGGTAATAGATATATTTGTATCCTTGTTTGATGTCCAAAAAGAGCCTATAAATCAACCCAAACTCAACTCATGATCATACAATCCACCAACAATAACATTTAACTTATTATGGGTAATTAATTGATGAAAAAGGACAAACACATGGATAGAAAGGCAGAGAGGATAATATCACATCATTTTAGGTCAAAACAATGAAAAATATATGTCAATATCTTCTTCAGGCTGACCTAAGCTTACTTTCCAGAACAACCTTTGGTGTGTTGCTTATGATATTTGACTTAAATATCCAAATGAGTAGTTATTTAATGATCTAGAAAGATAACAAAACTATGTATAAATGTGTACTTAATAGACACCTATAAAATTAGAGTGAAAAAGGGTTTAATTGATGTCTAAAGTTAGTGTTATATTTGTGTTAAAAGTTATACTGAAGTTGTATTGTGTTCTTTTTGTAGAATTCAATTTTTTAATTTATAAAACTTCTTATTCATTTAATTCAAGTTATTTCACTTTTATTCAAGTATTTGTATACATAATGATAGTTTTCTAGTCCTTTTCTAGTTTTCTAGTCCTTTTCTTTGTTCTAAATCAAGGATGATAGTGATTGACATGAGTTTTTTAAGGTATGAATAAACCTTAATGTTTTATCTTTTCATTTTCTTCATGAATGATTGATTATTATAAATAAATTTTATAAATAATTTTGGTAATGTTATAATCTTGAATCTCAATATACAAATCTTGATTTTGGTATATAAATTATTTGATTCAATGTCTTACATAATGCGAAACTACTTGTTCATTCCTAAGCAAGAATTCATCTTTATCTCTTTGAACTTCATTATAATATATTTAGATCTAATATCATCATTATTGATATTAGGTTAAGTTATCTTAAATTTATTGAAGGAATCATTAATACATCACCATTAAAATTGATTTGGAGCAAACACTTTGTTTTTATTTCTTTATCATTTAAAATCTATTCACATTCATTCACCTTTGAAAAAAAGATTTATTAATCATTTTCAACCAAGTTATTTTTAATTTAATCTCTCCTGAGTCTTTTTTTCGTTACTCCACTTAATTCACTCATGCTCTTGTAAGTTAAAACAAGTTGATAAAACACATAACGATGAAGCAATTTTGGTGCCATTATCAGAGAGGTAGTAAGCAAAGGTAACAAGTTTGGGATTGATGATTGGAAAATATATGTGTGTATGGGGCCGGGGGATTTACTACCAAAAAAAACAAAAAAAACAAAAACAAAAATTAACCTCAACTTTGCAAATAAATGATTGTGGGATGAACTATAAATTATAGGATTTTGGTTGGTTCAGCGACTTCTTTTTATATCTATTCTAAATTCAACTGCTTCAAATTATGAAAAATATCCAAATCAAATCCTTATGATAAAAAAAGATAAAGAAATAAATATACATGCCCCGAGTAAAAGAAACAATTATGGTTATTATTATTATTATTATTATTATTATTATTATTATTATTATATGTATGAGTATGAATCTATCTTCAAAAAATATTTTCACATAAGTACTTAAATCAATTATATTTACAATTGCCTCAGGTGAGTTGATCTATCTATAAATTAAGTGTGTGTATTTAATTAATTTTATCTTGATAAAATTAATCAATTAAGTGAGAATCCTTCACACAAAATATGATTAAAAATAAAACTTATATCATAAAATTAATCCAGGTTATCTTTTATGTCATATTAATTTTTATGCTTTGAATCTACTCTAATATAAATAAACTAGAAAACCTAAATCTAAAGTGTATTAACAAGATAACTTTTAACAATAAAGTTCTTGCCTTTTTAGTTTAATCTATGTCTAAATAAAATTTTATTAAATTTGTTTTTTAGATTATGATTAGATATCATCCAAACTCAAAACTAACAAGAATTGAAGTAAAACTTTCAATTTTGTACCAATTAATCTCATATCAGATTTTGCTACAGGGGACTAATTATAACAATTAGAAGTTGGGTACAAATATGTAATTATAGCATGAATTGCATGAAAGAAAAGTCTAACAACCTTACATGAGAGAGAACAATAAATGTTACATGAGAGTACAATAAATGTTTAATTGCTATGCGCGTGTGGGAGTCAGTCAGAGGACGAATTAGAGAAGCGGACAAAGATGGTCGTTGGGTGCCTCTTTGATTTTGTGGAGGAGAGAGAGAGAGCGACAAGCTATGAAAGTTTCATGTGTAGTGAGATGTTTTTTTTGGTAGGCTTTTTGTACTGAAGCCCTATTTTTTTTTTTTTTTGAATTGGCGGGCAACAACTTATTTATAATGCTAGGGTTATGATTTTTAGTCTTGCTCCTAAATCAAGAAATATCTCTCTTTAATTTCTGTCCTCTTCATATATTCCCCCCCCCCCCTTTTTCTCACGCCCAAAAAAGAGGAAATAAATTTACAAACGTTTCCTTGTATTGTCTAAAATTGGACTTGGACTGCTACAAAAATTCAATGTTTCATTGTTCCTTAAAATTTTTATGTTTAAACCCTATTTTTCAAAGAGGGATAAAAATTGGATGATGACAACCTTCATCAGCTTAAGTTAAATAATCAAGTTCTCCTTGGGGTTCAGTCGAAGAGATGGAAGCTAAATCATCTATTCAACCATTGGCATAATTGCATACACTTTCTTTTGTGTGGAGTGAGAAAAGAAAATTCATAAGGAAATACATACCAGGAGGAGCATTTCCTATGACGGAAGCAATAATTTTGCGAGTTGGCCAAGCACAACCAGCAAGTGAAAAATTAGCTGAGCAGAAACTCCCCGCTTCACATTCAAAAGCAAAACTTGGTTTAAACATATGAAATCGCATGTGGAGTTTACAATGCTTCTATTATGTCGTAAGAAACATGGATTATGTGTTGATTTCTTAACTTTCAACAAACCAAATCCAACCCCTTCGAAAATCAAACAAATCTGACTGCAAACTGTAAAATACCGAAAAAGAATAACATGCAGAGAGGTCATGACTGGGCAAGATTGATCACAAGTAGCACTCCACAAGGGCGACAGACTTTTTTGATCCAACTCGAAACACCAAGCACTAATGTTTCAGAAGAAAACTCCTCTTTACTCTCAACAGGAGTTTTGATGATTTCATGAATTTGTCTATGTCATGGGAGTGTTGAGTACATGAACAAATATAAACACGCATGGTCCAAAAATGAAGGGAGCTTTTTACATTGTATCAACACATGCTTCCATAATGAAACATCATGGTTTCATTGTTGTTCTACCTAAATATCCATCAATGATGATTAATTTTCAATTAAAAAGATCTTTCATCACACAGACGAGAAGAAGATTTTCTGCTTCCAAGAAAAAAAGAAAATCATTTTGGGTTCCGAAAGGA
Source organism: Populus ilicifolia (assembly GCA_015708895.1). Lineage (NCBI taxonomy): Eukaryota > Viridiplantae > Streptophyta > Magnoliopsida > Malpighiales > Salicaceae > Populus > Populus ilicifolia. The sequence continues at coordinate 139,022 of SRLM01000918.1, forward strand.
TTTACTGACCAACCTTTAGTACCATGATTTTCACCCACATCTCGTGCTCTCTCAGATTAGCACTTTGCAACGCTAATTGGGTAAAGATGACAAGTAGATACTTTACCGACCAAAAGGAAAACGAAACAGCTATCCAGTACAGATCCTAAGAGTCTAACGTTATAAATAACAAAATCATTCAGGGGCATGGATTAGGGATCCTTGCATGAATGTTGTTGATTTCTGCAATTATTTCAGGTGTAAGCTCAATCATACATGCTTTAAGAACCTCATGGAGCTGCCATGATTTGGTGGCTCCAAATACTGCGCTTGCAACAAGAGGGTGATCCAAAACAAAGGCTGCAGAACAAATAAAAATAAAATTGTAAATTAAAAACATTGGAAATGGCTCAGGAACCACTATAACTATAAGGGGATATAACATTTTCCATATTAAAGATGTACATATGCAGATTTGATTTGGAAGCAACAAAATTCCGAACTCAGTCCACTGGTAAGTTCAAAACTTTCAGAAAAAACTAATGTTGCAATTTGTTTAGTACTTCAAATCTTAGCAGTACAACTTTAAGATTTTACCAGCATGAGAGGAAATTAATCATACACAACTGGAAAGGCACCAGCATTGAGAGAAAGAGAGAGATCATACCAATAGCGAGAGATACAGGATGAAGACCATATTTTTTTGCAATGGCAAGATATTCCTGAAAACAGAATCAGATGGAGAGAGTCTGTTAGGAAGAACTTTCTTTCCCCCTATTATTGTGATCCTAAAGCACACAAATTGAAGTTCAGAACTGTAAGAAGTCAACTTACTAAGGCAGCAGCTTTTATGATGTTATTGGAGAGGTTGTACCTTGACTCCCCTTCTGAATACATTCCTGAAAACCAAAGACAGCATCATTCATGGAAAAAAAATATGGTCAAGGGAATTCAATCTAATTTATGGAGAGTTGTGAAATAATAAAACATAAAAAAATAGTGATCAACCTTTAAAAACATTTAATCGCGCATCTACTGGACCCCCATCAGCTGCAAAATACTTCCCAGAAAGTATGCCCATTGCCAGGGGACTGTATGCCAATAAACTGATCCTAAAAAGTTTCAAAGATGCAAAAGAGTAATTAATCATTAAGTTAAAGACATAGCTAAAATAAACCACTTTCAGTAACAAAATCCAATAGATTTAGAACCCATATGATATGTAAACTGAAGTGGCGAAGGTGGTTTGCATTCAAGGGAAACCTTGTAGCAGGCCAAGGTGGTGGTACACTGATACGTGGAACCAACCCCCTCCCCAACATGGCAGCAGAGCCTTTACAGAGTCATAAGTTCAAATTAAAGTTTTCAGATCAAAAGTCTCTTTGCTCAATCCACTAACTCATTGTAAAAAGTTGCACAAAAGTGGATACATGCCACAAATCAACTTCTACCCTTAGCATACATGGACAGGTGGAACACAACATACCCTTCATGGTGACAGCACTCAGCTATTCCAGCATCAAAAGTTCGGCAGAGCAAGTTGTAGGAGTTCTATCATTGAGACAATGAGTTGAACATTAGCCTAGGCAAGAGCAGGGAGAGAAAGGTGGAACAACAACAAGACAAACAACAAGCATCACTTCACTAAAGAGGAACAAATGATACAACCTGCACAGATACTATTTTCGGATAATGTGCAACCCTGTCAGCAACTTGGCTGAACTTCATTACACCATATGGTGTTTCATTACTGACTCCAATGTATCTGATCTACATACAGACAGATTTATATTAATGGGTGTCATGTTTGCGAGAGAGTGGGTATTCATACAAAACATTCTATCATTTACTTTCCCTGCAGCAACAGCTCTGCCTAGAGCATCGAGTTGTTCCTCTATACAAACCGAACAGAACTGACGGGTGGGATCATACTCAGTTTCTCCAAACATTGGAACATAGCTACAAAATAAAAAAACCATAAATTACTTGAACAGAATAACAAAGAGCTGGGTTGAAGCTAGACAAATGCAAATATTTAATTAAGCAACCATAAGAGCTTTTCCTCCAACTGTTAAAAATTAAGTCTAGTGGTAATATATCAACAAAAAATAAGGATCTACATACAAACCGATCAGGCCAATGAATTTGGTAAAGATCAATGTAGTCAACCTGCATTCTTTTCAAGCTGCATCAATAAAAAATTATTTGGTCAATCTGAGCATAATAGAAATACAATTACAGATAATAAAACATTTTGATTTTGACACATAGTTAAAATTTAGAACCAACAAACCTACTGTCAATGGCGTCAGTGATATTCCTAGAGTCCAGACACTTGGGCCCGCCTCGAATCCAAGTCATTTGGCCGGAAGGTCCAGCAACCTTTGTTGCTAAGACAATGCGATCCCTCGGAATTTTCCTTCGTTTAATCCAATGGCCAAGGTACTCTTCGCTCCTTCCCTGAGTCTCAGCACGTTGAGGTACCGGATACCTAAGAACTGAAAATGTGAGAGAACTGAAGGTAGATAAAATGGAATTTGAAAGAACAAGCTAAAAGGGAGGAATTAAACATTTCAGCAGAGTCGAAGAAGTTGATGCCGGCATTGAAGGCTTCGTCAAGAAGGCCAAAGGATTGAGGCAGCGAGTTCTGTTCACCGAAAGTCATTGTTCCTGGAGTATACATATATGTACAAAGAGTTAGTTTTAGGTACAATTTGTTGTTGGAATTCAACTCAAATGAGGCAAAGAAAAACCTAAGCAGAGTCTTGAAACCGTCAAATTAGGAGCGAGGTTGAAGAGAGGAACAAGCATTGTTAAACAAAAATGACAACCGCGCCTCCGACCACTCCTCACCCCACCTTATCACCCCAAACCCACCGCCATAATCCAATCCGATTCTGTAGTTTGGTTGTGTGCTATATCTTACAAGGTAGCTCTATCACAAAACCGAAGGCAAGAAAAAACTTCGAAGGACATCAAAATAAGTCGAATATATATATATATATGGTATGGCATTCTTGAGTGAACTCCACGCCGTGTTTTTTTTTAAAAAAAAATTAATTTATTTTAAATTATTTTTTTATATATTTTAAAATATTTTTAATGTAATATAACAAAAATAAATTTTTAAAAATATATAAAAAATTATATTTAGATATATTGAAAAAAAACATTTTTAAAAACAACTAATCAATTATTATATTAAAAATAATATGAATTTTTTAAAATACCTTGAGATTAATCATATAAGATTTTACTTGCTTTAATTAAATCACTAATCATTTTATTAGAGTTATCTACATTTCATTATATTAATATTTAAGATATAAACCTATATCGGTCACGATCTAGATGGAAAAATGATTAAAAATTTATATTTGTTTGTTATATAGTATTAAAGGCTTTCTAGAATTGATTTATACATCAAATAAAATGAATTTTTTTTCTCATTAATTTTAATAACATATATTTTATATTAGTTTGATATATTTAAATAAATATAATAAATTTGTATAATATGTCTAGAAAGTTAATAAAGGGAACATCCATCACTAGCCTTAAGGCGGAGCTCTCTCGTCCTTTTCCTATTTCATTGCATGATATCCAAACAAAAAAAATGTCAAAAATACTATCATTTCCTTAATTTTAATAAATTAATTTAAATAGAATTTTTGTCAAATCATTTTTTTTAAGAGTAAAATAAAGGAACACCTAAGCAAAAGGAAAAACTTGTTAATTTTATATATCTGAGAATGGTTAATGAAGTTTTTATTCTAGTAAATATCAATATCAATATATCATATTGATATCATTACTTTTAAATTACCTTGGATAGACAATCAAGTTCATATGTTATTTCTTTTCTTTTACTTTATTATTTTTTATATGTTATTCATGAATTGTGTTTTCAAAGAAAGTATAATTAACACAATTTAAAATAAATAGTTTAAATATATCAAAGTATAAGATGCCTACATATTGTACATGATGTTTTAATACTTGCTCTATCCTTTGGTCTAGTTGTTGAGGTGTTCCTTATAAAAATAAAATAAATTCATTACTATTTATTTTTATAAATTCAATAACCATAACTAAGTTTCAATACAAAAATTTCCATCACGGTACATTTTATATATTTTTATTTTTCATAACTATAGCTTCCATTATCTGTCATACAAATTTATTAATTTAATTTCACAAAATATATAATCATCTAATTTGTCCCTATATTTTCTTTTTATTATTTAGTTATAATATCACAAAATTATACATTAATTATCCAAACATCCTAACTTTCTTCATTTGACTGACCATTTTTTCTCATTCATTTCTTTCTATTTCCATCACAAATCATCTTATCAATATTATCTTCACTCTTCATGAATCAAAACATCTTATAGATTTTTTATCCCAAATGCTTTGAAATTTCTGCCACAACTATATATAATCATTATATTCATCTTAGATCACCATTTTTGCATGAATTCTCACCAAAATAAACAATTTCTACAAGTTTAAAATCATTTATCCAATTCCTTTTATATTTGGTCAGCTCTAATCACCTAAAATTACCAAGTTTGTTTCTTTAATTACTCATGATTTTAAGTTATTTCAATTTTTTTCCACCCTAACAACATCACCCTAAAACAATTTCACAAAACCTTAAATTCTCTAGTAAAAACCCTAAATTCAAGAATTAAAAATTCAATAAAAAAAACAATTAAACTCCTTGCTAACTTATTTAAATAAACTTAGAACACTTTAGGATGTAATAACATGCACTTTAAAAGCTAACCAGTTAAAATTTCTCAAAGCTTTCTTCTTCTTCTTCCTTTACCTCCCTAGCTTTCTCTCTCTAATTCTTTACTTTCCCCTTGCCGAATCTTTTTAATTTCAAGTGATTAAGTATCTATACTAGTAAAATGTCACACTTTCCCCCCTTAATCTTTAGTTTTACCTAGGTTTTACAAAAATTAAGCTTAAGAAAATAAACAACTTTCATTCCCTCTTTCTTCCTATCTCACACGCACAAATATATATATATATATAAGAATTTTGTTAATTCCCACAATATCCTTTCTTTACATCTTTTTTATGTTTTCCGGCTAATATTTTTCAGATTCCACATGTTTATTTTAAATTTAAGATGGGCTATTTATAATTTCATTAAATTATATACCATAACCATTCTTTCCTCATGCATGACTTTCATTTAATTTTTATTTGTGTTTCTATATTTTTTATTTATTTTTTGGTCATTTTTCATTAATTTTTTAAACATTCAAAGTCATCTCAATCCATTCAATTTCTCCTTATTTTATTTTCTAATTAGCCCATTTTATTCTCAAAGGAAATTTGAATTTTCATTAATACAAAAATTTTGGATGGGGACTTACATTCTCTCTTTATTTTTTTATTTTCCTTATCTCTCAAATTTTCTCACACAAGGATCATTCGATTGGGTCACATGACTTAGATGGTTGTTTAGTACCTCATTAAATGAAGAGAACTGGTGATGGTCTCCTTGAAAATGGAGGTCAAAAGTGAGAGAAATCAAAAGAAAGTTTTAGTAACTATTTCTTTTTCATTGATCTATGGTGATGAAGGGGTTATTGGCTTTAATTGATAGAGGGCTTTTGTAGAGGGCATGTAGATGAAGAGAATGGTGGTGATACCATCGAAAATGGAGGTCAGAGGAGAGAGAAATCAAGGAGAGAAGTTCTTATTTTAAAGAGAGATGAGGTTAGGGGTTTTGTGGGATAAATTTATTTTTATTTTTTCAATCAAACAAGTTTATATTTTTATCGTTTGTATTTCTTGTGTTTTATAATAATCAAACACTATATAAGCAATGTAAATATAACCAAAGAAATTATAAAAATATTGGTTGTTACATTGGAAATCAAGTAAAACTTTTTCCAAGAATTGTCCTAGAAATGATTGTATAATTGCATGTTTAGGCTAAATACACAATGTCAACCAATCAATCATATGGCTTAGACTAAAGAAAATACTATGTTTAGTTTTATAGTTAGGTTGCATGTATTGTCTTTCTCTCTCTGTTTTTTTTTATATATATATCTTTATAAATTTATAGCTGTTTTTTTATACAAGAAATAGGCTAATACAAATACTGTAGTGTAATCATAAACATGTTGAAAAATCTAGGAGTAAAAAATCTACTTTTTGTCTTTTAACTGTCCCTAGACTCACCCATCGGCACCATAAATTAAGTCTCCAGGGCATTTTGAACTCATGATGCCAATGACAATAGTTTTCATGGGCCAAAATACAAAGCAACTTAAATATTATCACTTAAAACTATAATAATGAATAAAAATCCAAAATCAACCCAAAGCTTCCATTAAAAAAAAAATTACAATTTTTTAAAACATCATTGAATAAAATAATAAATGTATAAGATTCGATTCCAAGTGAATAATATATAAGTGGTTGGTGGTAATGTTAATGTACAATCTGCATCAAATGCAGCCTTTTTATACAATTACATGTTGAGATTTCTTCTCTGCCAAACATGGACCAGCACTGCATTGAACAATATTGCTGTCTTTACCATCTTGGTTTAGTCCTAGTCAAAGCTCGTGCGTTCTGGGAAACAAAGCCCATCCAAACTTTTCAACCAAAATGGCTGTCTTGATTTTCATTATGCGAAAAATGCAGAACCCATCTCTATAAATACCTCCACTGTTACATCCTACGCTTCAAGAATCCATCCTTTAGCTCTATCTCGAGTTTAGACAAAGCTTTTGTAAGATATTCATTATGACAGGAGCGGTGAAACTGATTGGATCTTATACAAGCCTGTTCTGCACAAGGGTTGAATGGGCTTTGAAGCTGAAAGGAGTGCAATACGAGTACGTTGAAGATGATGTATTCAATAAAAGTCCCCTTCTTCTTGAGCACAACCCAGTTCACAAGAAGGTCCCCGTTCTTGTCCATGACGACAAGCCAATTCCTGAGTCACTCGTCATCCTTCAATACATCGATGAGACATGGAATGATAATAACTTGCTGCCTCAAGATTCTTATGAGAGAGCCATGGCTCATTTTTGGGCTAAATTTACTGACGAGAAGGTATGTGTATATAATGGCATGAGCCAAGATCATCCGTTTATTTTATAGTTTGTTTCCTACATTCATTACATATGACATGAATTTAGATTTTCAATTTTTAAATTTTCTCACTGAATTAAAGGAGGATCGAATAGATATCCTACTCATATCCACACCATTTGTATCTTTATCTTGGAAATTTTGCCTGCAAAAGAAGTTTCATGTCTTGTGTTTTTTTCTTCTTCTTCTATTATTGCAAGGGCAGTGTCTGATGGAAACATTTACGGCTGCCGATAAAGAGGGAGAAGAAAAGGAGAAGGCCATAGAATCTGCAGAAGAATCATTAGCGTTTCTTGAGAAGCTGATTCAAGGGAAGAAATTCTTCAGTGGAGATGATAAGATAGTTTATTTAGATCTAGCAATGGGTTGGATTCCCTTCTGTCTTGATATTATAGAAGAAGTTGGAGGCATGAAACTGGTTGATGCTGAGAAGTTCCCATCTCTTCTTGAATGGGCTCAGAACTTCACTGAAATCCCACTCATCAAAGAACGTCTTCCACCAAGAGATGCGCTCTTGAACTACTTCCATAAAATTGTAGACTTGAAGCGTTCAAACAAGCATTAACATGCTGCATGCAATTGGCAGGAAGGAGAAGAACTAAAGCTTCAATATGTGCAGTTAATTTTTCTTTTCATTGTTCTCCTTAAATTTGGTTGTAATACATCGTATGCGTGTGCCTTTCATCTGTCAAGTGGTTTAATAGAATTGCTAGTAATTAATTGAAGGAGAGGAACCGAAGCAACTTCTTCCACGTACCTTCAGCTGCGAAGAGGTTAGAAATACGCCACGTTTTCTATACAGTCACCAGATGTACAAATCCTTCCTTTTCTATCTATAATAGTAATAAACTCACCAGAATATCCAAACCTAATATAGTGTAGCTCTGAAAACATCCATGGTATCAAATATCAGCTGGGAAGAGAGGATTTGTTCCGCCAGTTTGCATATCATTGGCTCGAGGGTCATTTGAGTTGGAAGATTTGAATTCTCTTCTATAATAGCATCTTCAATAAAAAAATATTATTTTAAAGAGTTAAATTTATAAAATAATATTTTGAATGATATAAATATAGTTTTCTTTACTATATATATTAGAATAAAATAAATAAGTGTTCTATATTTTTTTAATGATTTTTATATCATTTTTTTATACAATTATATTTAATTGGTTTATTTTTTTGTTGGTCTTACATTATTTTGTTTTTTTAATAAGATATATAGGAATAACAGTTATATATATATATATTTTAACCCTCGTACGTGTTTATATTAATACAGCCCTGAATGCCTTCTTTCTTCTTTTGTTTAAACCCAGGCTCTTACCGGTCCAAAACTTGTAGCTTATAGGAAACAAGCTCAACCCTAGCTATTATATTTATTTAACCAAAATGGTTCTATATTTATTTTTAATTTTTCTATAAAAGAAGAAAGATAACCATCTCTCTCTCTCTCTCTCTCTCTCTCATATATATATATATATATATATATATATATATGCTAATTGTAATTATTTAGGATTATGATAACTTCTGTTTTTTAATATTTTTTAAAAAAATGTGTTTGTTTTGAAAATTATTAAATTGATATTTTTTAGTATTTTTAATCATTTTAATGTATTGATATTAAAAATAAAATAAAACATTATGTTAATATATTATCAAGTAATTTGTCATTACTAAAAAAATATAGTAATTAGCAATAGACTACTCCATTGCAAATAATACTAAAATTCATTGCTAAAATAATTTAGGAATGAAATGAGCAACGGCAAAAATTAGATGCAGATTTGTAGCAATGAATTTATATTTCATTGCTTACAATTAGCAATGGATAATCCGATACAACAACCAACAACAGCTTTTTTGTTGCAAATATTAGCAACGGATAATTTGTTGCTAGTTTTGTGAATTAGCAACAGATGTTGTTGATTGATGAATTATTTACAATTAGCAACGGAGAATCTGTTGTTAGTATATTATTTTTAATAAATACTTTTTTATTTTTTTATTAAAATAAATTTTAATTTGTTTAATTAATTATTTATGAATATTTTAAAAGTTGTGAATATATATAACCAATATAAATTCATATTAAAAAAATGTATCACTATTACAAAATGGAATAAAAATAATATTTATGTTATAAAAATTTAGTTAAACTTGCGTCAACACAATTAAGTTGAAATACAATTAAAAAAAAAAGATACAATCATGATGCTGGTTGCAAAGACGAACCATAATATTGTGGAACGACATAAGATTGATCAGGATATACTAGTCGAGGTGTAGGTCAATAAATTGGATGAGATGTGAGATCCATAGGTATCATTATCTAGGGAGCCATAGGTGGCGGCATTGATGGGGTTAAAGATGGTGGCATACCTTGGTCAAAATTTGATATCTGACCATAGTATGCAAGATTATTCATAAGATATTCTTTCATAGAATCCATCTGCCATTTCATTTCAAGAATAAAATCATCTTTTTTCTTTATCTCATTTTCCTTATTCTTTATCTTTTTTTGCAATGCTCAATACGATAAACTGGGATATGATGACTCTAACGAGTAGGAATATAATGAAGCTTGTACTAACTATAGATTTTGGCATATGAGTTACACCATATATCCTACACTTTGTAACTCCTCTTGAAGCCACATACCAAGCTGATCTATCAAATGAAGGGTGATTTTCCCGATTAGTTCCATATTTTGAAATCATCTCCATGTTATAATTTTTCTATAAATAAAATACATGCAATGATAAATTCATTTGAATGTTAAATAATACTTAAGTTAAATTAAGAAATAATCAAATAAAAATACATGCAATCACTTTTTTTAAATTTGTTGTCGACGAAGTTGCTAGACTGCTTAGTACTTTGATGCAAAGCTAAAAAGACATCATCTCATGGAGGTTCTTTTTCACTAGCTTCTTCTTGCTTTCAAGATTAATAAATAATATAAAAGATAAATATATAAATTTTAATTCATTATCTTAAGTATAAAAAAACAATCCTTACCATGTTAGCTCAATATGATGCAAATGACATTGTTCCTCAAGAGTGCTTATTTTGCCATCTATTTTGGTTAATTGATTTCTCATAGTAGATTCAGACCTCTTTTGAAATTCAGGGGTGGACTAAACATCTTTGATAATTTGATTCCAGTCATCATTGTTTATATAAATTGGACCTTTATCAAGGCAATCTATAATATTTGCAGTGTTTTCTTTTGACATGGTTTTTTTGCGAGTTCGTCACAATTGTTAATTCAAAGTTATCATAGTCTTATCTTCCCAAATATTACAAACAATTGACTCATCTTCCTTAGAAAATGAATATTTTTTCTACCAAATAATATATATTCCAAGTAAAAAGAGTGCACAAAATTTCAAAGTATATAAATAATTAATCATATTGTGTTATTTTGTTCAGAATTTGCAAGATGATGCAATAACTAAAGAAATTAAATGACATTAAAGAAATAAACAAGAAATAAGAACAAATTATAACACAAATCAATCCCTGCTATTCAATTAATAATTTATGGTTACATATAACAAGACAATTACCAGCACACTTCTATAGCTATTTAGTTGATAATTTTCATAATGCTACATTAAAGTGATCAAAATTGAAAAGAATATGGCAATTAGTGTTGATTCTTATCTTAAACTCTTTAAAGAGTTCATCCCTGCATATTGAATCTACTTTTTCCCAAAAGTGTCATGCTTCTTTAAAATTGGACCTTAAAATATCTCTAATTGCACGTTCACATGATGCATTATTAAATCTAAAAATATATAATAACAAACTTATATTAAATAAATAATTACATAATATAAGTATTTGTTTTCATACATGAAAATATAACCTTAATAAGTTAGTTTTTAAAAGTTTGAACTTACTCTATTATTCCATACAAACAAAGCTATTTTTTTCTTGTAATTGGATCTATTGGTGTGTCAAAACCCTTCCTTTTAAAACTTTGATCGTAATTGTATGGAGAAGATGTTAAACCGTGGTTTGATGGAACACCATCTTGATCCTCATCACATACACCTCTCTCATTACTACCATCTCCCTTATCTTCATCTCTAATGTTTACATCATCATCATCATCATCAACTCTCTCATAACTCCTATATGAATTATGTCCTCTATAAACAAGTTGGTTATCTCGAGAGAAACCTCCTTGAATTTAAAGCAAATCTTGGAAGCGAAATTCCTCACAATATTGATATGTTTCAACCCTCCCATAATCATGTTGAGGAGGATGTGTACTCCCCAAAGTAGGTATATAATACTCATTTGCATTTTAATACATAGGCTGATGAAATGTGGATCCTTTGTTATTATGTCTTGATTTAGTTTCAAATGATTTAGATGAAGTGAACCTGTCATTCCTTGAAGTGGACTTATCACCCTTAAAATCTAATATGGATCCTCGTCGAGGCATGCTAAAAACCAGAAAAAATATATACATTATCATATAAATATATAAAATAAAACAATAAATTAGCTAATAGTTAAACTATCAGGAACAAAAAAATTCACATATATTTTCCCAAGACTACCATAATTAGAATGAAAACAAACAATATCTAAGATGTATTTTTGTGAGTGCAACTTCATTACAAACAATATCCAATTAGCACAAATAATAGTAAAAATAAAAATCTAAATAATTAATTAAGTAGAAATCAAAATTATAAGTATGCTTACCTTAATGTTTGTTCCTATAAATAGAAATATTGAGTAGGAAGAACCCTTTCATTCATGCTTCAACATCTATCAACAGGAAGACAAATAACAAAATAAATTATAACATCAGAATCAAAATTTAAAGATTGATACTTGAGATGTTTGAAATGGTTTCAAAGGTTAATAAAAAAGATATATGTAATGTGATCCATAACACACACTTGAATAAAATAAAATAAAAATATTGAAAGCCTAAACATTGTTAAGTAATATGAAGAAATAATATGAAATCATCCATACATATAATAAATATAATTCATTACATATATTATGAAATATAATTAACATGTGCTACTTATTATTATTATCACTCCAAACCATGTCGTTGTCGTCACACAAAACCATGTTGTTGTCGTCATCACCACCACCACCACAATAATCATCTTCATCCTCATCATCATCACCACCACCACCACCATCAACTTTTTCTTCTTCTTTTTCTTCTTCTTTGTTTCCCCAATTTATAGCAAGTTGAAGCAATTCATGTTGACCGATTTCTTCATAATAAGATGATTCAACAAGTATATTTGGATCATCAAGTTTTTGAGTAGGAAGGACACAACATGGTTGAGAAATCTCATCTAATTGATCAATATCAAATGATCTCAAATTGTTGGCATCTTCAATAAATTCACCCATGTCAACATTATAACGACTTTTAGTAGTTGTCTTAACCATCTACTATTTAGAGGATTTATTACCAAGTGGATATGTATAGTAGACTTCTTAACATTGTTGTGCTAACACAAAATCTTCATTTTTGTGTAGTCAAGATGTATGCTTGATTTCAACCAAACCATTTGAACGATGCACTCTAATCCCTCATTTTGTATCATACCAATTATATTTAAACATAAATAACTTGCACTTACTCTCGAAGTATTTTAGCTAAACAACTTCTTTAAGCATTCCATAATAATCTCGTTCATTATCATTATAGCAACTTCCTTTGACACAAACTACATTATTCATTATCTTTTTAAAACAACCATAACATTGAGTATGAAATTTAAAACCATTCATATAATACCTATTATAACATTTCATTAAAGTTGAAAGGTCCATAACAAGTTCAAAGAGTTGATTTTCAATTCCGTTAGATTGGTATTCCACTTGGCATAATAATTAACTCCATAAGAAATAGTAATTTAAAAGAGATTAGTAATATTTTTAAAGTAACAAATTGACATAAAATATAAATTAATTTTATTAAAATACTTACATTATTTTTAACCAATTTGGAAAGATCTCTTCGTATAATTTTTTAATTTCAACATCATTCACATGTAGTTATTGTGACTTTAACTCTTGATGATATTGCCTAAAATTTTAAAATGTTAAAGTTAATAATAAATTATTATAAATTAAATATAAAATAATATTTCATACTTACTCTAAATAAGGCTTCAGTTCTTGATAATTGGATATCATATAGTTCTGCGCAATTTGTAATTCAGCATATGACAACTGTCTTCTATAAAATCTTTTGGATAATTTTTTTTCTAGATAGGAAAAAATAGAAAGACGTCCATCTAGAATTTTAAGGCCACCATCATCATTCTATAGAACTCTATTCTAAATTGTTTGCATGTCATCACCAAAATAATGAGGTGCAAAATTGATAATTTCATCAATCAAGTATGCTTCACATATGTAACCCTTAACTTTAGCTTTATTGGTCACTTTCTTCTTTAAATAAAACATATACTTATATCATTTCTGTCAATTAGTTTATTTTTTAAAATAAAAAAGGAATAAAATTAACATAGTATGAAAACATTCTGTTTAAATGGATACATTCATCAATATTGAACTGGTCTACCAACTTTTGCCTCGTAAGGTAAATGTGTCGTCAAGTGTTTCATGAAATCAAAGAAGGATGGAGGAAAAATCCTTTAAAGTTTGCAAATTATTTCAATTATATTTATCTGTATTAACTCCATGTATTGGGCATTTAAATTGATTGTACAAATATCTTGAAAAAATACAGACAATTCAGTTAATGCCTCCTACAGTGGCCTAGGTAAATAAGGTCTGAAAGCAGTTGGAAGAAGTCTTTGAATAAAGACACGACAATTATAACTCTTCAACCCCAAAACCTTACATTGTGCCTTTTTCACATATCGTGAAATGCTTGAAGCATAACCATCAGGAAATGATAATTCCTTCATCCATGACAAAACTTATTGTTGTTGTTTATTGTGTAGACAATAAGTGGCTTTAGGTTTGTAAACCCGACCACTCGTATCATGTTGCAAATGTAAATTTAGCTTCGTATAATATAATTGAATATCCAACCTAGCCTTTAAATTATCCTTGCTTCTATTAGAACAATCCATTACTATATAAAAAATGGTATCAAAAACATTTTTCTCAATATGCATGACATCAAGATTATGACGAATCAAATTTGTATGTCAATATGGAAGCTCCTAGAAAATACTCTTCTTCACCCAATTGTATTTCACACCAAAGCCAGGAATTTTATCGTTAAATGATGAACCTTCATTACATCCACCAGTATACTTGGATACTTCATTTAACATTTTCAAACCAGATAGACAAGGTAAATAAGGGAGCCTTTCAATTACTCCTTTCAAAAACGTATCAGATTGACATCTATATGGATGGTTCATGGGTAGGAATCATCGATGACAATTAAAAAATATAGTTTTCCCTTCATTTTTTAATCTAAAAGCCTTGTTATGCTCCATACAATAAGGATAAGACAGATTTCCATGAGTACTTTACCCCAATAACATTTCATATGCTGGAAAGTCATTAATGATCCACATCAAAGCTGCCCTTAATTAGAAAGTTTTCTTTTTTTATGCATCATATGTTTCACCACTAATTGACCACAAATTCTTTAACTCATCAATTAAAGGTCTTAGGAAAATATCAAGCTTTTTCCCTAGATTCTTTGGCCTAGGAATCATCATTGTCAAAAACATGAATGGTCTAGTCATGCAATTCCATAGAGGCAAATTATAAACAGTCACAATTACTAGCCAACAAAATTATGTATTTGAAGACATGTTAAATGGACAAAACCCATTAGTGCATAACCCTAACCAAATATTTCTCATATCTAATGCAAGCTTAAATAGACATTATTAAACTCTTTTCATGCCTCCCCATCAGATGGGTGCACCATAACCCAATTATCTGACTTATAAAAATGATGTCAAGTCATATCTTTTGCACGATATGAAGACATCAACAGTCTCTAAAGCCTTGAATTCAAGTAAAAGTATCGAAGTTACTTTTCTGCCTTATAGGAACCTTTACTAGTTAGATTTCCAGGTTTACATCGTGAACTTCCATAAAAATCATAATTTATTTTCTTTATATTTACCCCATAGTATAACATACAGTAATTAGACACACATCACTTTTGTCATAACCAAGTCCAAGTGGCTGCATAAATTTCTTGGCATAATAAAAATTGGATGTCAAATTTTCATCATTAGGTATGCAACTTTTTGTAGAATCAATAAACTTGTCACCCACCCACAAAGGTTGCTCTGCAGCTTTCAAAACCATAAAAAAATTAGTTGCCTCTGGATTTAGAAGTACCTCTACTACCACAAGACTAAACATATTATCATTAAAGTATGTATCACCAACCTCCATTGCATCCATAATCAGATTCCTATATGGATTTTCTAAACAAACATCATTCACAACATGACTAATTTCAACTGATGAAGGTCCAGCCAATATTGGTTCTGCAACATAAGGCTTCCCTATGTACAGTCCAATTTTCATAACAAGGTAAAAAAACCTTTTATCAATAAATGCTTACAAACATTATCTTCCTTTAAAAACTTTTGATTTTTGCACCTTATACAAGGACATCTAATTTTTTCCCCGAATATATTTTTATCAATTGAAACGGTATAAGTAATAAATCTTATAACACCTATAATGTATTCAAGACAAAGGCGATCATCCATAAGATGACGATACATCAATGATCGATCATCCATGTTAATTTAATTAACATGATAACACTAATAAGTATTTTTAGAAATAGGCATACTTTTTTAACTACTAGTATTTAAGCAATCATTTAAAATAAAATATGTACCACATAAACAAACTTAAATTATTTGTCCAACTCACATATATATATGGACAACGAGTTCTAGACAAGGATTAAATGAGTTCAAAAATAAGATGATACTAATTAACAAATTTCAACACATAAATTTTGTAAAGCTTTCTAATTGAATTCATTTTCACATATATTCTAAACATTAAATTTGAATTCAATTACATGATTTAATAATTTATTTGAAATATAAGAATTCTAATAGGTTATTAATTTAATTCAAAATTAAACAATATTGTTATTTATCCATTTCCTTTTAATTATTAAAGTAAACTATTATTTTATTCTTATGTTCTTAGTGAAATAATGATTGGTCTGTTTGGTTTGGAAAAAATCTCAATTCCAAGTTGAACTCTTAATTTTTAATATTTTTTTTGCACTTGTCTTCTCATAACAATTTTTTTATTCTAATATCTAACCTGAAAAATCTCAGTCTTGAACAAAATTACAAATACATTTTGAACTATTATTTTTTATTTATATTTTTAAATTATTTTTGATATGAGGTGTTGTGGGACAAAAAAATGTTATCCTCCTTTTAGTATATGTATGCTGGGATTAAAGCAAATTTTGAAATAATAAGTAAGTATTTTGTTTTTGTTGTCATCCTTTTTTTTTCAGCTTTCTAAACAAGCCTGAGTTATTTGTATACTTTGTTAATTGTTCAAGGTTGACATTAATTCCAAGACATTGTTACATGATGGATTGTTAATGCTTAATACAAGGAACCTCACCATGTAAAAAAATTATCTCAAGATAAATACTGTTGTTAATAAAATTGATCTTATTAACAAATTTTAAAAGGATCAACTTCAGATAGCTTGTTGATCTTGGCGTATATGCATTCTAGGATTAAAGCAAAATTTAAGCTGATTTTAAACCAAAGCAAATAATAAAAGCATACTGGAGTTTACCAACAGTTTAAGTGTAGAGTCCACCAAATAGCTTATTGGGTTTGATTACAATTCATCTCTCTTGTTTATTGAAATAATATTAGAATACAGCAAAGCCAGCTAGTGTCTTACAAGAATATAGAGTCACCCTGATAGCTCATTAGGTTTGATTACAATTTATCATCTCTTTCGTTTATAATTTGTATCAAATTATATATATATATATAAAGATCTCGGTTGAGACCATCTTTAATAATAAACCTATGTTGTGAATAAACAAAATAAGAAACTAGGTCCTACTAATCTACCACCATGATGCCAAATTGCTTGATCAACTTTTCAAGGCATTCAAAGGCATCTAAAAATAAAGCAAAATAGACTTACCTAAGCTCAAAGAATTAATAGTCCAAGGTAAAGGTTTTCTTATTGTAACCCAATCAAATTTAGCCAACTCTATTGGATTATATTGTGATCTAATAAACCATTTGAAAAATAAAAAACATAAATAATATGTTAAACCCATCCAACTATAATCATTGCTAGTCTTTAAAACAAATCCAAGTTAAACTATAAAAAACAGAAAGCATATCCAAGTTAAATCATTTTTTTAATATTTTTTTGGCACTTGTTTTCTCATAACAATTTTTTTTCTTCTAAAATCTAACTTGAAAATTTTCAATCTTGAACATGATTCATTTTGAAATTTTAAAATAACTAACATTTAATTTATAACATGGAACTAACTTATGGTTTTCAAAAACATAATGACTAACTTATAAAATCATAAAAAAATACATAGATAATATATAGAAAAATTAATAATGATAGCAGATGCAGAAAATTATAGTAGTTTGTATAAAAACAGTATATGATATATAGAAAAATTACATGAACAAAAGAAGTTGGATGCACACCTAATATTCCATGTAAATGACATGTAGTATAAGAGCACAAGACCTCAAAAGGATAAAGCATTAAGGAGACCATATTAAATAATAGTAAAAACATAACACACTGTTTTCGTGTCAAGAAGAACCCAAAGGCTGATTAATTATTGAGGAAGATAATTTGATGCCACACTTAAAAACCTAAATCATCATATTGAACAAAGTCATGTTAAGACCTAAAAATTAAAAAAAAAGAACAAGAAAAAAGAAGCCAAATAACAAAGCAAGCACTAGGTAATATAACAATAAGAGTAAATATTACAATTCTTATATGAAATTTAATAGCTAAAGCATACATGTAGATGAATTATATATCCAGTTCCAAACTCCCTATTATATCTAGAATGCCTTTGAATTGAACAAAATAAAATAAAATAATAGTTAAAATAAGGAAATTTTTAAAATCAGAGAAAGAATATTAAAAAAATGAATGAAATTAAATAGTGAAATTAGTATATTTCATGTACTAAAAAATCATGTTCCATTTCTTACATTATTTCTCTAACTTTTTTAAATTATCAATGTGACTATCATATTAAAAAATAATTAAGAGCATTTTAGGTTAAAAACAAATAGTTAGGGTTTGGGATCTTACATCCTTACAGATGAGTTGCTGGTCTAGTTAGATAAGGTGAGAATAGTGGACATTAATTAAGGGGAAGGAAGGATTAAAAAGAAAAATTAGATACCATCTAACATTTTTAGCTAAACTGAATTAAAAGTCTGCCACCTAAACAATTTGGTGATCAATAACATTTTCAAATCCTGCATAGTGACCTTAAAACAAGACAATCAAGTGAAAACATACAACATATATAGCTAATATGGAAAATTAACTTATCACCATGTAAGGAGGAGGCAACCATAAATTCTAACCTCTTTCACTAACCAATTCTGCTACTTATATATATAACAAGTAAACAATAAAAAAGAAAAGAATGAATGAAGATACAAAAATAAAATAACAATTTTATTAACAAAACACAACATCAACAAGCAAATTTCCTTACATATATATATAAACATATAAATACATGCAAAACACCTACGTGTTGGCATACAGGAGGAAAAAAAACTTGCAAACATCAAAGAACAACCAGCATCAATAAGACTAGTTAAAAATTAAATTCGAGGTTTTGATAAATTTTTAATTAAACATTCATAAATTCCATCAATCACTCTCTTCGAGACACATGAATTGCCAACATTGGTCCAATTGCCTAAAACTATTCAATTTATGAACCAAAACCTTAAAAATTAAATTAAAGGTTTCGATAAATTTTCAATTAAACATGCATAATTAGGTTATAAATCATAGTAAAAGCATTTCATAAACCTTATATAATTGAATTAATAGCCTAAAACCAATATTCAAAGCATCAATAAAAAAAATTATTACTTGTGTTCTTGAGTTATAGGTTAGCGAGATGAATCTGCACGATAGAATAACACCTGAGATTAAAAAAGTTAGGTTAAAACTTTTTTGTGTAAGTTAAATTACAACAAAAAAAAACATATATTCAAAATTGATTATCTAATTTGTCAAAGAAAAAGTGTAAAACCCAACCCATTTACAAAGAGAAGGGGTAAATCAAAATATTTGGTGGTGATAATGATGGATCTAGTGCAAAGTTGCCATGGATTTGTGTTTTTTATGGTTTACAGAGAAAGATTGAAACTGTTAAAATAAATAAAAAATTAGCAATGTTAAAGAGGAATGAGAAGATGAAAAGTTTGGGACAAACAAAAATCAAATTAATGAAGAGAGGATATTTTTCTACAGTTTTGAATATTATTAGGGGCGAAGAAGAATGGAAGAAAAATAAAAATAAAATTAATTTTTTTTGTTCAGTGTGGAGGAGAGTACTGTAGCGAAATTAAATGGTTGAGATTTTATCATATCAAAAATAATTGACGATATATATATAATTTTGGTTTTATATTATAATTTAAAGAATTATTTTTACAATTAATAACGGATAATCCGTTGTAAATTTTATGTTGCCTTTGGTAACAGATTTTTAATCCGTTGCTAAATTCAGATGATAATAACCTCTGTTCTAAGTAGCGTGTTTATACAGAAAAGTATGTATTCTTGTCCTTGTATAACGACGACCATCTCTTCGCATTCACTAAGCATTCTTCTAGTTTTGCTCATTATCCTACTTGTGCTAACTACTTGTGAGGGAAGGAGAACAAATCAGAAGTGCATTTTATGCACCTATCTCTATTCCAAATCATAAGATTTGGAGTGTTGATTCCAGGTGGCACCACTCAGAGGCATTACAACCTTATCCCGCATCAAAAATCTGATCTCTTTCTCGTCATCAATCCGATTACCTTCACATATCACAGACACAAACATCAAAACCTGTTTTCTAGGCACCACAAAGCCCAGCAAACAGAGCTTGATAGTTTATTATACACGAAACAATCGACCTTTTCTAGTTGAAGGCTTTAGGATAGTGAAGCAAAGTGACATGGCCTCCACTGCATGCTTCTTGCACCACCATGCACTAGCCACTCCGGCCAGATCAACATCGTCATCACAGCGCCAAGTGGTTAACCTCAAGTCCGCCCATGGGACGGTGTTATGGGTTCAGTTATGGCTTGCTGGAAATAGGGAGGGGAAAATAGGGTAATAGAGTTTGCGCTAGAATCATTTGCAATTCTTAAGAAGCATATTCAAGGGAAGAAAGTTTTTAGTGGGAATGATAACATAGGCTATTTGGATCTAGCAATGGAACACAATTCTTACATGGATTTGGTTCTTAAGGAACAAACCAATTACTCATTCATGCGTATCGTGAGGAAAAAGAGATCTAAATTTAAATTCTTCAAACATATAACACGGTGAAATACATTTATAACATTTATAGAGGATTGAGATTCCACTCTAGCACTCTTTTTATTCAATTAATCTAATATCTCGCGTCCCAATCCAAATCTTTATGTAAGAGTTGAAACCCGGGAACACGATAGACATTGATATATGATCAGACTAGTCTTATCTTGAAGTACGTGTCCGTCAAGATTTTCTACCTGATCTTCTACTAATTATTAATAAATAGTGGATTACTTGCGTTTAAGGACCACAAGCAATTTGAAGGCGACCCCCATATCAAAGACTTCACATTCTTCAATTTTTTTAGTGAATAAGTCGAAGAGCTCATCCATGATTTCATGTCCAAAGTGCTCCGACAGCAGAAACTCTAACCCAGCTCTCATGTGGGAGGAAAATACTCTTGCTTCCTTTGGATTGGCTTGCTTCTTTTCATCGTGGAGGCACTCTATTCTTTCTATGTTGAAGCACCCATTTCGTTTAACAGCTGCTTCCATTTCTTGTGGAGAGGGAAAGTATTGTGGTACATTGAAGGAGTCCAGTTTCTCTTCACTTATGATTCCCTGCTCCAGTGCATTCAAAAGGGAAAAGGCAAAACACAAAGGAAAACAGAAAAACTGGTTAATCAAAACAGCAAGTTATAGATCCTTAATTGTCCTACTTGTGCAATCGGAGAGTAAGAGAAATTTTAGAGATTGAGAGGCTACTGACCTTCTTAGCCAGGTCCACAATAGTGGATTCCAAGAGGTCATATAAAGTATTGGAAAGAATTTGATAGTCCCATCGGCCACCTGGGATAGTTAGCAGAACCATTCCTCCAGGGACAACCTCTTGTGCCCTGAAATGAAAGAAGTTATCCATGTCCTTTGCAAATTGATCTGCATAAGCCTTGATAGTTTCAGCTCCTGCATGCGCATAATATGTCCTCCCTTTATTCCATGCAGGAGAGGTCCTATCCACCAACTCTTTTGGTATGTGAGAAATCCATTGGATAGCATAGGAGGAGATGACAATGTGAAGAGAGGCTTCAGGAAATAAACGAGCATGGAAAGAACCAGGCACGCCTGCAACGTAGTAATTCTTTTTCGGAGGAAGGGATGTGAAGAGGGTATTGAAATCATTGGAAGAATGATCATTAAAGAAAACTTGGAACTCAGGCAATCTACAATGATCCAGTCCTTCACGCTGATACTTCTTTTCTACTGCTTCAAGTACGTTTTGAACCGCAAAGAACGTATTAGGTCCAGTAGAACAACCCACATCTACGATCCGAAATGTGTCCGATGAAGGAAATTTATTGATATCAAGCTTTTCAGTAATTTCCTCTCTGATCAGTTCCTTGACAGCATTTATAGCTTGTCCCTGCAAGTAAGCAAAGAAAACGTCACTATTAATTTTCTATGTGGCTATTTCCATTATGATTTGGTTATAGCAAGCTTAGCGTCGATCTCTACCACCAATTTGTGCTGTACCTGGCGGTAAGAGTTCTTGGCATAACTATAGATTCCATGCCCACCATTCATTGGATATTCCTCTATTGCTTCCATCTCTCTCGGTATCTATCACAAACATATACATATATCTTGCTTTAGGAACAAGGCTCCATATAACATGCAGATTAGTTGAATCATCAGACTATTTGTTTGAATAATAATAACAAAATCTAAGAAGCCTATACATTAATGTAAAGAACTCACAAGAAAAGGAATCTTTACCTGAACAGCTTTGATAACGAAGCTTCTCTTAGCGGGTGAGATTCTAAATGCAGCTCCAATATTTATGTCTTTAGGAACAGCAAGCCTCTTAGTTGAGGAAGAGGCAAAGCTGCTCCTGAATTGGCTGGCCATTGGAGAAGCAGTGGAAGCCATTTGATTGCTTATTCTTGCTATCTTTCTGGTTAAAAGATCTCCGAGTGTGGAGCTCTCTACGAATTCTATCACTTATATAGAGGCTCTTACCATATTTGGTAATGATGCCGACAGATATTTTTTTATTGCGTTTACTTTTTAGGCATTCGAATATGCAAAAGCAGAGCTCGATATTTTTCCTATGATGAGGTATTAAATAAATATATAAATTTTTTTAAAAATAAATTATTAATTAATGTATATAAATTTTTAAAATTAATTATAAATTTTTAATTGAAATACACTATCTAAAATATTAAAAAATAAATTTAAAAGTATATAAATAAAAATAAACTCACTATTAAAGTTATATCTTTTGATGTTATGTAAAATATACTTCATCTATAATCGAATATGAATTGATATTATAACAATTTTTTAAACAAAATAAAATAACAATTTTATATTAACTGAAAAATAAAATAATTAAATTTTCTCCCCCTCTCAATTTCTCTTACCTTCATTAGTTTCCTTCTTAAATTAGTATTTTATAAGTTGGATTTTGTAAATTTATAAGATTATCTCTCACTTTTCTTCTTTTTTTTCTTGGATTTTTTATATTTTTTTCCTTACTTTTCTCTCCTTTTCTCTTGCCTTTTTTTTTCTTTTTCTATTATGCTTCTACCCAATCGACAATATGTAAAAGGAGGGAAGAACTAATTTATTTTATTTTTTAATGGCAAATAATCATTTTACTTTTAATAAGTAGTTTTGTTTTTATTTGGTATTTTTTTTTTAGCATTACTAAACTCTATTTATTCTAAAATTTTAATCATATTTTATTCAATATATTTTAAAAACTTTTATAAAATTTTCAATCTAATAGCCAAATTAAAACTTACATTCAATAACATAAAATTGATTAAATTATAATTTTTTATCATATTTATGAATTTTAAAAAAA